>OY720380.1:23173814-23741314 GCA_963082945.1 Cerastis leucographa | reverse complement strand
AACCTAACCTAACCTAACCTAACCTAACCTAACCTAACCTAACCTAACCTAACCTAACCTAACCTAACCTAACCTAACCTAACCTAACCTAACCTAACCTAACCTAACCTAACCTAACCTAACCTAACCTAACCTAACCTAACCTAACCTAACCTAACCTAACCTAACCTAACCTAACCTAACCTAACCTAACCTAACCTAACCTAACCTAACCTAACCTAACCTAACCTAACCTAACCTAACCTAACCTAACCTAACCTAACCTAACCTAACCTAACCTAACCTAACCTAACCTAACCTAACCTAACCTAACCTAACCTAACCTAACCTAACCTAACCTAACCTAACCTAACCTAACCTAACCTAACCTAACCTAACCTAACCTAACCTAACCTAACCTAACCTAACCTAACCTAACCTAACCTAACCTAACCTAACCTAACCTAACCTAACCTAACCTAACCTAACCTAACCTAACCTAACCTAACCTAACCTAACCTAACCTAACCTAACCTAACCTAACCTAACCTAACCTAACCTAACCTAACCTAACCTAACCTAACCTAACCTAACCTAACCTAACCTAACCTAACCTAACCTAACCTAACCTAACCTAACCTAACCTAACCTAACCTAACCTAACCTAACCTAACCTAACCTAACCTAACCTAACCTAACCTAACCTAACCTAACCTAACCTAACCTAACCTAACCTAACCTAACCTAACCTAACCTAACCTAACCTAACCTAACCTAACCTAACCTAACCTAACCTAACCTAACCTAACCTAACCTAACCTAACCTAACCTAACCTAACCTAACCTAACCTAACCTAACCTAACCTAACCTAACCTAACCTAACCTAACCTAACCTAACCTAACCTAACCTAACCTAACCTAACCTAACCTAACCTAACCTAACCTAACCTAACCTAACCTAACCTAACCTAACCTAACCTAACCTAACCTAACCTAACCTAACCTAACCTAACCTAACCTAACCTAACCTAACCTAACCTAACCTAACCTAACCTAACCTAACCTAACCTAACCTAACCTAACCTAACCTAACCTAACCTAACCTAACCTAACCTAACCTAACCTAACCTAACCTAACCTAACCTAACCTAACCTAACCTAACCTAACCTAACCTAACCTAACCTAACCTAACCTAACCTAACCTAACCTAACCTAACCTAACCTAACCTAACCTAACCTAACCTAACCTAACCTAACCTAACCTAACCTAACCTAACCTAACCTAACCTAACCTAACCTAACCTAACCTAACCTAACCTAACCTAACCTAACCTAACCTAACCTAACCTAACCTAACCTAACCTAACCTAACCTAACCTAACCTAACCTAACCTAACCTAACCTAACCTAACCTAACCTAACCTAACCTAACCTAACCTAACCTAACCTAACCTAACCTAACCTAACCTAACCTAACCTAACCTAACCTAACCTAACCTAACCTAACCTAACCTAACCTAACCTAACCTAACCTAACCTAACCTAACCTAACCTAACCTAACCTAACCTAACCTAACCTAACCTAACCTAACCTAACCTAACCTAACCTAACCTAACCTAACCTAACCTAACCTAACCTAACCTAACCTAACCTAACCTAACCTAACCTAACCTAACCTAACCTAACCTAACCTAACCTAACCTAACCTAACCTAACCTAACCTAACCTAACCTAACCTAACCTAACCTAACCTAACCTAACCTAACCTAACCTAACCTAACCTAACCTAACCTAACCTAACCTAACCTAACCTAACCTAACCTAACCTAACCTAACCTAACCTAACCTAACCTAACCTAACCTAACCTAACCTAACCTAACCTAACCTAACCTAACCTAACCTAACCTAACCTAACCTAACCTAACCTAACCTAACCTAACCTAACCTAACCTAACCTAACCTAACCTAACCTAACCTAACCTAACCTAACCTAACCTAACCTAACCTAACCTAACCTAACCTAACCTAACCTAACCTAACCTAACCTAACCTAACCTAACCTAACCTAACCTAACCTAACCTAACCTAACCTAACCTAACCTAACCTAACCTAACCTAACCTAACCTAACCTAACCTAACCTAACCTAACCTAACCTAACCTAACCTAACCTAACCTAACCTAACCTAACCTAACCTAACCTAACCTAACCTAACCTAACCTAACCTAACCTAACCTAACCTAACCTAACCTAACCTAACCTAACCTAACCTAACCTAACCTAACCTAACCTAACCTAACCTAACCTAACCTAACCTAACCTAACCTAACCTAACCTAACCTAACCTAACCTAACCTAACCTAACCTAACCTAACCTAACCTAACCTAACCTAACCTAACCTAACCTAACCTAACCTAACCTAACCTAACCTAACCTAACCTAACCTAACCTAACCTAACCTAACCTAACCTAACCTAACCTAACCTAACCTAACCTAACCTAACCTAACCTAACCTAACCTAACCTAACCTAACCTAACCTAACCTAACCTAACCTAACCTAACCTAACCTAACCTAACCTAACCTAACCTAACCTAACCTAACCTAACCTAACCTAACCTAACCTAACCTAACCTAACCTAACCTAACCTAACCTAACCTAACCTAACCTAACCTAACCTAACCTAACCTAACCTAACCTAACCTAACCTAACCTAACCTAACCTAACCTAACCTAACCTAACCTAACCTAACCTAACCTAACCTAACCTAACCTAACCTAACCTAACCTAACCTAACCTAACTAACCTAACCTAACCTAACCTAACCTAACCTAACCTAACCTAACCTAACCTAACCTAACCTAACCTAACCTAACCTAACCTAACCTAACCTAACCTAACCTAACCTAACCTAACCTAACCTAACCTAACCTAACCTAACCTAACCTAACCTAACCTAACCTAACCTAACCTAACCTAACCTAACCTAACCTAACCTAACCTAACCTAACCTAACCTAACCTAACCTAACCTAACCTAACCTAACCTAACCTAACCTAACCTAACCTAACCTAACCTAACCTAACCTAACCTAACCTAACCTAACCTAACCTAACCTAACCTAACCTAACCTAACCTAACCTAACCTAACCTAACCTAACCTAACCTAACCTAACCTAACCTAACCTAACCTAACCTAACCTAACCTAACCTAACCTAACCTAACCTAACCTAACCTAACCTAACCTAACCTAACCTAACCTAACCTAACCTAACCTAACCTAACCTAACCTAACCTAACCTAACCTAACCTAACCTAACCTAACCTAACCTAACCTAACCTAACCTAACCTAACCTAACCTAACCTAACCTAACCTAACCTAACCTAACCTAACCTAACCTAACCTAACCTAACCTAACCTAACCTAACCTAACCTAACCTAACCTAACCTAACCTAACCTAACCTAACCTAACCTAACCTAACCTAACCTAACCTAACCTAACCTAACCTAACCTAACCTAACCTAACCTAACCTAACCTAACCTAACCTAACCTAACCTAACCTAACCTAACCTAACCTAACCTAACCTAACCTAACCTAACCTAACCTAACCTAACCTAACCTAACCTAACCTAACCTAACCTAACCTAACCTAACCTAACCTAACCTAACCTAACCTAACCTAACCTAACCTAACCTAACCTAACCTAACCTAACCTAACCTAACCTAACCTAACCTAACCTAACCTAACCTAACCTAACCTAACCTAACCTAACCTAACCTAACCTAACCTAACCTAACCTAACCTAACCTAACCTAACCTAACCTAACCTAACCTAACCTAACCTAACCTAACCTAACCTAACCTAACTACCTAACCTAACCTAACCTAACCTAACCTAACCTAACCTAACCTAACCTAACCTAACCTAACCTAACCTAACCTAACCTAACCTAACCTAACCTAACCTAACCTAACCTAACCTAACCTAACCTAACCTAACCTAACCTAACCTAACCTAACCTAACCTAACCTAACCTAACCTAACCTAACCTAACCTAACCTAACCTAACCTAACCTAACCTAACCTAACCTAACCTAACCTAACCTAACCTAACCTAACCTAACCTAACCTAACCTAACCTAACCTAACCTAACCTAACCTAACCTAACCTAACCTAACCTAACCTAACCTAACCTAACCTAACCTAACCTAACCTAACCTAACCTAACCTAACCTAACCTAACCTAACCTAACCTAACCTAACCTAACCTAACCTAACCTAACCTAACCTAACCTAACCTAACCTAACCTAACCTAACCTAACCTAACCTAACCTAACCTAACCTAACCTAACCTAACCTAACCTAACCTAACCTAACCTAACCTAACCTAACCTAACCTAACCTAACCTAACCTAACCTAACCTAACCTAACCTAACCTAACCTAACCTAACCTAACCTAACCTAACCTAACCTAACCTAACCTAACCTAACCTAACCTAACCTAACCTAACCTAACCTAACCTAACCTAACCTAACCTAACCTAACCTAACCTAACCTAACCTAACCTAACCTAACCTAACCTAACCTAACCTAACCTAACCTAACCTAACCTAACCTAACCTAACCTAACCTAACCTAACCTAACCTAACCTAACCTAACCTAACCTAACCTAACCTAACCTAACCTAACCTAACCTAACCTAACCTAACCTAACCTAACCTAACCTAACCTAACCTAACCTAACCTAACCTAACCTAACCTAACCTAACCTAACCTAACCTAACCTAACCTAACCTAACCTAACCTAACCTAACCTAACCTAACC
This sequence comes from Cerastis leucographa, assembly GCA_963082945.1. Taxonomy (NCBI): domain Eukaryota; kingdom Metazoa; phylum Arthropoda; class Insecta; order Lepidoptera; family Noctuidae; genus Cerastis; species Cerastis leucographa. The sequence continues at coordinate 23,736,488 of OY720380.1, read as the reverse complement.
TAACCTAACCTAACCTAACCTAACCTAACCTAACCTAACCTAACCTAACCTAACCTAACCTAACCTAACCTAACCTAACCTAACCTAACCTAACCTAACCTAACCTAACCTAACCTAACCTAACCTAACCTAACCTAACCTAACCTAACCTAACCTAACCTAACCTAACCTAACCTAACCTAACCTAACCTAACCTAACCTAACCTAACCTAACCTAACCTAACCTAACCTAACCTAACCTAACCTAACCTAACCTAACCTAACCTAACCTAACCTAACCTAACCTAACCTAACCTAACCTAACCTAACCTAACCTAACCTAACCTAACCTAACCTAACCTAACCTAACCTAACCTAACCTAACCTAACCTAACCTAACCTAACCTAACCTAACCTAACCTAACCTAACCTAACCTAACCTAACCTAACCTAACCTAACCTAACCTAACCTAACCTAACCTAACCTAACCTAACCTAACCTAACCTAACCTAACCTAACCTAACCTAACCTAACCTAACCTAACCTAACCTAACCTAACCTAACCTAACCTAACCTAACCTAACCTAACCTAACCTAACCTTTTTTTTTTTTTTTTTTTTTTTTTTTTTTTTTTTTTTTTTTTTTTGTCGCTGGGAAAAAATGCATTACGCATACCCGTCCATCGGGGGATGGGCGGGCTATGTGGGACTCCCCGGTCTGACCCGGTATACCCACTAAAACGACCCAGCGGCATTCCCGCTTCGTCCTAGTGGCGGGGACTGGGAAACCGGCACAGCCTTTACTTCCAGTCCTCCGCCGACGATGACCCGCACAGCGGACCTCACGCCCTCCCCGTGGGGGGGGGGGCGGGCCCGGGAATGACAGACGAAGGTGGTGACGGGTGCAATGCGGGCGAAGGCGCCCCCGCGCCTGTCGCCCGCCCGTCGCCACCATGAAGAGGGAGAAGACCGCGTCTTCTCCGACCTCTTCTTCTTCTGCGGAGCGGCGCTGCGAGAGGGTCTTCCTCCCGCGCGCGCTCCGCCGCCTCCTTTTGCGAGACTACGTCCTCGCAAAAGGAGGCGACCGCTGACCAGGCCCCCTCGCTCCCCAGCATGGCGTTGACCACACCGGGAAGCGAGAGGTCCTGTCCGATCTCCGCAATCAGACTGCGGCGCGGCTCGGACCAAGCTGGGCACACTTCGAGGGTGTGCTGCGCCGTGTCCTCCGCCGCGCCGCAGTCGTGGCACGCCGGGGCTTCCTCCCTCCCGATCCGGTGCAGGTACGTTCCGAAGCAGCCATGCCCGGACAACACCTGCACCAGACGGAACGAGAGGAAACCATGGGGCCGCTCGAGCCAGGCCCGGAGGACCGGACCGAGCGCGTCCAACGTCCGGCGGCCAAAGGTGGCGGTGGCGAGGTCCTCCGTCCAATGGAGGACGATGGCGTCCCTCGCCTCCCGCCGCACGGCCTCCCGCTCTTCGGCGACGGGGCGCTCCCCGAGCGCCCTGCGATGCGCCGTCCACTCATACACCCTGGCCAGCACCCAAGCCTCCAACTCCCAAGGAGGGGTGCCGGCCAGAGCGCACGCCGCCGAGAAACCCACCGACCGGTAGGCCCTCGCCACCCGCAGTGCAATGGCCCTTTGGGGCTTGCGGATGGCGGTCGCGTTCTCCCTCCTGTGGAGGGAGTCCGCCCAAATGGGGGCCCCGTACAGGGCCATGCTCCGCAAGATGCCGGCATAGAGGCGCCGGCATTTCGCCTTGGGCCCCCCCAGGTTCGGGAGGAGCCACGAGAGGGCGTCCGCGGCCTTCAACAGGCGCGTCGACAGCCCGCTGAAATGCGGGCCGAAGCGCCACCTGTCGTCCAGCACCAGGCCCAGATATTTCATCCGGGGCTGGACCTCTATACGGACGCCCTCCACGACGATGTGGGCGTCGCGTGGGCAGCGCTGCCGAGGCCCGCGAAAGAACACGGCCTCGGTCTTGTGCAGCGCCACCTTCAATCCCAGGCGGCGGATCCTCTCTGCAACCAAGGATCCGCCAGCCGAGGCCAGACAGGCCGCGTCCGCGAATCTCCTCCCCCGTGCAGTGAGGAGAGTGTCATCCGCGTAGCAGATGACACTCGTGCCCGGGAGGAGGGCTCCCCGCAGCAGCCAATCGAACCCGATGTTCCACAGCGGGGGCCCAAGTACCGACCCCTGTGGAACACCGGACTCTGCGCCGTACCGCCTCAATGTGGCCGTCTTGTCTACGAGGAGGACCTCTCGGTCCTCCAAGTAGCTGGCCAGGAGGCTCCGCAGATATTGGGGCACTCCGTGATACCGGAGCGCCTCCAATATCGTCGAGTGGGGCACGGAGTTGAAGGCATTGGCAATGTCGAATGACACCGCCAGCACTCCGCCCCCCGCCTCGACTGCCTCCTTCACCTGGCCCTTGAGTAGGGCCAGCGCGTCGATCGTCGAACGCCCACGACGGAAACCGAATTGGGCGTCCGACAGATCCGGCCCCACATCCCGCAAATGGCGCCCGAGCCGGGAGGCGACTATCCCCTCGAACAATTTACCGACCTCATCGAGCAACACGACGGGCCGGTATGCCGAGGGGGAGTCCACCGGGCGTCCCGCCTTTCGGAGGAGGCAAAGCTGCCCCTCCTTCCACAGTTTCGGGAACTTCCCAGCCGAAAAGCACGCGCTGAAAAGGTCCCGAAACCTGTCCTCCATCTCGGAGGCAGCTATTGCCACCACCCGTGCGGGGACGCCGTCCGGCCCGGGGGCCGTCTTCTTGGCGCGGAGGCTGAGTACCCCCGCGTAGATCTCCGCCGCCGTCACCGGGGGGACCTCCTCCTCCGGCGAAGCCGCCCCTTGCGGGGGATCCATTGTTGGTGGGGCGAAGTCGGTCCTGCGCGGAAACAGGGACCGGACCACCCCATCCAACAGTGCTGGCTCGAGGGTCTCCGACAGTGGGGGACCATAGGGGCGGAGCTGGTTCCGCGCCGCCTTGTATGGCCTCCCATAGGGATCCCTGTCGAGACCCTCCAGCATCTCGGCCCTCGCCGAGTCTCTCGCAGCGCCCATTGCAGACTTGAGGACCGTCGTCGCCTCTCGGTAGGAGGCGTATAGGCGGTCCTCTTCTGCCCGGACTCGGTTTAGGACGCTGCGCCGCCGACTGCGCGCGTAGGCCCTTCTGGCCGCCACGCAGGCGGTCCGAAGCCCCTCCAGCTCCTCCGTCCACCAATAAACGGCGCGACGGGGAGGCGGACGGCGAGACCGAGGCATGCTGGAATTGCACACCTCGGTCAGGGCCCCTCTGATCCGAACCGCTGCGGCGTCCACGTCCAGGACCTCAACAGGGGGCGACAGCCAGTCCTGGAGGAAAGCCGCCTCCCTGGCTGCCTCCCGGTCCAAGCGGGTGAGTGCCCACCGCGGGAAGGGAGATTGCCCAGCGCGGGCCATCCCCCCCCCCTGGGTGGAGATGTCGAACCGCACGTATCGGTGGTCCGACAAGGTCTCCACCATCTCAACCCGCCAGTTCACGACGCGGGCGGCCAGCGCGGGGGTGGCGAACGTGACGTCCACCACCGACCCACCCTGTTGCCGCACACACGTGTGGACCGTCCCCCTGTTGAGGAGGGACATACCGCTTGAGGCCGCCCAGAACTCAACGGCGCGTCCCCGGACGTTGCACCCGACGGCCGGGTTGCCCCAGGCCGCCGACTTGGCGTTCAGGTCGCCCAACACCACGACCTGGCGAGGCGCCGCCCTCCCTACGACTGCAGTGAGGACCTCCAGGAAATCCTCAAAGTCCGAGAGAGGGCGGTTTGGGGAGAAATAGACCCCGACCAGGGCCATGCCCCCCCACGCGGCGGCCACGTATCCCGGTCCCCTCTCTAAGAGCGAGAGGGGAGGGGAATCCGTGGAAGACCGCGCCACCAACGCCACCAGGCCATCCCGGTCACCCAGCCAACGGCCAGGGACCGAGTAAGGCTCGGCGACCACCGCCAAGTCCACCAACCACTCAGCCATTGTCTGCATCAGCAGATCTTGGGCTGCCCTGCAGTGGTTGGCGTTAGTCTGAAGGATGCGATGTTCGACTATATCCATCAGTCGGACATCGCACCCCCCTCCGCAGCCGCCGCAGGAACGGCGGTACCGGCAGCCGCAACAGGCCCGGTTGGCGCCTGTACTTTGCCACGCTTAGGGGGAGGATTGCAGTTCCTCCCCTTCATCACGTGGTCCGCTTGGCAGCCACTGGCAGCACAGACCGAGCAGTGCGGCGTGGCGACCTCACAGGAGGCGGTTTGGTGGCCCCCCATGCCACAGCGGTAGCAGGTGTCTGACCTGTCTACCGCGGACGGACACAGAGCCCGGGTGTGGCCGATGCCGAAGCACCGGAAACACCTCAGCGGCTGGTCCTCGAGTGCCCTGACCGCACCCGAGCTGAAGCCGACCGTCAGCCGGCCCTTCGCCAGGACGGCTCTGGCAGCGGGAATCGGGCACTCAAGGCGGACGGTGCCCATGCCACCGCGGCCGGGCCTTATGTCCCGACTCTGGACCGCCGCGACGTCACAGCCCCCTAACGCTGCGACCGCCTCCACCACCTCCTCCTTGGTGACGGAATCGTCGAGATCCGTCACCTCGAGTGTCACCAACTTTACCGGTCGGGCCACCTTGGCGGAGTCCGCGATGACCTCCTGCAGCTTAGCTGCAAAGAGGTCCGCGCGGGCTCCCCCCTCTGCCCCCGGGAACTCGAATAATCGAGCCCCGGCTTGGGTCCGCCGGCAAGACACACTGCCGATCCCCAGTTGAGTGGGATCGGCATTGCTACGCGCCCGCACCAAAATGGACGCGTACGTCTCCCCTCGCTCCGCTGCCTCCGCGGTGAGGGTCACCACGACGGCCGCGGTTTTTGGGGAGACTAGCTGCCCCTTTCCCCTCGCTCTACCTCTACCTCCCCGCTTCCCCCCCCCTATGCCGGTCGTCTGCAACCGGCTGGGAGCGGGGACGGCTGGGGCGGCAGCCGCCGACTTTTTGGATTTGCCCTTCCGTCTCCCGACCACTTCCGTCCACTCATTGGACGGGGTGGTCGAGGGGAGAAGGGCGTCCTGCTCCGCCGCCTCCGCGGTGAGGGCCACCACGACGGCCGCGGCCTTTGGGGAGACCAGCTGCCCCTTTCCCCTCTCTCTACCTCTACCTCCCCGCTTCCCCCCCCCTCTGCCAGTCGTCTGCGAGTGGTTGGGAGCTGGGACGGCTGGGGCGGCAGCCGCCGACTTTTTGGCTTTGCCCTTCCCCCTCCCGACCACTTCCGTCCCCTCATTGGACGGGGTAGTCAAGGGGAGAAGGGCGTCCTCCTGGACCTGGGATGAGGAAGACGGCCCCGGCTCGGAGCGCCCCTTATCCGCCGCAAGCGGCGGTCGGAGGCGCTTTTCTGGCAGGAGCCGGTCCTCTATTCCTGCCAGGCAGGCTCGCGTGAAGGCCCGCTCCTCCATTACCACCTTGCGGATTATGTCCTCAAGGTTGGAGTTGGAGGAGGGGCCCTCTGCCGCAGGACTCGTCTTCTTAGACGTCGACGGCGTCGAAGGCGTCGATGACGTTTTCGTCGTCTCGGCGGGGGCCTGCTGCGGCCGGGCCGTGGCTTCAGCCAGCTTGCGATGAAGCTCACTGACTTCCACCTGCAGGCGATCCACCCTCGCCTGCAGTTGCCGTGTCTCGTCAGTGGCCTTCCGCTGGACCAGCTCCTTGACCACACCGCGCAAGCTCGCAGCCCGACATTTGAGGGCCTTTTGGAAGGTCCCCTTCAAATTTGAGGACTTTGAGGCAACCTCCAAAATTTCCTCCTCGTCCTCCTCCGCCATTTGTTCCAGCTCCAGCAGGGAGTGGTCCGCGTAGATCACACGGGACGCACCGTACCCGGACTTTGCTCGGGTGACGTGTGCCCGCCTCTCCCTCGCGGCAACCCGCTCCTCAAGATCCTGCTGGAGCTGCGCCCGCTGCGCAAGATCCAACTTACGTTGGGCGTCCGCGAGCCCAACGACGTGGGTGGCCGCGGCCGTCGTCGGCTTTTTAAACTTTGAAAGTCTCGTCGACCCTGACGCCGAGGAGCCCTCGGACCCATCCCGCAGGAAGGCCCGCTTTCGCGACTGCGACTCGCCTGCATCCGAGACGCCAACCATTGACTCATCGTCGGAGTCAGACAAATCCGACAAGTCCGTTCTTCCGAAGCTAGCCGCAGACGGCGCGCGGCTAGCCTCTGACGCCGAAGCGTCGGTTTGGCCCTGAGAAGGGCCTTTGGGTTGGCCCTGAGAAGGGCCTTTGGGTTGGCCCTGAGAAGGGCCTTTGGGTTGGCCCTGAGAAGGGCCTTTGGGTTTAAAATATCGCCCGCAGGCATCCCGCGTGGGTTTAGGCATAGCCTCCGCAGGTTCGTACTCGCAAGGCAAAATGAGCTACGATAATCACAGTGCACTTTGGCCGAGCCCAGTCTGCCACTCCGTTACGGTGGTCAAACTGGGTCGTTTCCAGGGGACGCGACGTGGACGCAAGCACTGTGGGGTGGTCCCCCAACCTAACCTAACCTAACCTAACCTAACCTAACCTAACCTAACCTAACCTAACCTAACCTAACCTAACCTAACCTAACCTAACCTAACCTAACCTAACCTAACCTAACCTAACCTAACCTAACCTAACCTAACCTAACCTAACCTAACCTAACCTAACCTTTTTTTTTTTTTTGTTGACGATGTGGAAATCCTCGATGGATGTCCCCCGCCCTGGGGAGGGCGGAGGGGTCTGTCAGACTCGTACTGACTAAAACCACACCGGTGTTCCCTCGCACACTTGCGTCGGGGGGCAGCGGGAACGAATGTGACTTCCGCTGCCCCGGACTAGTGCCGGCCCGCTCGACCAGTGCGGGCCTCGTCCCTGGGGGGAGTGAGGTGTGCTCCCCCCGTTACGTCTGTGAGAGGCGCGCGTGGAACACTACGCGCCACCGTCTCGGGTCCAGTGATATGGGGGGCGACGGATGTCCCCGAATCCGTCGCCCCTGGACCTGTTTAGGGGGGCCGGAAGAGGGCGTTATCCGCCCTCTGCCGACGCCCGGTGCGTCTGCTGCGGGATGGGAAGGAACTCGAGATTTCCCTCTCCCTCTCCGCAGCTTCCTTCTGCGACATGACGGTTTCGCAGAAGGACACCACCGCGTCCCAGGACTCTGTGCTGTCGACCATCGCGTGAGCAACGGTCGGCAGCGACAGGTCTCCACCTATCTCTGTCACGAGGGCACGGCGCGGCTCGTCCCACGCGGGACATTCTGCCAGCGTATGCCGCGCCGTATCCTCCAAACACTGGACGCAGTGATGGCACCGAGCGTCCGGCTCCCTGCTTATGCGACACAGGTACTTCCCGAAGCAACCGTGCCCCGAGAGCACCTGCGTCGCCCGAAACGTCAGGGAGCCGTGCTTCCTCCCGAGCCAGTCGTCGAGTACTGGCCGGATCGCCTCGATTGTGTCGAGGCCGGCGGAGGGATGGTCAAGCCTCCTCCGCCATTCCGCCACCATGACCTGTCGGAGCTGAGACCGGTGCAGCGTGATCTGTCGCTGCACCAGCCTTTCGCCCCGATCCTTGGCGTCCTCGCGCCACTGATGTAGCGTCGCGAGGGTTTTCGCCTCCAGGTCCCACGGCGGGGATCCGGCCAGTACACAAGCCGCCTCGTAGGAGATCGTGCGATATCCCCGTATGACCCTGACGGCCATCGCTCTCTGCGGTTTGCGCAGAACTGCGATAGTACGGGCCGTCAGGTCCGTCGCCCATACTGGGGCCCCGTAAAGGGCCATGGATCGCACGATCCCCACGTACAACCGCCTACAGGCGGAGCTCGGGCCCCCCAAATTGGGAAGCAGCGTTGACAGCGCGCCCGCCGCGCCCATCAACTTGGGCACCAGCCGCTGAAAGTGGGGTCCGAAGTCCCAACGGCTGTCGAGCACCAATCCCAGGTACTTCATGGTGGACTCGACAGCGATTCGGGCCCCCCCGACCACTATGTGTGATCCCAACGGCGGCGCCCGTCGGGGGCCATGAAACGCAATGGCCTCCGACTTGTTGAGGGCCACCTCCAGGCCCAGGCGCCGGATGCGGCTCACCACCTGTGAGACCGCAGCCGTAGCCAGCAACGCTGCTTCCCTGTACGAGCTCCCCCGGGCAATGACCAGCGTGTCGTCCGCATAACACGTCAGGTTCACTCCCGGTGGAAACTCGCACCGCAAAACCCAGTCGTAACCGATGTTCCACAAGGGAGGGCCCAGAACCGACCCCTGTGGAACACCGCACGACATCTCGCGACGGCCATCGCCGTCGCGTCCCATGTAGGTGACACACCTTCCCGACAGATAAGCCCCCACAATGTTGCGGAGGTAGAGAGGCACCCGGTGGTAGCGCAGGGCCTCCCTAATGCAACCCCAGGGCAGGGTGTTGAAGGCGTTGGAGATGTCCAAGGACACCGCCAGCACCACCCCGCCCCGAGACACTGCTTCCTCCGCCAGGACTCTTACTCTCATTATGGCGTCAATGGTAGAGCGCCCACGACGGAACCCAAACTGGCTGTCGTCCAGGTTCGGCCCCTCTGTACACAAGTGGCTGACGAGGCGGTCTGCGATTATTCGCTCCATCATCTTGCCCGCCTCGTCCAGCAGCACTATGGGCCGATAAGCGGACGACGAGTCCGCCGGGCGCCCCGCCTTCCTGAGCAAGACCAGTCGACCAGTCTTCCACCGGGTAGGGAACTGGCCCTGCTCAAGGCATGCCGAGAAGAGTCCTCTCAGTGGGGGCTCCAGCTCCTTCATGGCGAGGACCAGAGCGCGGCCAGGCACTCCATCGGGCCCCGGAGCAGTGTTTTTGGCCCGGAGCCGCAATATGGCCGCGCCCATCTCTGCCTGTGTCACCTCTGGGATGGTTTCGCTTCCTTCTTCCGGCTCTGCAGCTGTGTGCAGAACCATCGGCGGTGGCTCGTACTCGGCTCTCTCAGGGAAGAGGGCCGAGACCACTCGCTCCAGGAACTGCGGCTCGAGACTTTCCGATAGTGGGGGCGCCCACGGCCGAAGTTTCCCTCGGACCGACCGGTAAGGGCGCCCAAACGGATCCCCGTCTAAGCTCGCCAGCATTTCCTCCCTGGAGCGTGTCTTCGACTCGCCGATGGCCAGCCACAGAGCCAGCTTCGCCGCGCGGTACACCTCATACAGCGCGGCTTCTTCGTGAGGAACCCGTGGACGTCTTCTCCGGCACCGCGTGTACGGGCGTCTGGCGTCTGCGCATTCGACGCGCAGTCGCTCGATTTCGACGGACCACCAGTACAAGCGGCGCCGTGCGGACAGAGAGGAGACGCGTGGCATGCATGCGTCGCAGATCTGCATCATCGCATCGGCAAACCACTGCGCCTCCAGTTCGACGTCGACGGGACCGACGGTGGCCGACTCCCGGATCCAGGCCTGAACTATGGCGGCTTCTTCGAGAGCTTCCCTGTCGAGGCGTTTCAGCGCCCAACGCGGGCCGTCTCTTCGGGGCCCCGATTGGCGACGATCTCCAGCGGTCTGGGTGGAGACGTTGAAGCGGATGTATCGGTGATCCGATAGCGTCTCCACCTCCACTTCATCTCCACCTCCACTTCAAACCTAACCTAACCTAACCTAACCTAACCTAACCTAACCTAACCTTTTTTTTTTTTTTTTTTGTTGCGAGGTGGAAAATCCGGAAACGGATGTCCTCCGCCTGGGGAGGGCGGAGGGGTCTGTCAGGCTCCAACTGACTAAAAACCACCCCGGTGTTCCCTCGCACACTTGCGTCTGGGGGCAGCGGGAACGAATGTGACTTCCGCTGCCCCGGACTAGTGCCGGCCCGCTCGACCAGTGCGGGCCTCGTCCCTGGGGGGAGTGAGGTGTGCTCCCCCCGTTACGTCTGTGAGAGGCGCGCGTGGAACACTACGCGCCACCGTCTCGGGTCCAGTGATATGGGGGGCGACGGATGTCCCCGAATCCGTCGCCCCTGGACCTGTTTAGGGGGGCCGGAAGAGGGCGTTATCCGCCCTCTGCCGACGCCCGGTGCGTCTGCTGCGGGATGGGAAGGCACTCGAGATCTCCCTCTCCCTCTCCGCAGCTTCCTTCTGCGACATGACGGTTTCGCAGAAGGACACCACCGCGTCCCAGGACTCTGTGCTGTCGACCATCGCGTGAGCAACGGTCGGCAGCGACAGGTCTCCACCTATCTCTGACACGAGGGCACGGCGCGGCTCGTCCCACGCAGGACATTCTGCCAGCGTATGCCGCGCCGTATCCTCCGGACACTGGACGCAGTGATGGCACCGAGCGTCCGGCTCCCTGCTTATGCGACACAGGTACTTCCCGAAGCAACCATGCCCCGAGAGCACCTGCGTCGCCCGAAACGTCAGGGAGCCGTGCTTCCTCCCGAGCCAGTCGTCGAGTACTGGCCGGATCGCCTCGATTGTGTCGAGGCCGGCGGAGGGATGGTCAAGCCTCCTCCGCCATTCCGCCACCATGACCTGTCGGAGCTGAGACCGGTGCAGCGTGATCTGTCACTGCACCAGCCTTTCGCCCCGATCCTTGGCGTCCTCGCGCCACTGATGTAGCGTCGCGAGGGCTTTCGCCTCCAGGTCCCACGGCGGGGATCCGGCCAGTACACAAGCCGCCTCGTAGGAGATCGTGCGATATCCCCGTATGACCCTGACGGCCATCGCTCTCTGCGGTTTGCGCAGAACTGCGATAGTGCGGGCCGTCAGGTCCGTCGCCCATACTGGGGCCCCGTAAAGGGCCATGGATCGCACGATCCCCACGTACAACCGCCTACAGGCGGAGCTCGGGCCCCCCAAATTGGGAAGCAGCGTTGAAAGCGCGCCCGCCGCGCCCATCAACTTGGGCACCAGCCGCTGAAAGTGGGGTCCGAAGTCCCAACGGCTGTCGAGCACCAATCCCAGGTACTTCATGGTTGACTCGACAGCGATCCGGGCCCCCCCGACCACTATGTGTGATCCCAGCGGCGGCGCCCGTCGGGGGCCATGAAACGCAATGGCCTCCGACTTGTTGAGGGCCACCTCCAGGCCCAGGCGTCGTATGCGGCTCACCACCTGCGAGACCGCAGCCGTAGCCAGCAACGCTGCTTCCCTGTACGAGCTCCCCCGGGCAATGACCAGCGTGTCGTCCGCATAACACGTCAGGTTCGCACCCGGTGGAAGCTCGCACCGCAAAACCCAGTCGTAACCGATGTTCCACAAGGGAGGGCCCAGAACCGACCCCTGTGGAACACCGCACGACATCTCACGACGGCCTACGCCGTCGCGTCCCATATAGGTGACACACCTTCCCGACAAATAAGCCCCCACGATGTTGCGGAGGTAGAGAGGCACCCGGTGATAGCGCAGGGCCTCCCTAATGCAACCCCAGGGCAGGCTATTAAAGGCGTTGGAGATGTCCAAGGACACCGCCAGCACCACCCCGCCCCGAGACACTGCTTCCTCCGCCAGGACTCTTACCCTCATGATGGCATCAATTGTGGAGCGCCCACGGCGGAACCCAAACTGGCTGTCGTCCAGGTTCGGCCCCTCTGTACTCAAGTGGCTGACGAGGCGGTCTGCGATAATGCGCTCGAGCATCTTGCCCGCCTCGTCTAGCAGCACTATGGGCCGATAAGCGGACGACGAGTCCGCCGGGCGCCCTGCCTTCCTGAGCAAGACCAGCCGACCAGTCTTCCACCGGGTAGGGAACTGGCCCTGCTCAAGGCATGCCGAGAAGAGTCCTCTCAGTGGGGGCTCCAGCTCCTTCATAGCGAGGACCAGAGCGCGGCCATGCACTCCATCGGGCCCCGGAGCGGTGTTTTTGGCCCGGAGCCGCAATACGGCCGCGCCCATCTCCGCCTGTGTCACCTCTGGGATGGTTTCGCTTCCTTCCTCAGCCGGCTCTGCAGCTGTGTGCAGAACCATCGGCGGTGGTTCGTACTCGGCCCTCTCAGGGAAGAGGGCCGAGACCACTCGCTCCAGAAACTGGGGCTCTAGACCTTCCGTTAGCGGGGGCGCCCACGGCCGAAGTTTCCCTCGGACCGACCGGTAAGGGCGCCCAAACGGATCCCCGTCTAGGCTCGCCAGCATTTCCTCTCTGGAGCGCGTCTTTGACTCGCCGATGGCCAGCCACAAAGTCAGTTTCGCCGCGCGGTACACCTCATACAGCGCGGCTTCTTCGTGAGGAACCCGTGGACGTCTTCTACGGCATCGCGTGTACGGGCGTCTGGCGACTGCGCATTCGACGCGCAGTCGCTCGATCTCGACGGACCACCAGTACAAGCGGCGCCGTGCGGACAGACAGGAGACGCGTGGCATGCATGCGTCGCAGATCTGCGTCATCGCATCGCAAAACCACTGCGCCTCCTGTTCGACGTCGACGGGATCAACGGTAGCCGACTCCCGAATCCAGGCTTGGACTATGGCGGCTTCTTCGAGAGCCTCCCCGTCGAGGCGTTTCAGCGCCCAACGCGGGCCGTCTCTTCGGGGCCCCGATTGGCGACGATCTCCAGCGGTCTGGGTGGAGACGTCGAAGCGGATGTATCGGTGATCCGATAGCGTCTCCACCTCCACTTCAACGTGCCAATCACGGACACGGTGCACGACTGCAGGACTAGCGAACGAGACGTCCACTATGGACCCGCCCTGCTGCCGTACACACGTGAAGGCCGAACCCCGATTTAAGACGGCCAGGCCCGTCGTAATGGCCCACTCCTCTAGCACTTCACCTCTCGGGTCCGTGACCGGGGAACCCCACGCCGCAGACTTGGCGTTGAGGTCACCGAGAAGCAAAATGGGTCGAGGGTGTGACTGGCCGACGACGGCTCCCAACTCGACGAGGAAACTCTCGAAGTCGGCGAGACTCCTGTTGGGCGAAAAATACGCCCCAATCGTGACGATCCCGCTCACAACGGCCGCAACCCAACCGTGACCACGGGATACGTCGACGAGAGTCGCGCCGATGATGGCCACTAGGCCGTCTAGATCCCCTGCCCAGTTATCTCGGGGGGGGATGAAATACGGCTCAGCGACCACCGCCACATTTATCGACCACTGCGCCATGCTCTGGAGCAGGAGATCCTGAGCTCTGGTGCAGTGGTTGATGTTCGCCTGGAGGAAATGGTAGTGTGCCATCACTGGCACTCCATTTCCTCAGCGCTACGTCCAACCACAGGCCGGGAGTCGGCCGAAGAGGAGCTAGGTTGTGTGGGGGGTGCGCCCCCCGCAGCCTTGGCCCATCGCTTGCTGCGCTTTCTGGGCGCGCCGCAGGCGTTGCCACCTACTCGATGCCCCGCGGACTTTCCTGCAGCTGCACAAAGACTGCAGTTTGGGTCGGCGGAGCACTGGGACGCCTTATGGCCAGGCTGACCGCAGCGATAACATAAATCGCTGCGGTCTGTGTCGCAGGTGCACAGTGCCCGGACGTGCCCTTTCTCCAGGCACCGGTAGCACTGCATGGCCCTGGGTGCCAGGAGTTTTACTCTCGCTGACACCCAGCCAACGAGAATACGTCCTGCCTCAGCAACCTGCCTCGCCGCAGCCACCGGACACCGTACCCATATGGTACCGAGCCCGCCAGCATTGGCGCGAATGACACCCGCCCGCACATTTTCGGGCGAGCAGCCGCCGCTGCGGGCTAACCTAACCTAACCTAACCTAACCTAACCTAACCGCCTGGAAAGTGGCTACGGTGGTAGTCCTCCGCAAACCTGGCAAGGATTCCTGCACCACCCCTAAGTCGTACAGACCAATTGGCCTTCTACCGGTCTTAGGAAAAACGCTGGAAAAACTTCTTGTAGCAAGACTGAAGTGGCACCTTATCCCGCGGCTCAGTACTCGCCAGTTTGGTTTCATGCCACAGAGGAGCACCGAAGACTCCCTCTACACCATGATACAACATATCAAGGGAAAGCTAAATGAAAAGAAGCTGATCACTGTTGTATCATTGGACATAGAGGGAGCCTTCGATAGCGCATGGTGGCCGGCCATCAGAACCAGACTGGCTGAGGAAAAGTGCCCGGTGAATATCAGAAGGTTGATAGACAGCTACCTGACTGGTAGGAGCGTCCGAGTGAGGTACGCGGGCGCCGAATGCCATAGAGAGACGAACAAGGGGTGCGTGCAGGGGTCCATTGGCGGTCCGATCCTGTGGAACCTGATCCTGGATCCCCTGCTGAAGGGGCTGGAAGAGCAAGGCGTCCACTGCCAAGCGTTCGCCGATGATGTCGTGATGATCTTCGACGGTGACACAGCGTTGGAAGTCCAGAGGCAGGCCAATGCCGCCCTCGAGTATGTCCGGATGTGGGGCATTCGTAACAAGCTGAAGTTTGCACCGCATAAAACATGTGCAATGGTGATTACCAGGAAGCTTCGGTACGATGTCCCGCTCCTGAGCATGGGCGGGGTAGACATTGGCATGTCTAAGGAAATAAAAATACTGGGGCTCACCGTCGACCACCAGCTCACGTTCAACACCCACGTCGCCAATGTGTGCAGAAAAGCTGTTAATATTTACAAACAGCTGGCACGTGCAGCAAAAGTGAGCTGGGGCCTTAACCCGGAGATCATTCACACAATTTACACGGCAGCAGTGGAGCCGGTTATATTATACGCAGCGAGCGCCTGGGCGCCGGCAGCGAAGAAGATCGGAGTGCAGAAAAGCCTGAACACGGTCCAACGAGGATTCGCGCAGAAGCTCTGTAAGTCCTACCGCACCGTTTCGCTGAACGCGTCCCTGGTGCTGGCTGGGATACTCCCTCTCGACCTCCGAATACAGGAAGCAGCCGCTCTGTATGAGGCAAAAAGAGGGGTGCCACAGCCAGCACTCGCGGGCAGGGAGGTGGAACGGGTGGTGGCATTTACGGAGACTCCGCACCCGGCGAAACATATTCCCATGGAGTTCGTGTGCTTGGAAGATCAGGCGCTTGTGGAGACCCACAACCGTCAAGCAGTCAGAGTGTTCACGGACGGCAGCAAGATTGAGGGCAAGGTCGGAGCAGCACTGTCATTTTGGGACGGTGAGGCCGAGACCAAGTCCGCCAAACTTAGCCTGCCTCCGTACTGCACGGTCTACCAGGCTGAACTTCTGGCCATATGCGTAGCCACGCGCGAAATCCTCAAGCGCAAGGAGGGAACCTTCGGTATCTATAGTGACTCAAAGGCCGCACTACAAACAGTCACAAATCAGGGTGCCCTCCACGCCTTGGCCGTGGAAACGAGAGCGAACGTTGCCGTGGCTTTATCCCAGGGCAAAGATGTGTCTTTGTTCTGGGTAAAGGCACACGCCGGTCTAGAAGGCAACGAGCGAGCGGACCACCTCGCGAAGGAGGCTGCACTCCGATCCAAAAAGAAGCCGGACTACGACCGCTGCCCGGTTTCCTTCGTCAAGCGACAGATCCGTATGGGGTCGCTCGACGAATGGAACCGGAGGTACCAGAATGGCGAAACAGCCTCCGTAACTAAAATATTTTTCCCAGATGCGATTGACGCCCATAGGATTGTGCTTAAGTTAAAACCGGCTGGCATATTGACGCAAGTCTTGACGGGGCACGGTGGGTTCTCCGAATATTTGCACTGTTTCAAATGTAAGGAGAGCCCAGCGTGCATCTGCGAGCCGGATAAAGCGGAGTCGATCGCACACATATTGACAGAATGCCCAGTATATCAAACTGAGAGATATGAAGCTGAGCGAAGGCTAGAGACTGAAATAAATATAAACTCTATCAATAAAATAATGTCAGAGACTAAGCGAAGGAAATTTTTTATAGAATACTGCACAACTCTAGCCATCAAAGTAATTAAACGTAATAAAGCCAATTAGAACCTATGCTATTTACAAATATAGATATTTCTCTTCTAGAAAGGATATTTTAGAAATAAGCATAGTGTAATATAATGTATTTGTTGTTTAAATTTTGAAAACTTTGAAACTTTTGTAAACTTTTATTTAAATAAGAAAGAAATTGTAAAATAAGCAGTATAAAAACTAATAATGTATTAAAAAGATCTCTGACCATGTCAGGGGGACACGAGCTAGGCAGGAGGTGGTTTTAGTCAGTTGGAGCCTGACACTACCCAGACTGGATCGATTTGTGAAACAGCCTGGGTGTTAGTCCGACCGGATTTCCCCTCCTGCCAAAAAAAAAAAAAAAAAAAAAAAAAAAAAAAAAAAAAAAAAAAAAAAAAAAAAACCTAACCTAACCTAACCTAACCTTTTTTTTTTTTTTTTTTTTTTTTTTTTTTTTTTTTTTTTTTGTTGCGAGGTGGAAAATCCGGAAACGGATGTCCTCCGCCTGGGGAGGGCGGAGGGGTCTGTCAGGCTCCAACTGACTAAAAACCACCCCGGTGTTCCCTCGCACACTTGCGTCTGGGGGCAGCGGGAACGAATGTGACTTCCGCTGCCCCGGACTAGTGCCGGCCCGCTCGACCAGTGCGGGCCTCGTCCCTGGGGGGAGTGAGGTGTGCTCCCCCCGTTACGTCTGTGAGAGGCGCGCGTGGAACACTACGCGCCACCGTCTCGGGTCCAGTGATATGGGGGGCGACGGATGTCCCCGAATCCGTCGCCCCTGGACCTGTTTAGGGGGGCCGGAAGAGGGCGTTATCCGCCCTCTGCCGACGCCCGGTGCGTCTGCTGCGGGATGGGAAGGAACTCGAGATCTCCCTCTCCCTCTCCGCAGCTTCCTTCTGCGACATGACGGTTTCGCAGAAGGACACCACCGCGTCCCAGGACTCTGTGCTGACGACCATCGCGTGAGCAACGGTCGGCAGCGACAGGTCTCCACCTATCTCTGTCACGAGGGCACGGCGCGGCTCGTCCCACGCGGGACATTCTGCCAGCGTATGCCGCGCCGTATCCTCCGGACACTGGACGCAGTGATGGCACCGAGCGTCCGGCTCCCTGCTTATGCGACACAGGTACTTCCCGAAGCAACCATGCCCCGAGAGCACCTGCGTCGCCCGAAACGTCAGGGAGCCGTGCTTCCTCCCGAGCCAGTCGTCGAGTACTGGCCGGATCGCCTCGATTGTGTCGAGGCCGGCGGAGGGATGGTCAAGCCTCCTCCGCCATTCCGCCACCATGACCTGTCGGAGCTGAGACCGGTGCAGCGTGATCTGTCGCTGCACCAGCCTTTCGCCCCGATCCTTGGAGTCCTCGCGCCACTGATGTAGCGTCGCGAGGGCTTTCGCCTCCAGGTCCCACGGCGGGGATCCGGCCAGTACACAAGCCGCCTCGTAGGAGATCGTGCGATATCCCCGTATGACCCTGACGGCCATCGCTCTCTGCGGTTTGCGCAGAACTGCGATAGTGCGGGCCGTCAGGTCCGTCGCCCATACTGGGGCCCCGTAAAGGGCCATGGATCGCACGATCCCCACGTACAACCGCCTACAGGCGGAGCTCGGGCCCCCCAAATTGGGAAGCAGCGTTGACAGCGCGCCCGCCGCGCCCATCAACTTGGGCACCAGCCGCTGAAAGTGGGGTCCGAAGTCCCAACGGCTGTCGAGCACCAATCCCAGGTACTTCATGGTTGACTCGACAGCGATCCGGGCCCCCCCGACCACTATGTGTGATCCCAGCGGCGGCGCCCGTCGGGGGCCATGAAACGCAATGGCCTCCGACTTGTTGAGGGCCACCTCCAGGCCCAGGCGTCGTATGCGGCTCACCACCTGCGAGACCGCAGCCGTAGCCAGCAACGCTGCTTCCCTGTACGAGCTCCCCCGGGCAATGACCAGCGTGTCGTCCGCATAACACGCTAGGTTCACTCCCGGTGGAAGCTCGCACCGCAAAACCCAGTCGTAACCGATGTTCCACAAGGGAGGGCCCAGAACCGACCCCTGTGGAACACCGCACGACATCTCGCGACGGCCATCGCCGTCGCGTCCCATGTAGGTGACACACCTTCCCGACAGATAAGCCCCCACAATGTTGCGGAGGTAGAGAGGCACCCGGTGGTAGCGCAGGGCCTCCCTAATGCAACCCCAGGGCAGAGTGTTGAAGGCGTTGGAGATGTCCAAGGACACCGCCAGCACCACCCCGCCCCGAGACACTGCTTCCTCCGCCAGGACTCTCACCCTCATTATGGCGTCAATGGTGGAGCGCCCACGGCGGAACCCAAACTGGCTGTCGTCCAGGTTCGGCCCCTCTGTACACAAGTGGCTGACGAGGCGGTCTGCGATTATTCGCTCCATCATCTTGCCCGCCTCGTCCAGCAGCACTATGGGCCGATAAGCGGACGACGAGTCCGCCGGGCGCCCCGCCTTCTTGAGCAAGACCAGTCGACCAGTCTTCCACCGGGTAGGGAACTGGCCCTGCTCAAGGCATGCCGAGAAGAGTCCTCTCAGTGGGGGCTCCAGCTCCTTCAAGGCGAGGACCAGAGCGCGGCCAGGCACTCCATCGGGCCCCGGAGCAGTGTTTTTAGCCCGGAGCCGCAATACGGCCGCGCCCATCTCTGCCTGTGTCACCTCTGGGATGGTTTCGCTGTCATCTTCTGGCTCTGCAGCTGTGTGCAGAACCATCGGCGGTGGCTCATACTCAGCTCTCTCAGGGAAGAGGGCCGAGACCACTCGCTCCAGGAACTGCGGCTCGAGACTTTCCGTTAGCGGGGGCGCCCACGGTCGAAGTTTCCCTCGGACCGACCGGTAAGGGCGCCCAAACGGATCCCCGTCTAAGCTCGCCAGCATTTCCTCCCTGGAGCGTGTCTTCGACTCGCCGATGGCCAGCCACAGAGCCAGCTTCGCCGCGCGGTACACCTCATACAGCGCGGCTTCTTCCTCAGGAACCCGTGGACGTCTTCTCCGGCACCGCGTGTACGGGCGTCTGGCGTCTGCGCATTCGACGCGCAGTCGCCCGATCTCGACAGACCACCAGTACAAGCGGCGCCGTGCGGACAGAGAGGAGACGCGTGGCATGCATGCGTCGCATATCTGCGTCATCGCATCGCCAAACCACTGCGCCTCCAGTTCGACGTCGACGGGACCGACGGTGGCCGACTCCCGGATCCAGGCCTGAACTATGGCGGCTTCTTCGAGAGCTTCCCCGTCGAGGCGTTTCAGCGCCCAACGCGGGCCGTCTCTTCGGGGCCCCGATTGGCTACGTCCTCCAGTGGTCTGGGTGGAGACGTCGAAGCGGATGTATCGGTGATCCGATAGCGTCTCCACCTCCACCTCAACGTGCCAATCACGGACTCGGTGCACGACAGCGGGACTAGCGAACGAGACGTCCACTATCGACCCGCCCCGCTGCCGTACACACGTGTAGGCTGAACCCCGATTTAAGACAGCCAGGCCCGTCGTAATGGCCCACTCCTCTAGCACTTCGCCTCTCGGGTCCGTGACCGGGGAACCCCACGCCGCAGACTTGGCGTTGAGGTCACCGAGAAGCAAAATGGGTCGAGGGTGAGACTGGCCGACGACGGCTCCCAACTCGACGAGGAAACTCTCGAAGTCGGCGAGACTCCTGTTGGGCGAAAAATACACCCCAATCGTGACGATCCCGTTCACAAGGGCCGCAACCCAACCGTGACCACGGGATACGTCGACGAGAGTCGCGCCGATGATGGCCACTAGGCCGTCTAGATCCCCTGCCCAGTTATCCCGGGGGGGGACGAAATACGGCTCAGCTACCACCGCCACATTTATCGACCACTGCGCCATGCTCTGGAGCAGGAGATCCTGAGCTCTGGTGCAGTGGTTGATGTTCGCCTGGAGGAAATGGTAGTCTGCCATCACTGGCACTCCATTTCCTCGGCGCTCCGTCCCACCACAGGCCGGGAGTCGGCCAAAGAGGTGCTAGGTTGCGGGGGGGGTGCGTCCCCTGCAGCCTTGGCCCATCGCTTGCTGCGCTTTCTGGGCGCGCCGCAGGCTTTACCGCCTACTCTGTGCCCCGCAGACTTTCCTGCAGCTGCACACAAACTGCAGTTTGGCTCCGCAGAGCACTGGGACGCCTTATGGCCAGACTGACCGCAGCGATAACATAAGTCGCTGCGGTCTGTGTCGCAGGTGCACAGTGCCCGGACGTGCCCTTTCTCCAGGCACCGGTAACACTGCATGGCCCTGGGTGCCAAGAGTTTCACTCTAGCTGACACCCAACCAACCAGCAGACGTCCCGCGTCAGCAACCTGCTTCGCCGCAAGAACTGGACACTGCACCCAGATGGTGCCAAGCCCGCCATTATTTACGCGGATACTACCCGCCCGCACATTTTCGGGCGAGCATCCGCCACTTCGTGCTATGGCCGCCACCACCTCCTCCGGGGTCACTGAGTCGTCCAGCCCATCGACGCGCACCTCAGCGGTCTTCATGGGCCTGGACACCCGCGCCTCTTCGGGGTTGAGGACGTCCCTCAGCTTCGCAGCTAGAGCGTCCGCCCTCTCAGTACTGCTGGTCCCCGCCAACTCGAACATTTTGGCCCCCGTGGCTGCCGTCCTGAAACGGAAGCCGTCCGGGGTGCCAAAGTCAGCGAAGACCAGTTTCCCCTTCGCCTCCGCCAGTACCTTCTGGTAGGTGACCCCCCTCTCTTTGGCTTCGGGCTGCAGCGTGACCACTACAGCCTCTGAGCGAGGGACGCGGATTTTCGGGGCACTCTGGCCACCCCTGGCGGTGTGCCCCCCGAAGCCCGGCGCGGCCTTGGCCTTGCGGCCCCTCTTCCTTCTCTTTTTTCGGCTTTCGGCCGTTATCCAGTCACCCTCTTTGGGGGACGAGCTGCTCCCCTCAGTGGGCTTTCCCGTCCCCTTTCCGGGTTTCTTGGCCCCCTCCGTGGGTTTTTTGGGGGTTTGCGTGGGAGTTTTTGGTGCAGGTGGCGCTTTAGCCACCTGTGCCCACGTAGGCCCAGCCACTGTTGGAGCGGGCTCCAACGCCTTCTTCCGCTTGTCCGCTGCCAGCGGTGGACGGACATTAACGGGGGGGTTGAGCCTCGGTTCTAGGCTGTCAAAGCGGGCGGTCATAATGGTCAACAGCCGGTTGAACTGGTCTTCCCCCAAAGACCCGTTCTGTGGCAGAGCGCGACTGTCCGAAGTCACACCCTGCTGCCGGCTGAAGTCCGCCCTCAGGGCGCTGACCTCCCGCTGGAGCTCCTCCATTTTCGTATGGAGACGGTGATTCTCCTCTTGGAGCTTCACCGTCTCTTCCGAGGTCGTCCGATCAAGGAGGACTTCCACAGCCTCCCTGATTCCCTCCGCCGCCTCCTTAAGGGCCCGCGTAAACGTGCCCTTCAGGTTGCCCGATTTTGTGGCAACCTTCAGGACGACGTCCACGCCATCCAAAACCTGGCGGCTGAGAACCTCAGCCGTCAGTCCCTCAGGGCCTGCGACGGTCTGCAACCGCCGCTCCCTTGCCAGCCGAGCCATCTCAGCGACCTCATCAGTCGCAGCGGCCTTCCGGCCCTCTCGCCTGGCGGCGTTGAGCTCCGCCTTGGTGCTCACCAATCCGATGGAGGCCGCGGAATCGCCCTGCTCCACGTGCATGGCCCCGTCAGAGTCACTTACTCCGCTGGCCATCGGCGTATCGGGGCGCTTCAGGTAGCGGCCCCGCGTGTCCCGTGCCTCTGCCCCCGAAGTGTTGGCTCCGGAAGGTGACCCGCGACCTCTGCCCCTCCTTGCAGTCGGCACCTTGGCGGCCGGCAGGTTCTCCTCACTTGAGGAAAGACCCGCCGACAACGCGTCCGACTCAAAGCGCGGTCGCTTCCCCCAAAACTTGGAGGGACCGGCCGCAACAAATTGTGGTGAGTCGCCGGACTTCGGCAACACACTCACCCTCTCCAGAACCACGAGGGGTTCTGTTGGAGCAACTGCTCCCGTCTTCAATGACGCAGTGCCAGAATCTGACGCTGCGTCCGCCTTCTCAATCGCTTTTTTGTTTTTAATAGTTTCCATGCTATTCCCACGAGTATGGGGGATATAAAACGTCCATCCGGGCAGTGCCCCCTGTACCCGGATAAGCCTTTAACATTTATAACCCGCCAGGGGGTCGGCTGGTACCCTGGCGGGGGTCGCACTAGAGACTGATTGTTCCATGGGAACACCCGTCAGCCATTCATCCCCTCACGGTGCGCCGCCGCTTGAGATTCGGGGTAACTTTTTATAGAGGTTTTCTACCTCGCGGTCCGGGCGGTTAAGCCAAGACCCTCGGTCCCGGTCGAAGCCGCGAGACGTGATCCACGACACTCCGATGATGGGATTACGAGAACGACGGGGACAGCGAAGGACTGCGTCCCTCACTGTCTGCTCGGAGGCAGGGTGAGTGCACACCGAGCCCGTCCTTGCTCCTCCGCTGTGCCCTCTGCTTTTCAGAGGGTCACGCGGAACAACGTCCCGTTTGTCCAAGTAGGACCCCTCCTATGTCAGAATATTTGCCACGAACAGTGACATTTCCCGAAGAATAAGAATCTCTTCCCATTCCTTGGGGAAGGCCACTGCCCGCGCCCAGGATGCACCGTCCATGCCGGCTGCTGTTCCCTCCAAACGTATCGAGAGGGACCGGCAGCCGTCAGGCCCACGAGGAGGTTTTCTGACCCAGCACCCCAACCTAACCTTTTTTTTTTTTTTTTTTTTTTTGTTGACGCTGGGAAAAAATGCATAACGCACACCCTCCCATCGGGGGATGGAAGGGTAGTGTGGGACTCCCCGGTCTGAGACCGGTATACCCACTAAAACGACCCAGCGGCATTCCCGCTTCGTCCTAGTGGCGGGGGACTGGGAAACCGGCACAGCCTTAACGACCAGTCCTCTGCCGACGATTGCCCTTCATGTGGACCCCTCATGCCCTCCCCGTGGGGAGAGGGAAGGGCCCGGGAATGACCAACGAAGGTAGTGACGGGTGCAATGCGGGCGAAGGCACCCCCGCGCCTGTCGCCCGCCCGTCGCCACCATGAGGAGGGAGAGGACGACGCCTTCTCCGACCTCTTCTTCATCTTCACGCGGCGGCCACGTATCCCGGTCCCCTCTCCAGAGCGAGAGGGGAGGGGAGTCCATGGAAGACCGCGAAACCAAGAAACACCAAGCCGTCCCGACCGTGTAAGGCTCGGCGACCACCACCAAGTCCACCAACCACTGAGCCATAGTCTGCATCAGCAGATCCTGGGCTGCACTGCAGTGGTTGGTGTTCGCCTCAGGGATACGATGTTCGACCCTATCCATCAGTCGGACATCGCATTCCCCTCCGCAGCTGCCGCAGGAGCGACGGTGTTATCGACAGCAGCAGGCCCGGACGGCACCTGTGCTTTGCCCCGCTTAGGGGGAGGATTGCAGTTCCTCCCCTTCATAACGTGGCCTGCCGAGCAGCCACTGGCGGCACACACCGCACAGTGTGGCGTGGTGGCCTCGCAGGAGGCGGCCTTATGGCCCTCCTTGCCACAGCGGTAGCACGTGTCCGACCTGTCCACCGTGGACGGACACAGGGGCCGGGTGTGTCCGATGCCGAAGCACCGGAAACACCGTAGTAGCTGGTCCTCGAGTGCCCGGACTACACCCGAGCTGAACCCGACCAAAAGACGTCCCTTGGCAAGGACGGCTTTGGCAGCGGCGATTGGGCACTCGAGGCGAATAGTGCCCATGCCGCCGCGGCCAGGCCTTATGTCCCGGCCTTGGACCGCTGCGACGCCACAGCCCCCTATCGCTGCGACCGCCGCCACCACCTCCTCTTTGGTGACGGAGTCATCGAGGTCCGTCACCTCTATGGCCGCCGACTTGACCGGTCGGGCCACCTTGGCCGAATCTGCGATGACCTCTTGCAGCTTCGCCGCGAAGAGGTCCGCATGGGCGCTCCCCTCTGCCCCCGGGAACTCGAAAATTCGAGCCCCGGCTTGGGTTCTTCGGCAGGACACACTGCCGATCCCCAGTTGGGTGGGATCGGCATTGGCACGCGCCCGCACCAAAATGGACATGTAAGTCTCCCCTCGCTCCGCAGCCTCCGCGGTGAGCGTCACCACGACGGCCGCGGTTTTTGGGGAGACTAGCTGCCTCCTTTTCCCTCTTCCCTTCCCCTTTCCCTTGCCGGTTGTCTGCGACTGGCTGGGAGCGGTGGTGGCGGGGACGGCAGGGACGGCTGACGCCGACTTTTTGCCCTTCCCCTTTCCCTTGCCGGTTGTCTGCGACTGGCTGGGAGCGGTGGTGGCGGGGACGGCAGGGACGGCTGACGCCGACTTTTTGCCCCTCCCCTTGCGGACCACTTCCGTCCACTCATTGGACGGGGTGGTCGAGGGGAGAAGGGCGTCCTCCTGGACCTGGGATGAGGAGGACGGCCCCGGCTCGGAGCGCCCCTTATCCGCCGCAAGCGGCGGTCGGAGGCACTTTACCGGCAGGAGCCGGTCCTCTATTCCTGCCAGGCAGGCTCGCGTGAAGGCCCGCTCCTCCATTACCACCTTGCGGATTATGTCCTCAAGGTTGGAGTTGGAGGAGGGGCCCCCTGCCGCAGGACTCGTCTTCTTAGACGACTTTGTCGTCTCGGCGGGGGCCTGCTGCGGCTGGGCCGTGGCTTCAGCCAGCTTGCGATGAAGCTCACTGACTTCCACCTGCAGGCGATCCACCCTCGCCTGCAGTTGCCGTGTCTCGTCAGTGGCCTTCCGCTGGACCAGCTCCGTGACCACACCGCGCAAGCTCGCGGCCCGACATTTGAGGGCCTTTTGGAAGGTCCCCTTCAAGTTTGAGGACTTTGAGGCAACTTCCAAAATTTCCTCCTCGTCCTCCTCCGCCATTCGTTCCAGCTCCAGCAGGGAGTGGTCCGCGTAGAGCACACGGGACGCACCGTACCCGGACTTTGCCCGGGTGACGTGCGCCCGCCCCTCCCTCGCGGCAACCCGCTCCTCAAGCTCCTGCTGGAGCTGCGCCCGCTGCGCAAGATCCAACTTACGTTGGGCGTCCGCGAGCCCAACGACGTGGGTGTCCGCGGCCGTCGTCGGCTTTTTAGCCTTTGACAGCGAGCTTTTTAGCTCTTGACTCGTCGACCCTGACGCCGAGGAGCCCTCGGACCCATCCCGCAGGAAGGCCCGCTTTCGCGACTGCGAGTCGCCTGTAACCGAGACGCCAACCATTGAATCATCGTCGGAGTCATACAAATCCGACAAGTCAGTTCTTCCGAAGCTAGCCGCAGACGGCGCGCGGCTAGCCTCTGACGCCGAAGCGTCGGTTTGGCCCTGAGAAGGGCCTTTGGGTTGGCCCTGAGAAGGGCCTTTGGATTGGCCCTGAGAAGGGCCTTTGGGTTGGCCCTGAGAAGGGCCTTTTTGTTTTAAAAACCGCCCGCAGGCGTCCCGCGTAGGGTTTGGCATAGCCTCCGCAGGTTCGCACACTCAACAAAACAGGATAAAAAGAGCAACGAAAGCACAGTGCACTTTGGCCAACCCAGTCTGCCACTCCGTTACGGTGGTCAGAACTGGGTTGTTTCCAGGGGACGCGACGTGGACGCAAGCACTGTGGGGTGGTCCCCCACCCCAACCTAACCTAACCTAACCTAACCTAACCTAACCTAACCTAACCTTTTTTTTTTTTTTTTTTTTTGTTGCGAGGTGGAAAATCCGGAAACGGATGTCCTCCGCCTGGGGAGGGCGGAGGGGTCTGTCAGGCTCCAACTGACTAAAAACCACCCCGGTGTTCCCTCGCACACTTGCGTCTGGGGGCAGCGGGAACGAATGTGACTTCCGCTGCCCCGGACTAGTGCCGGCCCGCTCAACCAGTGCGGGCCTCGTCCCTGGGGGGAGTGAGGTGTACTCCCCCGTTACGTCTGTGAGAGGCGCGCGTGGAACACTACGCGCCGCCGTCTCGGGTCCAGTGATATGGGGGGCGACGGATGTCCCCGAATTCGTCGCCCCTGGACCTGTTTAGGGGGGCCGGAAGAGGGCGTTATCCGCCCTCTGCCGACGCCCGGTGCGTCTGCTGCGGGATGGGAAGGAACTCGAGATCTCCCTCTCCCTCTCCGCAGCTTCCTTCTGCGACATGACGGTTTCGCAGAAGGACACCACCGCGTCCCAGGACTCTGTGCTGTCGACCATCGCGTGAGCAACGGTCGGCAGCGACAGGTCTCCACCTATCTCTGTGACGAGGGCACGGCGCGGCTCGTCCCACGCGGGACATTCTGCCAGCGTATGCCGCGCCGTATCCTCCGGACAATGGACGCAGTGATGGCACCGAGCGTCCGGCTCCCTGCTTATGCGACACAGGTACTTCCCGAAGCAACCATGCCCCGAGAGCACCTGCGTCGCCCGAAACGTCAGGGAGCCGTGCTTCCTCCCGAGCCAGTCGTCGAGTACTGGCCGGATCGCCTCGATTGTGTCGAGGCCGGCGGAGGGATGGTCAAGCCTCCCCCGCCATTCCGCCACCATGACCTGTCGGAGCTGAGACCGGTGCAGCGTGATCTGACGCTGCACCAGCCTTTCGCCCCGATCCTTGGCGTCCTCGCGCCACTTGTGAAGCGTCGCGAGGGCTTTCGCCTCCAGGTCCCACGGCGGGGATCCGGCCAGTACACAAGCCGCCTCGTAGGAGATCGTGCGATATCCCCGTATGACCCTGACGGCCATCGCTCTCTGCGGTTTGCGCAGTACTGCGATAGTGCGGGCCGTCAGGTCCGTCGCCCATACTGGGGCCCCGTAAAGGGCCATGGATCGCACGATCCCCACGTACAAACGTCTACAGGCGGTGCTCGGGCCCCCCAAATTGGGAAGCAGCGTTGACAGCGCGCCCGCCGCGCCCATCAACTTGGGCACCAGCCGCTGAAAATGGGGGCCGAAGTCCCAACGGCTGTCGAGCACCAATCCAAGGTACTTCATGGTTGACTCGACAGCTATCCGGGCCCCCCCGACCACTATGTGTGATCCCAGCGGCGGCGCCCGTCGGGGGCCATGAAACGCAATGGCCTCCGACTTGTTGAGAGCCACCTCCAGGCCCAGGCGCCGGATGCGGCTCACCACCTGTGACACCGCAGCCGTAGCCAGCAACGCTGCTTCCCTGTACGAGCTCCCCCGGGCAATGACCAGCGTGTCGTCCGCATAACACGTCAGGTTCACTCCCGGTGGAAGCTCGCACCGCAAAACCCAGTCGTAACCGATGTTCCACAAGGGAGGGCCCAGAACCGACCCCTGTGGAACACCGCACGACATCTCGCGACGGCCATCGCCGTCGCGTCCCATGTAGGTGACACACCTTCCCGACAGATAAGCCCCCACAATGTTGCGGAGGTAGAGAGGCACCCGGTGGTAGCGCAGGGCCTCCCTAATGCAACCCCAGGGCAGAGTGTTGAAGGCGTTGGAGATGTCCAAGGACACCGCCAGCACCACCCCGCCCCGAGACACTGCTTCCTCCGCCAGGACTCTCACCCTCATTATGGCGTCGATGGTGGAGCGCCCACGACGGAACCCATACTGGCTGTCGTCCAGGTTCGGCCCCTCTGTACACAAGTGGCTGACGAGGCGGTCTGCGATTATTCGCTCCATCATCTTGCCCGCCTCGTCCAGCAGCACTATGGGCCGATAAGCGGACGACGAGTCCGCCGGGCGCCCTGCCTTCCTGAGCAAGACCAGTCGACCAGTCTTCCACCGGGTAGGGAACTGGCCCTGCTCAAGGCATGCCGAGAAGAGTCCTCTCAGTGGGGGCCCCAGCTCCTTCAGGGCGAGGACCAGAGCGCGGCCAGGCACTCCATCGGGCCCCGGAGCAGTGTTTTTAGCCCGGAGCCGCAATACGGCCGCGCCCATCTCTGCCTGTGTCACCTCTGGGATGGTTTCGCTTCCTTCCTCTGCCGGCTCTGCAGCTGTGTGCAGAACCATCGGCGGTGGCTCATACTCGGCTCTCTCAGGGAAGAGGGCCGAGACCACTCGCTCCAGGAACTGCGGCTCGAGACTTTCCGTTAGCGGGGGCGCCCACGGCCGAAGTTTCCCTCGGACCGACCGGTAAGGGCGCCCAAACGGATCCCCGTCTAAGCTCGCCAACATTTCCTCCCTGGAGCGTGTCTTCGACTCGCCGATGGCCAGCCACAGAGCCAGCTTCGCCGCGCGGTACACCTCATACAGCGCGGCTTCTTCCTCAGGAACCCGTGGACGTCTTCTCCGGCACCGCGTGTACGGGCGTCTGGCGTCTGCGCACTCGACGCGCAGTCGCTCGATCTCGACGCACCACCAGTACAAGCGGCGCCGTGCGGACAGACAGGAGACGCGTGGCATGCATGCGTCGCAGATCTGCGTCATCGCATCGCCAAACCACTGCGCCTCCAGTTCGACGTCGACGGGACCGACGGTGGCCGACTCCCGGATCCAGGCCTGAACTATGGCGGCTTCTTCGAGAGCTTCCCTGTCGAGGCGTTTCAGCGCCCAACGCGGGCCGTCTCTTCGGGGCCCCGATTGGCGACGATCTCCAGCGGTCTGGGTGGAGACGTCGAAGCGGATGTATCGGTGATCCGATAGCGTCTCCACCTCCACCTCAACGTGCCAATCACGGACTCGGTGCACGACAGCGGGACTAGCGAACGAGACGTCCACTATCGACCCGCCCCGCTGCCGTACACACGTGTAGGCTGAACCCCGATTTAAGACAGCCAGGCCCGTCGTAATGGCCCACTCCTCTAGCACTTCGCCTCTCGGGTCCGTGACCGGGGAACCCCACGCCGCAGACTTGGCGTTGAGGTCACCGAGAAGCAAAATGGGTCGAGGTTGAGACTGGCCGACAACGGCTCCCAACTCGACGAGGAAACTCTCGAAGTCGGCGAGACTCCTGTTGGGCGAAAAATACGCCCCAATCGTGACGATCCCGTTCACAAGGGCCGCAACCCAACCGTGACCACGGGATACGTCGACGAGAGTCGCGCCGATGATGGCCACTAGGCCGTCTAGATCCCCTGCCCAGTTATCCCGGGGGGGGATGAAATACGGCTCAGCTACCACCGCCACATTTATCGACCACTGCGCCATGCTCTGGAGCAGGAGATCCTGAGCTCTGGTGCAGTGGTTGATGTTCGCCTGGAGGAAATGGTAGTCTGCCATCACTGGCACTCCATTTCCTCGGCGCTCCGTCCCACCACAGGCCGGGAGTCGGCCGAAGAGGTGCTAGGTTGCGGGGGGGGTGCGTCCCCCGCAGCCTTGGCCCATCGCTTGCTGCGCTTTCTGGGCGCGCCGCAGGCTTTACCACCTACTCTGTGCCCCGCGGACTTTCCTGCAGCTGCACACAAACTGCAGTTTGGCTCCGCAGAGCACTGGGACGCCTTATGGCCAGACTGACCGCAGCGATAACATAAGTCGCTGCGGTCTGTGTCGCAGGTGCACAGTGCCCGGACGTGCCCTTTCTCCAGGCACCGGTAGCACTGCATGGCCCTGGGTGCCAAGAGTTTCACTCTAGCTGACACCCAACCAACCAGCAGACGTCCCGCGTCAGCAACCTGCTTCGCCGCAACAACTGGACACCGCACCCAGATGGTGCCAAGCCCGCCCGTATTTACGCGGATACTACCCGCCTTTACATTGTCGGCTGAGCATCCGCCGCTTCGGGCTATGGCCGCCACCACCTCCTCCGGCGTCACAGAATCGTCCAGCCCATCGACGCGAACCTCAGCGGTCTTCATGGGCCTGGACACCCGCGCCTCCTCGGGGTAACCTAACCTAACCTAACCTTTTTTTTTTTTTTTTTTGTTGCGAGGTGGAAAATCCGGAAACGGATGTCCTCCGCCTGGGGAGGGCGGAGGGGTCTGTCAGGCTCCAACTGACTAAAAACCACCCCGGTGTTCCCTCGCACACTTGCGTCTGGGGGCAGCGGGAACGAATGTGACTTCCGCTGCCCCGGACTAGTGCCGGCCCGCTCAACCAGTGCGGGCCTCGTCCCTGGGGGGAGTGAGGTGTACTCCCCCGTTACGTCTGTGAGAGGCGCGCGTGGAACACTACGCGCCGCCGTCTCGGGTCCAGTGATATGGGGGGCGACGGATGTCCCCGAATTCGTCGCCCCTGGACCTGTTTAGGGGGGCCGGAAGAGGGCGTTATCCGCCCTCTGCCGACGCCCGGTGCGTCTGCTGCGGGATGGGAAGGAACTCGAGATCTCCCTCTCCCTCTCCGCAGCTTCCTTCTGCGACATGACGGTTTCGCAGAAGGACACCACCGCGTCCCAGGACTCTGTGCTGTCGACCATCGCGTGAGCAACGGTCGGCAGCGACAGGTCTCCACCTATCTCTGTGACGAGGGCACGGCGCGGCTCGTCCCACGCGGGACATTCTGCCAGCGTATGCCGCGCCGTATCCTCCGGACAATGGACGCAGTGATGGCACCGAGCGTCCGGCTCCCTGCTTATGCGACACAGGTACTTCCCGAAGCAACCATGCCCCGAGAGCACCTGCGTCGCCCGAAACGTCAGGGAGCCGTGCTTCCTCCCGAGCCAGTCGTCGAGTACTGGCCGGATCGCCTCGATTGTGTCGAGGCCGGCGGAGGGATGGTCAAGCCTCCCCCGCCATTCCGCCACCATGACCTGTCGGAGCTGAGACCGGTGCAGCGTGATCTGACGCTGCACCAGCCTTTCGCCCCGATCCTTGGCGTCCTCGCGCCACTTGTGAAGCGTCGCGAGGGCTTTCGCCTCCAGGTCCCACGGCGGGGATCCGGCCAGTACACAAGCCGCCTCGTAGGAGATCGTGCGATATCCCCGTATGACCCTGACGGCCATCGCTCTCTGCGGTTTGCGCAGTACTGCGATAGTGCGGGCCGTCAGGTCCGTCGCCCATACTGGGGCCCCGTAAAGGGCCATGGATCGCACGATCCCCACGTACAAACGTCTACAGGCGGTGCTCGGGCCCCCCAAATTGGGAAGCAGCGTTGACAGCGCGCCCGCCGCGCCCATCAACTTGGGCACCAGCCGCTGAAAATGGGGGCCGAAGTCCCAACGGCTGTCGAGCACCAATCCAAGGTACTTCATGGTTGACTCGACAGCTATCCGGGCCCCCCCGACCACTATGTGTGATCCCAGCGGCGGCGCCCGTCGGGGGCCATGAAACGCAATGGCCTCCGACTTGTTGAGAGCCACCTCCAGGCCCAGGCGCCGGATGCGGCTCACCACCTGTGACACCGCAGCCGTAGCCAGCAACGCTGCTTCCCTGTACGAGCTCCCCCGGGCAATGACCAGCGTGTCGTCCGCATAACACGTCAGGTTCACTCCCGGTGGAAGCTCGCACCGCAAAACCCAGTCGTAACCGATGTTCCACAAGGGAGGGCCCAGAACCGACCCCTGTGGAACACCGCACGACATCTCGCGACGGCCATCGCCGTCGCGTCCCATGTAGGTGACACACCTTCCCGACAGATAAGCCCCCACAATGTTGCGGAGGTAGAGAGGCACCCGGTGGTAGCGCAGGGCCTCCCTAATGCAACCCCAGGGCAGAGTGTTGAAGGCGTTGGAGATGTCCAAGGACACCGCCAGCACCACCCCGCCCCGAGACACTGCTTCCTCCGCCAGGACTCTCACCCTCATTATGGCGTCGATGGTGGAGCGCCCACGACGGAACCCATACTGGCTGTCGTCCAGGTTCGGCCCCTCTGTACACAAGTGGCTGACGAGGCGGTCTGCGATTATTCGCTCCATCATCTTGCCCGCCTCATCCAGCAGCACTATGGGCCGATAAGCGGACGACGAGTCCGCCGGGCGCCCTGCCTTCCTGAGCAAGACCAGTCGACCAGTCTTCCACCGGGTAGGGAACTGGCCCTGCTCAAGGCATGCCGAGAAGAGTCCTCTCAGTGGGGGCCCCAGCTCCTTCAGGGCGAGGACCAGAGCGCGGCCAGGCACTCCATCGGGCCCCGGAGCAGTGTTTTTAGCCCGGAGCCGCAATACGGCCGCGCCCATCTCTGCCTGTGTCACCTCTGGGATGGTTTCGCTTCCTTCCTCTGCCGGCTCTGCAGCTGTGTGCAGAACCATCGGCGGTGGCTCATACTCGGCTCTCTCAGGGAAGAGGGCCGAGACCACTCGCTCCAGGAACTGCGGCTCGAGACTTTCCGTTAGCGGGGGCGCCCACGGCCGAAGTTTCCCTCGGACCGACCGGTAAGGGCGCCCAAACGGATCCCCGTCTAAGCTCGCCAACATTTCCTCCCTGGAGCGTGTCTTCGACTCGCCGATGGCCAGCCACAGAGCCAGCTTCGCCGCGCGGTACACCTCATACAGCGCGGCTTCTTCCTCAGGAACCCGTGGACGTCTTCTCCGGCACCGCGTGTACGGGCGTCTGGCGTCTGCGCACTCGACGCGCAGTCGCTCGATCTCGACGCACCACCAGTACAAGCGGCGCCGTGCGGACAGACAGGAGACGCGTGGCATGCATGCGTCGCAGATCTGCGTCATCGCATCGCCAAACCACTGCGCCTCCAGTTCGACGTCGACGGGACCGACGGTGGCCGACTCCCGGATCCAGGCCTGAACTATGGCGGCTTCTTCGAGAGCTTCCCTGTCGAGGCGTTTCAGCGCCCAACGCGGGCCGTCTCTTCGGGGCCCCGATTGGCGACGATCTCCAGCGGTCTGGGTGGAGACGTCGAAGCGGATGTATCGGTGATCCGATAGCGTCTCCACCTCCACCTCAACGTGCCAATCACGGACTCGGTGCACGACAGCGGGACTAGCGAACGAGACGTCCACTATCGACCCGCCCCGCTGCCGTACACACGTGTAGGCTGAACCCCGATTTAAGACAGCCAGGCCCGTCGTAATGGCCCACTCCTCTAGCACTTCGCCTCTCGGGTCCGTGACCGGGGAACCCCACGCCGCAGACTTGGCGTTGAGGTCACCGAGAAGCAAAATGGGTCGAGGGTGAGACTGGCCGACAACGGCTCCCAACTCGACGAGGAAACTCTCGAAGTCGGCGAGACTCCTGTTGGGCGAAAAATACGCCCCAATCGTGACGATCCCGTTCACAAGGGCCGCAACCCAACCGTGACCACGGGATACGTCGACGAGAGTCGCGCCGATGATGGCCACTAGGCCGTCTAGATCCCCTGCCCAGTTATCCCGGGGGGGGATGAAATACGGCTCAGCTACCACCGCCACATTTATCGACCACTGCGCCATGCTCTGGAGCAGGAGATCCTGAGCTCTGGTGCAGTGGTTGATGTTCGCCTGGAGGAAATGGTAGTCTGCCATCACTGGCACTCCATTTCCTCGGCGCTCCGTCCCACCACAGGCCGGGAGTCGGCCGAAGAGGTGCTAGGTTGCGGGGGGGGTGCGTCCCCCGCAGCCTTGGCCCATCGCTTGCTGCGCTTTCTGGGCGCGCCGCAGGCTTTACCACCTACTCTGTGCCCCGCGGACTTTCCTGCAGCTGCACACAAACTGCAGTTTGGCTCCGCAGAGCACTGGGACGCCTTATGGCCAGACTGACCGCAGCGATAACATAAGTCGCTGCGGTCTGTGTCGCAGGTGCACAGTGCCCGGACGTGCCCTTTCTCCAGGCACCGGTAGCACTGCATGGCCCTGGGTGCCAAGAGTTTCACTCTAGCTGACACCCAACCAACCAGCAGACGTCCCGCGTCAGCAACCTGCTTCGCCGCAACAACTGGACACCGCACCCAGATGGTGCCAAGCCCGCCCGTATTTACGCGGATACTACCCGCCTTTACATTGTCGGCTGAGCATCCGCCGCTTCGGGCTATGGCCGCCACCACCTCCTCCGGCGTCACAGAATCGTCCAGCCCATCGACGCGAACCTCAGCGGTCTTCATGGGCCTGGACACCCGCGCCTCCTCGGGGTTGAGGACGTCCCTCAACTTCGCAGCTAGAGCGTCTGCCCTCTCAGTACTGCAACCTAACCTAACCTAACCTAACCTAACCTAACCTAACCTAACCTAACCGGATATCTTCGCCATTAAGGGTGCGTTTTTGACGCTGTTTTCAGCATTTTTAGACTTTAGTGGGCCTCCGCCTACGTTCTGACAATATTTTACCACCCTAGAAGCGTTTTCAAAAATCTTCCCTTACGACACTTAGAAAATTTTTAACATTTCAGACAAAATCTTCCAAATTTAGTGTTCTTCCAAATTTTCCTACAAATATTACTTTAGAATATAGTTGCAATAGTACTCACCTACCATCCCTGTGTTCCGGTGCCCGTTTCGTGTCCCGGACGCCAGGTTGGGGGTTGAAAACCAAAATTTTTTGACTCAAAAACTGGTTTTTTGAGCAAAACCCAAAATTTTTGTTCGGCACTCACCCCTTTCTATTTCGTAGTAAGCTAGCCCGCGCGAAGCCGCGTCTCTGGACACCACACTCGCGGGTCTAGCTCAAATAGAACTTGCAAAAATTTTCAAAATTATTGTTTTCTTATAGATTCTGCTACTACCAAAATCCACCTAAGGGATCACGCTAAACACTAAAACGTTGATATCTTCGCCATTAAGGGTGCGTTTTTGACGCTGTTTTCAGCATTTTTAGACTTTAGTGGGCCTCCGCCTACGTTCTGACAATATTTTACCACCCTAGAAGCGTTTTCAAAAATCTTCCCTTACGACACTTAGAAAATTTTTAACATTTCAGACAAAATCTTCCAAATTTAGTGTTCTTCCAAATTTTCCTACAAATATTACTTTAGAATATAGTTGCAATAGTACTCACCTACCATCCCTGTGTTCCGGTGCCCGTTTCGTGTCCCGGACGCCAGGTTGGGGGTTGAAAACCAAAATTTTTTGACTCAAAAACTGGTTTTTTGAGCAAAACCCAAAATTTTTGTTCGGCACTCACCCCTTTCTATTTCGTAGTAAGCTAGCCCGCGCGAAGCCGCGTCTCTGGACACCACACTCGCGGGTCTAGCTCAAATAGAACTTGCAAAAATTTTCAAAATTATTGTTTTCTTATAGATTCTGCTACTACCAAAATCCACCTAAGGGATCACGCTAAACACTAAAACGTTGATATCTTCGCCATTAAGGGTGCGTTTTTGACGCTGTTTTCAGCATTTTTAGACTTTAGTGGGCCTCCGCCTACGTTCTGACAATATTTTACCACCCTAGAAGCGTTTTCAAAAATCTTCCCTTACGACACTTCGAAAATTTTTAAAATTTCAGACAAAATCTTCCAAATTTAGTGTTTATACAAATTTTCCTTGAGAATTGACGTTAGATAATAGTTACAATAGTACTCACCTACCATCCCTGCGTTCCGGTGCCCATTTCGTGTCCCGGACTCAAGGTTGGGGGTTGAAAACCAAAATTTTTTGACTCAAAAACTGGTTTTTTGAGCAAAACCCAAAATTTTTGTTCGGCACTCACCCCTTTCTATTTCGTAGTAAGCTAGCCCGCGCGAAGCCGCGTCTCTGGACACCACACTCGCGGGTCTAGCTCAAATAGAACTTGCAAAAATTTTCAAAATTATTGTTTTCTTATAGATTCTGCTACTACCAAAATCCACCTAAGGGATCACGCTAAACACTAAAACGTTGATATCTTCGCCATTAAGGGTGCGTTTTTGACGCTGTTTTCAGCATTTTTAGACTTTAGTGGGCCTCCGCCTACGTTCTGACAATATTTTACCACCCTAGAAGCGTTTTCAAAAATCTTCCCTTACGACACTTCGAAAATTTTTAAAATTTCAGACAAAATCTTCCAAATTTAGTGTTTATACAAATTTTCCTTGAGAATTGACGTTAGATAATAGTTACAATAGTACTCACCTACCATCCCTGCGTTCCGGTGCCCATTTCGTGTCCCGGACTCAAGGTTGGGGGTTGAAAACCAAAATTTTTTGACTCAAAAACTGGTTTTTTGAGCAAAACCCAAAATTTTTGTTCGGCACTCACCCCTTTCTATTTCGTAGTAAGCTAGCCCGCGCGAAGCCGCGTCTCTGGACACCTCACTCGCGGGTCTAGCTCAAATAAAATTTTGCCCTCCCACCCGCCCTATTGTGTATAGGAAGGCCGGAGTGGGATTTTCAGCAAAATTTCTTTTATTGTTTTTGTTTATTTTTGGCCTATAAATAAGTGTTTTAAGGGAACCAGCGCTTAATTTTTTACGGTACGCCGTTTATACAGCGATTTTAAATATTTTATAAGTATTTTATTTATTTGACTACTTACTGTGATTCCCCCTTTACAGGAACACAGAAGTAAATTTGACCATTAATTAAATTAGAAATTTTAAATTAATTGTATTTTATTGTAATTATTATATTACGTTCTGTGTACCCCCCTTTACAGGGACACAGAAATATCCAGTGTCCCAGGCGTCTCTCCTCCCGAGCGGGTATTGTTGGACCGACCCCCTTTTTACAGGGGTCCGTTTCAATAGTATCTGCCGCTGATGATCCTGATGTTTCGCACCCCATCTGCAACCTCGAGAGTAATGGGCTCCAGGAGCTCGCCGCGATCGTCGGAGAAAGTGGTGCCTTCGCCTACTGACGCGCGGAGGAGAATCTCCTTCGGAGAAGACACTCCTTCCGCATCTCAGATGGGTCCTGCTACTCCGGGGACGCGCCGAGCTCCTGTCGACTCCTCAATTTCGCTCGAGAAGCCTGAGACCGGGCACCGCAGTCGCATTGTGGAGGCGAGAGCTTGCCTAAATAAGGCTAAGCTTAATTTAGGCAACTCTCGCAATCTCAAAGCCGAGATAAAAACTGCGGTGCTCGAGGCCATAAACAGGCTTTTTGAGCTTGTTAAGGAGTCAGAGCGCGACAAGGCCCCTGCCGCACCCGCACCCGTAGCTGTACCAGCACCCGCGCCCACTGCTGACTGCAGTCCCCATCCCACTTCCGCCGAGGTTCTTGCTGGCCAGGCTGAGCTCCTAACCACCATAAAGGAGCACATCTCGGAGTTGAGAGACAACTCCGAGAAACTTGAAAAACTCCGAGACAGTCTGGCCAGCAGGGAACTCGTGGGGGAGACTACCTACGCGAGTGTAGCGGCCGTCAGTAAAAGCCACACCGGGGCACAAGCCCTGGAGCGAACGACGCTGCACTCCGTGGTGGTCTCCTCGACACAGGAGATGGACACCGGGGACGAAGTCCTCGAAAGAGTGCGAAAAGCGGTGGATGCGAAGGAGGGCTGGGTGCGCGTTGAGCGGGTCAGGAAGGCCAAGGATCAGAAGATCATTATGGGGTGCGCAACGCAGGAGGAGAGGCGCAAACTGAAAACAAGGCTGGAAGCCGCCGGAGAGAACCTCGTCGTCGAGGACGTGAAAAATCGGGACCCGCTTCTGATCCTTAAGGACGTCTTATTGATTCACAGCGACGAAGAATTGAAGAGAGCCCTTAAGAATCAGAACCGAGAGATATTCCACGGGCTCGACGATGAGCAACAAAAGATTATTGTTAAATACAGGCGAAAAACACGGAACCCTCATGTGAATCACGTTGTGCTTGGTGTGTCTCCTACGGTCTGGAGGAGGTCGATTGAGGAAGGAAAACTCCGCATCGACCTCCAAAGAGTTCGCGTCGAGGACCAGACACCTCTGGTGCAGTGCACCCGCTGCTTGGCTTTCGGGCACGGCAAGCGCCTATGCACGGAGCCAGCCGATCTGTGTAGCCACTGCGGTGGGTCTCACCTCAGGGCGGACTGCCCGGATATACAGATCGGCAAAGCGGCGGCTTGCGTGAACTGCACCAGAGCAAAACTAGGGACCACCGAGCACAACGCATTTAGTAACGAATGCCCCGTGCGTAGGAAGTGGGACGCATTCGCAAGAGCTTCGATAGCATATTGCTAAAGTTGGCGATGCGACCACTTCCGAGCACAGTTCGGTAAAAACGAAAACCAGGCAAGTTGAGCAGACCACTAGGGTCGGCAACATGCAAAATTGTAACTCAAGTATGTTTCATGAGAAACTGTCGCGAGTTACTCTGGAACAGGTGCTGACCCTAGTGGGCGGATCACGTTGTGTTGTGTTGGCCGATATGATATACCAATATATAAAATTCAAAATAGTACACATAATGATATTTAAATATATATTGAATATATAGCTTCGATATCATAAGAATATATTATATACAAAATAATAAGAAAATAAAACAAATATTTAAAAATTGGGTAAACAAATGAAATAGGTGTAGAAAAAGTAAAAAGTGAAAGGAATCCCAATATCTAGGCTAATTCACATTAGTGTATTCGTAAAAAACTTAATATTAAATATAATAGATAGAAGTAAATTGTAATAGGAATATATAATATAAGAATTTTTCAATAGCGGTAATACATAAATATTAAGCATCAATAAATAGCAGATACAAACAATTATCGAAAAAATATAGCGTCTGAA
The DNA here is from genome assembly GCA_963082945.1 of Cerastis leucographa. NCBI lineage: Eukaryota > Metazoa > Arthropoda > Insecta > Lepidoptera > Noctuidae > Cerastis > Cerastis leucographa. The sequence goes on along the minus strand of OY720380.1, from coordinate 23,698,309 downwards.
ACAAAAGTAAAATAAATAAAGTAAATATCATCGCACTGAAAGTGGGCTCTCCGGCCTTTCGAAGCTTATAAAAATTCAAAACCTAGTAAAAAGGTCTCTGATAATGTCAGAGGGACACTGGCAAGGCAGGAGTGGTTTTTAGCCGGTTCGAGTCCGGCACTACCTCGACTGTCTCACAAGTCGTGAGATAGTCGAGGTGTCCGTGGGGATTTCCCACTCCTGCTCAAAAAAAAAAAAAAAAAAAAAAAAAAAAACCTAACCTAACCGGTTGATATCTTCGCCATTAAGGGTGCGTTTTTGACTCTGTTTTCAGCATTTTTAGACTTTAGTGGGCCTCCGCCTACGTTCTGACAATATTTTACCACCCTAGAAGCGTTTTCAAAAATCTTCCCTTACGACACTTAGAAAATTTTAAGAATTTCAGACAAAATCTTCCAAATTTAGTGTTTATATAAATTTTCCTTGAGAATTGACGTTAGATAATAGTTACAATAGTACTCACCTACCATCCCTGCGTTCCGGTGCCCGTTTCGTGTCCCGGACTCAAGGTTGGGGGTTGAAAACCAAAATTTTTTGACTCAAAAACTGGTTTTTTGAGCAAAACCCAAAATTTTTGTTCGGCACTCACCCCTTTCTATTTCGTAGTAAGCTAGCCCGTGCGAAGCCGCGTCTCTAGACACCTCACTCGCGGGTCTAGCTCAAATAGAACTTTGCATTTTTCAAAATTATTGTTTTTTATTAGTTTCTGCTAGTACCTAAAATCCACCTAAGGGATCACGCTAAACACATAAACGTTGATATCTTCGCCATTAAGGGTGCGTTTTTGACGCTGTTTTCAGCATTTTTAGACTTTAGTGGGCCTCCGCCTACGTTCTGACAATATTTTACCACCCTAGAAGCGTTTTCAAAAATCTTCCCTTACGACACTTAGAAAATTTTAAGAATTTCAGACAAAATCTTCCAAATTTAGAGTTCTTCCAAATTTTCCTACAAATATTACTTTAGATTATAGTTACAATAGTACTCACCTACCATCCCTGCTTTCGTGTCCCGGACTCAGGGTTGGGGGTTGAAAACCAAAATTTTTTGACTCAAAAACTGGTTTTTTGAGCAAAACCCAAAATTTTTGTTCGGCACTCACCCCTTTCTATTTCGTAGTAAGCTAGCCCGCGCGAAGCCGCGTCTCTGGACACCTCACTCGCGGGTCTAGCTCAAATAAAATTTTGCCCTCCCACCCGCCCTATTGTGTATAGGAAGGCCGGAGTGGGATTTTCAGCAAAATTTATTTTATTGTTTTTGTTTATTTTTGGCCTTTAGTTAAGTGTTTTAAGGGAACCAGCGCTTAATTTTAACGGTACGCTGTTTATATAGCGGATTTTAAATATTTTATAAGCTTTTTATTTATTTTGACTACTTACTGTGCTTCCCCCTTTACAGGAACACAGAAGTACATTTGACTTTATTAGAAATTTTAAATTACTTTTATTAAATTATTTTTATTGTAATTATTGCATACGTTCTGTGTACCCCCCTTTACAGGGACACAGAAGTACCCAGTGTCCTCTGACACATCTCTCTCCTCCCGAGCGGGTATTGTTGATCATATCTGCCGCTGATGCTACTGAGGTTCCGCACCCCGTCCGCAACCTTGAGAACGATGAGCTCCAGGAGCCCGCCGCGATCGTTGGAGAAAACGGGGCCTTCGCCTACTGACGCGCGGAGGAGAATCTCCTTCGGAGAGGCCACTCCTTCCGAGTCTCAGAAGGTTCCTGCTACTCCGGGGACGCGCCGAGCTGCTGTTGACGCACCGCTCAAGAAGCCTGAGGCCGGGTACCCCAGTCGAACTGCGGAGGCGAGAGCCTGCCTAAATAAGGCCAAGGTCAATTTAGGCAACTCTCGCAACCTGAAGACAGACATTAAGACTGCGGTGCTCGGGGCCATAAACAGGCTATTTGAGCTGGTGAAGGAGGCTGAGCGGGATAGGGTTCCCCTCGCACCTTCAGCCGTACCGGTTGTCGCGCCCGCCACTGACTGCAATCCTCAGTCCAGTCCCACGTCACTTGTTAGCCAGATTGAGCTCGTGAGCACAATGAAGGAGCACATGGCCTTGATAAAGGAAAACTCCGACGAATTGGTGAAACTCCGAGACAGTCTGGCTAGCAGGGAAAGCGTTGGGGAGAAAACCTACGCGAGTGTTGTGTCCTCGAGTAAGAGCCATACCGGGGCTCAGGTTCCGGAGCGACCGACACTGCACTCTGTAGTTGTCTCCTCAACGCAGGTGACCGACACTGGGGACGAAATCCTGGAAAGGGTTAGAAAAGTGGTGGACGCGAAGGAGGGCTGGGTGCGAGTGGAAAGAGTACGAAAGGCAAAGGAACAGAAGGTTTTGATGGGGTGTGCAACCATAGAGGAGAGGGAAAAAATCAAGCGACGATTGGAGGCAGCCGGAGAGAACCTCGTCGTCGAGGTCGTGAAGAACAAGGACCCGCTTCTGATTCTTAGGGACGTACTGTTAGTTCACAGTGACGAAGAAGTGCTGAAGGCCCTTAAGAATCAGAACCGGGAGATCTTCGACGGCCTCGGCAACGAGGACCTCAGGATGGATATTAAATATAGGAAGAAGGCGAGGAACCCGCATACGAGCGGCATTGTGCTGAGTGTCTCCCCAGCAATCTGGAGGCGGGCACTCGAAGGAGGCAGACTTAGGATTGACCTCCAGAGAGTGCGCGTCGAGGACCAGTCGCCTCTGATGCAGTGCACTCGCTGTCTGGAGTTCGGCCATGGCAAGCGTCACTGTTACCAGACGGCTGACCTGTGCAGCCACTGCGCTAGTGCACATCTGGTTAAGGACTGCCCAGAAAAGTTCATGGCCGAGCCGGCAACGTGCGTGAACTGCATCAGGGGTGGCCTGGAGGAGACCTCGCACAATGCCTTCAGTAAAGATTGCCCAGTACGTAGGAAGTGGGATGCATTCGCTAGAGCATCAGTAGCATACTGCTAAAGTTGTCAGTGCGCCCACTCCCGAGTACATACAAACAAGTTTTCAACACAATATAGCAGACGCTTTGAGCGGACCACTGGGGTTGGCTCAATGGACAACGGATATTGGAGCCACTTTCATGAGAAAGTGGCTCAAATTATGCTGGACCGTAAGTCAACTCTGGTGGGCTCGCCAAGTTGTGTCGAACTGGGTGGAGGAACTCTGCAGTTGTTTTATCAAAACAGAAGTACTATTTTAATTATGATATCCAATATACTAAGTATATCAAGTGAGTGTCATAAGATTGAAGCTAAAAATTGGAAAAGGTAAATCAAACGACAAAACGCAGAAAACAATCACTGAAGGCATCAATATAGGGTAACACTATATCTATAAAAAGCGTTAATAATTAAAGTTAAAATATAAATTAAGTTGAAAACCAAAATTTTTTGACTCAAAAACTGGTTTTTTGAGCAAAACCCAAAATTTTTGTTCGGCACTCACCCCTTTCTATTTCGTAGTAAGCTAGCCCGCGCGAAGCCGCGTCTCTGGACACCTCACTCGCGGGTCTAGCTCAAATAAAATTTTGCCCTCCCACCCGCCCTATTGTGTATAGGAAGGCCGGAGTGGGATTTTCAGCAAAATTTATTTTATTGTTTTTGTTTATTTTTGGCCTTTAGTTAAGTGTTTTAAGGGAACCAGCGCTTAATTTTAACGGTACGCTGTTTATATAGCGGATTTTAAATATTTTATAAGCTTTTTATTTATTTTGACTACTTACTGTGCTTCCCCCTTTACAGGAACACAGAAGTACATTTGACTTTATTAGAAATTTTAAATTACTTTTATTAAATTATTTTTATTGTAATTATTGCATACGTTCTGTGTACCCCCCTTTACAGGGACACAGAAGTACCCAGTGTCCTCTGACACATCTCTCTCCTCCCGAGCGGGTATTGTTGATCATATCTGCCGCTGATGCTACTGAGGTTCCGCACCCCGTCCGCAACCTTGAGAACGATGAGCTCCAGGAGCCCGCCGCGATCGTTGGAGAAAACGGGGCCTTCGCCTACTGACGCGCGGAGGAGAATCTCCTTCGGAGAGGCCACTCCTTCCGAGTCTCAGAAGGTTCCTGCTACTCCGGGGACGCGCCGAGCTGCTGTTGACGCACCGCTCAAGAAGCCTGAGGCCGGGTACCCCAGTCGAACTGCGGAGGCGAGAGCCTGCCTAAATAAGGCCAAGGTCAATTTAGGCAACTCTCGCAACCTGAAGACAGACATTAAGACTGCGGTGCTCGGGGCCATAAACAGGCTATTTGAGCTGGTGAAGGAGGCTGAGCGGGATAGGGTTCCCCTCGCACCTTCAGCCGTACCGGTTGTCGCGCCCGCCACTGACTGCAATCCTCAGTCCAGTCCCACGTCACTTGTTAGCCAGATTGAGCTCGTGAGCACAATGAAGGAGCACATGGCCTTGATAAAGGAAAACTCCGACGAATTGGTGAAACTCCGAGACAGTCTGGCTAGCAGGGAAAGCGTTGGGGAGAAAACCTACGCGAGTGTTGTGTCCTCGAGTAAGAGCCATACCGGGGCTCAGGTTCCGGAGCGACCGACACTGCACTCTGTAGTTGTCTCCTCAACGCAGGTGACCGACACTGGGGACGAAATCCTGGAAAGGGTTAGAAAAGTGGTGGACGCGAAGGAGGGCTGGGTGCGAGTGGAAAGAGTACGAAAGGCAAAGGAACAGAAGGTTTTGATGGGGTGTGCAACCATAGAGGAGAGGGAAAAAATCAAGCGACGATTGGAGGCAGCCGGAGAGAACCTCGTCGTCGAGGTCGTGAAGAACAAGGACCCGCTTCTGATTCTTAGGGACGTACTGTTAGTTCACAGTGACGAAGAAGTGCTGAAGGCCCTTAAGAATCAGAACCGGGAGATCTTCGACGGCCTCGGCAACGAGGACCTCAGGATGGATATTAAATATAGGAAGAAGGCGAGGAACCCGCATACGAGCGGCATTGTGCTGAGTGTCTCCCCAGCAATCTGGAGGCGGGCACTCGAAGGAGGCAGACTTAGGATTGACCTCCAGAGAGTGCGCGTCGAGGACCAGTCGCCTCTGATGCAGTGCACTCGCTGTCTGGAGTTCGGCCATGGCAAGCGTCACTGTTACCAGACGGCTGACCTGTGCAGCCACTGCGCTAGTGCACATCTGGTTAAGGACTGCCCAGAAAAGTTCATGGCCGAGCCGGCAACGTGCGTGAACTGCATCAGGGGTGGCCTGGAGGAGACCTCGCACAATGCCTTCAGTAAAGATTGCCCAGTACGTAGGAAGTGGGATGCATTCGCTAGAGCATCAGTAGCATACTGCTAAAGTTGTCAGTGCGCCCACTCCCGAGTACATACAAACAAGTTTTCAACACAATATAGCAGACGCTTTGAGCGGACCACTGGGGTTGGCTCAATGGACAACGGATATTGGAGCCACTTTCATGAGAAAGTGGCTCAAATTATGCTGGACCGTAAGTCAACTCTGGTGGGCTCGCCAAGTTGTGTCGAACTGGGTGGAGGAACTCTGCAGTTGTTTTATCAAAACAGAAGTACTATTTTAATTATGATATCCAATATACTAAGTATATCAAGTGAGTGTCATAAGATTGAAGCTAAAAATTGGAAAAGGTAAATCAAACGACAAAACGCAGAAAACAATCACTGAAGGCATCAATATAGGGTAACACTATATCTATAAAAAGCGTTAATAATTAAAGTTAAAATATAAATTAAAGTTTAAATAAATTACGTATCCTAAAGTTAAAATAAATTAAGTATATTAAAGCAAAAATAAATTAAGTACATTACAGTTTGAATAAATTATGTACATTAAAGTTCAAATAAATTAAGTAGATTAAAGTTAAAACAATATGAGTACATAAAAGTTAAAATAAATTAAGTAAACAAATTAAAGTTGAAACAAAATAAGCAAATTAAAGTTAAAATAAAATATGTATATTATAGTGTATGCAACAGCAATAAAGCCTCAAGCTAAAACAAACTGAGTGTGGTCTCTGCGGCCTTCCACCAAATCGTCGCTAAACAAGTCACAAAATACGTACACAAGGTCTCTGATCCCCATATCAGAGGGACACTGGCGGGGCAGGAGTGTGGTTTTAGCCGGTTCGAGTCCGGCACTACCTCGACTGTCTCACAAATCGTGAGATAGTCGAGGTGTCCGTGGGGATTTCCCACTCCTGCCAAAACAAAAAAAAAAAAAAAAAAAAAAAAAACCTAACCTAACCTAACCTAACCTAACCTTTTTTTTTTTTTTTTTTTGTTGACGATGTGGAAATCCTCGATGGATGTCCCCCGCCCTGGGGAGGGCGGAGGGGTCTGTCAGACTCGTACTGACTAAAACCACACCGGTGTTCCCTCGCACACTTGCGTCGGGGGGCAGCGGGAACGAATGTGACTTCCGCTGCCCCGGACTAGTGCCGGCCCGCTCGACCAGTGCGGGCCTCGTCCCTGGGGGGAGTGAGGTGTACTCCCCCCGTTACGTCCGTGAGAGGCGCGCGTGGAACACTACGCGCCGCCGTCTCGGGTCCATTATGATGGGGGGCGACGGATGTCCCCGAATCCGTCGCCCCTGGACCTGTTTAGGGGGGCCGGAAGAGGGCGTTATCCGCCCTCTGCCGACGCCCGGTGCGTCTGCTGCGGGATGGGAAGGAACTCGAGATCTCCCTCTCCCTCTCCGCAGCTTCCTTCTGCGACATGACGGTTTTGCAGAAGGACACCACCGCGTCCCAGGACTCTGTGCCACCGACCATCGCGCGAGCAACGGTCGGCAGCGACAGGTCTACTCCTACCTCTGTGACGAGGGCACGGCGCGGCTCGTCCCACGCGGGACATTCTGCCAGCGTATGCCGCGCCGTATCCTCCGGACAATGGACGCAGTGATGGCACCGAGCGTCCGGCTCCCTGCTTATGCGACACAGGTACTTCCCGAAGCAACCGTGCCCCGAGAGCACCTGCGTCGCCCGAAACGTCAGGGAGCCGTGCTTCCTCCCGAGCCAGTCGTCGAGTACTGGCCGGATCGCCTCGATTGTGTCGAGGCCGGCGGAGGGATGGTCAAGCCTCCCCCGCCATTCCGCCACCATGACCTGTCGGAGCTGAGACCGGTGCAGCGTGATCTGTCGCTGCACCAGCCTTTCGCCCCGATCCTTGGCGTCCTCGCGCCACTTGTGAAGCGTCGCGAGGGCTTTCGCCTCCAGGTCCCACGGCGGGGATCCGGCCAGTACACAAGCCGCCTCGTAGGAGATCGTGCGATATCCCCGTATGACCCTGACGGCCATCGCTCTCTGCGGTTTGCGCAGTACTGCGATTGTGCGGGCCGTCAGGTCCGTCGCCCATACTGGGGCCCCGTAAAGGGCCATGGATCGCACGATCCCCACGTACAAACGTCTACAGGCGGTGCTCGGGCCCCCCAAATTGGGAAGCAGCGTTGACAGCGCGCCCGCCGCGCCCATCAACTTGGGCACCAGCCGCTGAAAATGGGGGCCGAAGTCCCAACGGCTGTCGAGCACCAATCCCAGGTACTTCATGGTTGACTCGACAGCTATCCGGGCCCCCCCGACCACTATGTGTGATCCCAGCGGCGGCGCCCGTCGGGGGCCATGAAACGCAATGGCCTCCGACTTGTTGAGAGCCACCTCCAGGCCCAGGCGCCGGATGCGGCTCACCACCTGTGACACCGCAGCCGTAGCCAGCAACGCTGCTTCCCTGTACGAGCTCCCCCGGGCAATGACCAGCGTGTCGTCCGCATAACACGTCAGGTTCACTCCCGGTGGAAGCTCGCACCGCAAAACCCAGTCGTAACCGATGTTCCACAAGGGAGGGCCCAGAACCGACCCCTGCGGAACACCGCACGACATCTCGCGACGGCCATCGCCGTCGCGTCCCATGTAGGTGACACACCTTCCCGACAGATAAGCCCCCACAATGTTGCGGAGGTAGAGAGGCACCCGGTGGTAGCGCAGGGCCTCCCTAATGCAACCCCAGGGCAGGGTGTTGAAGGCGTTGGAGATGTCCAAGGACACCGCCAGCACCACCCCGCCCCGAGACACTGCTTCCTCCGCCAGGACTCTCACCCTCATTATGGCGTCAATGGTGGAGCGCCCACGACGGAACCCAAACTGGCTGTCGTCCAGGTTCGGCCCCTCTGTACACAAGTGGCTGACGAGGCGGTCTGCGATTATTCGCTCCATCATCTTGCCCGCCTCGTCCAGCAGCACTATGGGCCGATAAGCGGACGACGAGTCCGCCGGGCGCCCTGCCTTCCTGAGCAAGACCAGTCGACCAGTCTTCCACCGGGTAGGGAACTGGCCCTGCTCAAGGCATGCCGAGAAGAGTCCTCTCAGTGGGGGCTCCAGCTCCTTCAAGGCGAGAACCAGAGCGCGGCCAGGCACTCCATCGGGCCCCGGAGCAGTGTTTTTAGCCCGGAGCCGCAATACGGCCGCGCCCATCTCTACCTGTGTCACCTCTGGGATGGTTTCGCTTCCTTCCTCTGCCGGCTCTGCAGCTGTGTGCAGAACCATCGGCGGTGGCTCATACTCGGCTCTCTCAGGGAAGAGGGCCGAGACCACTCGCTCCAGGAACTGCGGCTCGAGACTTTCCGTTAGCGGGGGCGCCCACGGCCGAAGTTTCCCTCGGACCGACCGGTAAGGGCGCCCAAACGGATCCCCGTCTAGGCTCGCCAGCATTACCTCCCTGGAGCGTGTCTTCGACTCGCCGATGGCCAGCCACAGAGCCAGCTTCGCCGCGCGGTACACCTCATACAGCGCGGCTTCTTCCTCAGGAACCCGTGGACGTCTTCTCCGGCACCGCGTGTACGGGCGTCTGGCGTCTGCGCACTCGACGCGCAGTCGCTCGATCTCGACGCACCACCAGTACAAGCGGCAACCTTTTTTTTTTTTTTTTTTTTTTTTTTTTTTTTATTAAGTGGTGAAAAATGCCTAACGCATACCGCGCCGTCCGGGGAGACGGTTTGGTTATGTGGGGCTTGCACCCACTAAAAAACACCACCGTGAGCCTACTGTCGCCTTGGTGGATGGGCCACGAGAACTGCTACGCATGACATTCGCGACCCACCCAGCGTAGCCCGCCTCCGGGCACCAACTCCTTTGGCGATGTCCGGGCTCACCTGAGACATCGCCACCGCTCGTGAGGGCCGTGCAATGCGACAGCGATAGACTCCCCGATCTATCGCCCGCTGGCACCTCCTAAGGCGGCATCAGGTCGCCATGGCGCCTCCTCCGCCGCCCTGTCCTCCTGCGACGAATCGCGTCAGCGAGGGCGTCTTCCTCCCTGACGCGCTCCGCCGCTTCCTTCTGCGAGATGACGTCCTCGCAGAAGGATGCTACTGCCTCCCATGCCCTCTTACTATCGACCATGGCCTTGGCCACAGCCGGTAGGGAGAGGTCTGCCCCGATTGCTGCTGCGAGGGCCTGGCGCTGCACCACCCAAGCTGGACAATACTCGAGGGTGTGAAGGGCCGTGTCCTCGCTGCAGCCACACTGGTGACACACGGGAGTCGCCTCCCGTCTAGCCACTTTGTGCAGGTATTTGCCAAAGCAGCGGCAACCTAACCTAACCTAACCTAACCTAACCTAACCTAACCGCACTACAAACAGTCACAAATCAGGGTGCCCTCCACGCCTTGGCCGTGGAGACGAGAGCGAACGTTGCCGTGGCTTTATCCCAGGGCAAAGATGTGACTTTGTTCTGGGTAAAGGCACACGCCGGTCTAGAAGGCAACGAGCGAGCGGACCACCTCGCGAAGGAGGCTGCACTCCGATCCAAAAAGAAGCCGGACTACGACCGCTGCCCGGTTTCATTCGTCAAGCGGCAGATCCGTATGGGGTCGCTCGACGAATGGAACCGGAGGTATCAGAACGGCGAAACAGCCTCAGTAACGAAAATTTTCTTTCCCGATGCGATCGACGCCCACAGAATTGTGCTAAAGTTAAAACCGGCTGGCATATTGACGCAAATCTTGACGGGGCACGGTGGGTTCTCCGAATATTTGCACCGTTTCAAATGTAAGGGGAGCCCAGCGTGCATCTGCGAGCCGGATAAAGCGGAGTCGATCGCACACATATTGACAGAATGCCCAGTATATCAAACTGAGAGATATGAAGCTGAGCGAAGGCTAGAGACTGAGATAAATATCAATTCTATCAATAAACTAATGTCAGAGACGAAACGAAGGAAAATTTTTATAGAATACTGCACAGCCCTAGCCATCAAAGTAATTAAACGTAATAAAGCCATATAGAACCTATGCTATTTACAAATATAGATATTTCTCTTCAAGAAAGGATATTTTAGAAATAAGCATAGTGTAACATAACGTATTTGTTGTTTTAAAATTTTGAAAACTTTGAAACTTTTGTTAACTTTTATTTATTAAGACAGAAATTGTAAAATAAGCAGTAAAAACTAGTAATGTATCAAAAAGATCTCTGACCATGTCAGGGGGACACGAGCTAGGCAGGAGGTGGTTTTAGTCAGTTGGAGCCTGACACTACCCAGACTGGATCGATTTGTGAAACAGCCTGGGTGTTAGTCCGACCGGATTTCCCCTCCTGCCAAAAAAAAAAAAAAAAAAAAAAAAAAAAAAACCTAACCTAACCTAACCTAACCTAACCTAACCTTTTTTTTTTTTTTTTTTTTTTTTGTTGACGCTGGGAAAAAATGCATAACGCACACCCTCCCATCGGGGGATGGAAGGGTAGTGTGGGACTCCCCGGTCTGAGACCGGTATACCCACTAAAACGACCCAGCGGCATTCCCGCTTCGTCCTAGTGGCGGGGGACTGGGAAACCGGCACAGCCTTAACGACCAGTCCTCTGCCGACGATTGCCCTTCATGTGGACCCCTCATGCCCTCCCCGTAGGGAGGGGGAAGGGCCCGGGAATGACCAACGAAGGTAGTGACGGGTGCAATGCGGGCGAAGGCACCCCCGCGCCTGTCGCCCGCCCGTCGCCACCATGAGGAGGGAGAGGACGACGCCTACTCCGACCTCTTCTTCATCTTCACGCGGCGGCCACGTATCCCGGTCCCCTCTCCAGAGCGAGAGGGGAGGGGAGTCCATGGAAGACCGCGAAACCAAGAAACACCAAGCTGTCCCGACTGTGTAAGGCTCGGCGACCACCACCAAGTCCACCAACCACTGAGCCATAGTCTGCATCAGCAGATCCTGGGCTGCACTGCAGTGGTTGGTGTTCGCCTCAGGGCTACGATGTTCGACCCTATCCATCAGTCGGACATCGCATTCCCCTCCGCAGCTGCCGCAGGAGCGACGGTGTTATCGACAGCAGCAGGCCCGGACGGCACCTGTGCTTTGCCCCGCTTAGGGGGAGGATTGCAGTTCCTCCCCTTCATAACGTGGCCTGCCGAGCAGCCACTGGCGGCACACACCGCACAGTGTGGCGTGGTGGCCTCGCAGGAGGCGGCCTTATGGCCCTCCTTGCCGCAGCGGTAGCACGTGTCCGACCTGTCCACCGTGGACGGACACAGGGGCCGGGTGTGTCCGATGCCGAAGCACCGGAAACACCGTAGAGGCTGGTCCTCGAGTGCCCGGACTACACCCGAGCTGAACCCGACCAAAAGACGTCCCTTGGCAAGGACGGCTTTGGCAGCGGCGATTGGGCACTCGAGGCGAATAGTGCCCATGCCGCCGCGGCCGGGCCTTATGTCCCGGCCTTGGACCGCTGCGACGCCACAGCCCCCTATCGCTGCGACCGCCGCCACCACCTCCTCTTTGGTGACGGAGTCATCGAGGTCCGTCACCTCTATGGCCGCCGACTTGACCGGTCGGGCCACCTTGGCCGAATCTGCGATGACCTCTTGCAGCTTCGCCGCGAAGAGGTCCGCATGGGCGCTCCCCTCTGCCCCCGGGAACTCGAAAATTCGAGCCCCGGCTTGGGTTCTTCGGCAGGACACACTGCCGATCCCCAGTTGGGTGGGATCGGCATTGGCACGCGCCCGCACCAAAATGGACATGTAAGTCTCCCCTCGCTCCGCAGCCTCCGCGGTGAGCGTCACCACGACGGCCGCGGTTTTTGGGGAGACTAGCTGCCTCCTTTTCCCTCTTCCCTTCCCCTTTCCCTTGCCGGTTGTCTGCGACTGGCTGGGAGCGGTGGTGGCGGGGACGGCAGGGACGGCTGACGCCGACTTTTTGCCCTTCCCCTTTCCCTTGCCGGTTGTCTGCGACTGGCTGGGAGCGGTGGTGGCGGGGACGGCAGGGACGGCTGACGCCGACTTTTTGCCCCTCCCCTTGCGGACCACTTCCGTCCACTCATTGGACGGGGTGGTCGAGGGGAGAAAGGGCGTCCTCCTGGACCTGGGATGAGGAGGACGGCCCCGGCTCGGAGCGCCCCTTATCCGCCGCAAGCGGCGGTCGGAGGCACTTTACCGGCAGGAGCCGGTCCTCTATTCCTGCCAGGCAGGCTCGCGTGAAGGCCCGCTCCTCCATTACCACCTTGCGGATTATGTCCTCAAGGTTGGAGTTGGAGGAGGGGCCCCCTGCCGCAGGACTCGTCTTCTTAGACGACTTCGTCGTCTCGGCGGGGGCCTGCTGCGGCTGGGCCGTGGCTTCAGCCAGCTTGCGATGAAGCTCACTGACTTCCACCTGCAGGCGATCCACCCTCGCCTGCAGTTGCCGTGTCTCGTCAGTGGCCTTCCGCTGGACCAGCTCCGTGACCACACCGCGCAAGCTCGCGGCCCGACATTTAAGGGCCTTTTGGAAGGTCCCCTTCAAGTTTGAGGACTTTGAGGCAACTTCCAAAATTTCCTCCTCGTCCTCCTCCGCCATTCGTTCCAGCTCCAGCAAAGAGTGGTCCGCGTAGAGCACACGGGACGCACCGTACCCGGACTTTGCCCGGGTGACGTGCGCCCGCCCCTCCCTCGCGGCAACCCGCTCCTCAAGCTCCTGCTGGAGCTGCGCCCGCTGCGCAAGATCCAACTTACGTTGGGCGTCCGCGAGCCCAACGACGTGGGTGTCCGCGGCCGTCGTCGGCTTTTTAGCCTTTGACAGCGAGCTTTTTAGCTCTTGACTCGTCGACCCTGACGCCGAGGAGCCCTCGGACCCATCCCGCAGGAAGGCCCGCTTTCGCGACTGCGAGTCGCCTGCAACCGAGACGCCAACCAAACCTAACCTAACCTAACCTAACCTAACCAAGCTCTGTAAGTCCTACCGCACCGTTTCGCTGAACACGTCCCTGGTGCTGGCTGGGATACTCCCTCTCGACCTCCGAATACAGGAAGCAGCCGCTCTGTATGAGGCAAAAAGAGGGGTGCCACAGCCAGCACTCGCGGGCAGGGAGGTGGAACGGGTGGTGGCATTTACGGAGACTCCGCACCCGGCGACACATATGCCCATGGAGTTCGTGTGCTTGGAAGATCAGGCGCTTGTGGAGACCCACAACCGTCAAGCAGTGAGAGTGTTCACGGATGGCAGCAAGATTGAGGGCAAGGTCGGAGCAGCACTGTCATTTTGGGACGGTGAGGCCGAGATCAAGTCCGCTAAACTTAGCCTGCCTCCGTACTGCACGGTCTACCAGGCAGAACTTCTGGCCATATGCGTAGCCACGCGCGAAATCCTCAAGCGCAAGGAGGGAACCTTTGGTATCTATAGTGACTCAAAGGCCGCACTACAAACAGTCACAAATCAGGGTTCCCTCCACGCCTTGGCCGTGGAAACGAGAGCGAACGTTGCCGTGGCTTTATCCCAGGGCAAAGATGTGTCTTTGTTCTGGGTAAAGGCACACGCCGGTCTAGAAGGCAACGAGCGAGCGGACCACCTCGCGAAGGAGGCTGCACTCCGATCCAAAAAGAAGCCGGACTACGACCGCTGCCCGGTTTCCTTCGTCAAGCGACAGATCCGTATGGGGTCGCTCGACGAATGGAACCGAAGGTATCAGAACGGCGAAACAGCCTCAGTAACGAAAATTTTCTTTCCCGATGCGATCGACGCGCACAAAATTGTCCTTAAGTTAAAACCGGCTGGCATATTGACGCAAGTCTTGACGGGGCACGGTGGGTTCTCCGAATATTTGCACCGTTTCAAATGTAAGGAGAGCCCAGCGTGCATCTGCGAGCCGGATAAAGCGGAGTCGATCGCACACATATTGACAGAATGCCCAGTATATCATACTGAGAGATATGAAGCTGAGCAAAGGCTAGAGACTGTAATAACTATTAACAATATTAGTAAACTTATGTTAGAATCAAAACAAAGAAAATTGTTAATAGAATACTGCGTAAATTTAGCCGCTAAAGTCAATAAGCGCAACAAAGTAAATTAGAATATATTATGCTATTTACAAATATAGATATTTCTCTTCCAGAAAGGATATTTTAGAAATAGGCATAGTTTAATGTAACTTATATATTGATTTAAATTTTGAAAAAAAAAACTTTGGAACTATAAACTTGTATTAACTTTAATTAATAAGAAAGAAAATGTAAAATACGCAGTAAAAACTAGAAATGTATTAAAAAGGTCTCTGACCATGTCAGGGGGACACGAGCAAGGCAGGAGGTGGTTTTAGTCAGTTGGAGCCTGACACTACCCAGACTGGATCGATTTGTGAAACAGCCTGGGTGTTAGTCCGACCGGATTTCCCCTCCTGCCAAAAAAAAAAAAAAAAAAAAAAACCTAACCTAACCTAACCTAACCTAACCTAACCATGCATCTGCGAGCCGGATAAAGCGGAGTCGATCGCACACATATTGACAGAATGCCCAGTATATCAAACTGAGAGATATGAAGCTGAGCGAAGGCTAGAGACTGAAATAAATATAAACTCTATCAATAAAATAATGTCAGAGACTAAGCGAAGGAAATTTTTTATAGAATACTGCACAACTCTAGCCATCAAAGTAATTAAACGTAATAAAGCCAATTAGAACCTATGCTATTTACAAATATAGATATTTCTCTTCTAGAAAGGATATTTTAGAAATAAGCACTGTGGCGGTCCACATCTCATGTTGGACTGCCCAGTTAAACAGACTGGCGAAGCAGCGGCGTGCATAAACTGCACCCGAGCCAAGCTGGGGGAGCACCAGCACAATGCGTTCAGCAAAGCTTGCCCGGTACGTCGGAAGTGGGACGCATTCGCACGAGCAACCATTGCGTATTGCTAAAGTTGTTAGTGCGCCCACTTCCGAGTACACACAGATGAACATTTCGCATGTCTCGACACAACCAGATAGCAAGAGCATTAAGCGAACCGCTAGGGTTGGTTTAATGGTGGATAATAACTGGAGTCACTTTCATGAGAAAGTGGCTCGAATTATGCTGAACCGTAAGTCAACACTAGTGGTATCGTTATGTTGTGTCGAAACTGGTGTAGAAAACCGCCATTATCTTACTTTATTCAAAATTAATCTTCTTTGCAAAAGTAGAAGTCAAATTAGTACACGCCATATAAATAAATATAAGCTTGTTTCAAAATATATTTGATAGTTAAATATATAATAAGTATATACTTTAAGTATCACAAACAGAAAAACAAAATTAAGAAGCAATGGCATTAATATAAAAACAAAATATAGAATCTATTTATATTATAGGCAAAACCAGTAAAAAATTATATGGGCATAGACAGTAACAATAAAATTAGTATAGTATTAAAGTAGCAAAGTAGTATCTATTGACAGAGTAAAAGTATATTGCAATAAAAATCCAAATTAACATCTTATTTCATAACGTAGAAAAAATAGTACAAAAATAAAAATTAATGTAAAAACTAAGAGAACATAGTGTGGTCTCTTCGGCCTTTACACACAAATTGCAAAACAAGGCAAACAAATCGCATAAAAAGGTCTCTGATAATGTCAGAGGGACACTAGCGGGGCAGGAGTGTGGTTTTAGCCGGTTCGAGTCCGGCACTACCTCGACTGTCTCACAAGTCGTGAGATAGTCGAGGTGTCCGTGGGGATTTCCCACTCCTGCCAAAACAAAAAAAAAAAAAAAAAAAAAAAAAAAAAAAAAAAAAAAAAAAAAACCTAACCTAACCTAACCTAACCTTTTTTTTTTTTTTTTTTTTTTTTTTGTCGCTGGGAAAAAATGCACTACGCATACCCGTCCATCGGGGGATGGGCGGGCTATGTGGGACTCCCCGGTCTGACCCGGTATACCCACTAAAACGACCCAGCGGCATTCCCGCTTCGTCCTGGTGGCGGGGGACTGGGAAACCGGCACAGCCTTTACTTCCAGTCCTCCGCCGACGATGACCCGCACAGCGGACCTCACGCCCTCCCCGTGGGGGGGGGGGGCGGGCCCGGGAATGACAGACGAAGGTGGTGACGGGTGCAATGCGGGCGAAGGCGCCCCCGCGCCTGTCGCCCGCCCGTCGCCACCATGAAGAGGGAGAAGACCGCGTCTTCTCCGACCTCTTCTTCTTCTGCGGAGCGGCGCTGCGAGAGGGTCTTCCTCCCGCGCGCGCTCCGCCGCCTCCTTTTGCGAGACTACGTCCTCGCAAAAGGAGGCGACCGCTGACCAGGCCCCCTCGCTCCCCAGCATGGCGTTGACCACACCGGGAAGCGAGAGGTCCTGTCCGATCTCCGCGATCAGACTGCGGCGCGGCTCGGACCAAGCTGGGCACACTTCGAGGGTGTGCTGCGCCGTGTCCTCCGCCGCGCCGCAGTCGTGGCACGACGGGGCTTCCTCCCTCCCGATCCGGTGCAGGTACGTTCCGAAGCAGCCATGCCCGGACAACACCTGCACCAGACGGAACGAGAGGAAACCATGGGACCGCTCGAGCCAGGCCCGGAGGACCGGACCGAGCGCGTCCAACGTCCGGCGGCCAAAGGTGGCGGTGGCGAGGTCCTCCGTCCAATGGAGGACGATGGCGTCCCTCGCCTCCCGCCGCACGGCCTCCCGCTCCTCGGCGACGGGGTGCTCCCCGAGCGCCCTGCGATGCGCCGTCCACTCATACACCCTGGCCAGCACCCAAGCCTCCAACTCCCAAGGAGGGGTGCCGGCCAGAGCGCACGCCGCCGAAAAACCCACCGACCGGTAGGCCCTCGCCACCCGCAGTGCAATGGCCCTTTGGGGCTTGCGGATGGCGGTCGCGTTCTCCCTCCTGTGGAGGGAGTCCGCCCAAATGGGGGCCCCGTACAGGGCCATGCTCCCAAGGCGCCGGCATTTCGCCTTGGGCCCCCCCAGGTTCGGGAGGAGCCACGAGAGGGCGTCCGCGGCCTTCAACAGGCGCGTTGACAGCCCGCTGAAATGCGGGCCGAAGCGCCACCTGTCGTCCAGCACCAGGCCCAGATATTTCATCCGGGGCTGGACCTCTATACGGACGCCCTCCACGACGATGTGGGCGTCGGGTGGGCAGCGCTGCCGAGGCCCGCGAAAGAACACGGCCTCGGTCTTGTGCAGCGCCACCTTCAATCCCAGGCGGCGGATCCTCTCTGCAACCAAGGATCCGCCAGCCGAGGCCAGACAGGCCGCGTCCGCGAATCTCCTCCCCCGTGCAGTGAGCAGAGTGTCATCCGCGTAGCAGATGACACTCGTGCCCGGGAGGAGGGCTCCCCGCAGCAGCCAATCGAACCCGATGTTCCACAGCGGGGGCCCAAGCACCGACCCCTGTGGAACACCGGACTCTGCGCCGTACCGCCTCACTGTGGCCGTCTTGTCTACGAGGAGGACCTCTCGGTCCTCCAAGTAGCTGGCCAGGAGGCTCCGCAGATATTGGGGCACTCCGTGATACCGGAGCGCCTCCAATATCGTCGAGTGGGGCACGGAGTTGAAGGCATTGGCAATGTCGAATGACACCGCCAGCACTCCGTCCCCCGCCTCGACTGCCTCCTTCACCTGGCCCTTGAGTAGGGCCAGCGCGTCGATCGTCGAACGCCCACGACGGAAACCGAATTGGGCGTCCGACAGATCCGGCCCCACATCCCGCAAATGGCGCCCGAGCCGGGAGGCGACTATCCCCTCGAACAATTTACCGACCTCATCGAGCAACACGACGGGCCGGTATGCCGAGGGGGAGTCCACCGGGCGTCCCGCCTTTCGGAGGAGGCAAAGCTGCCCCTCCTTCCACAGTTTCGGGAACTTCCCAGCCGAAAAGCACGCGCTGAAAAGGTCCCGAAACCTGTCCTCCATCTCGGAGGCAGCTATTGCCACCACCCGTGCGGGGACGCCGTCCGGCCCGGGGGCCGTCTTCTTGGCGCGGAGGCTGAGTACCCCCGCGTAGATCTCCGCCGCCGTCACCGGGGGGACCTCCTCCTCCGGCGAAGCCGCCCCTTGCGGGGGATGCATTGTTGGTGGGGCGAAGTCGGTCCTGCGCGGAAACAGGGACCGGACCACCCCATCCAACAGTGCTGGCTCGAGGGTCTCCGACAGTGGGGGACCATAGGGGCGGAGCTGGTTCCGCGCCGCCTTGTATGGCCTCCCATAGGGATCCCTGTCGAGACCCTCCAGCATCTCGGCCCTCGCCGAGTCTCTCGCAGCGCCCATTGCAGACTTGAGGACCGTCGTCGCCTCTCGGTAGGAGGCGTATAGGCGGTCCTCTTCTGCCCGGACTCGGTTTAGGACGCTGCGCCGCCGGCTGCGCGCGTAGGCCCTTCTGGCCGCCACGCAGGCGGTCCGAAGCCCCTCCAGCTCCTCCGTCCACCAATAAACGGCGCGACGGGGAGGCGGACGGCGAGACCGAGGCATGCTGGAATTGCACACCTCGGTCAGGGCCCCTCTGATCCGAACCGCTGCGGCATCCACGTCCAGGACCTCAACAGGGGGCGACAGCCAGTCCTGGAGGAAAGCCGCCTCCCTGGCTGCCTCCCGGTCCAGGCGGGTGAGTGCCCACCGCGGGAAGGGAGATTGCCCAGCGCGGGCCATCCCCCCCCCCTGGGTGGAGATGTCGAACCGCACGTATCGGTGGTCCGACAAGGTCTCCACCATCTCAACCCGCCAGTTCACGACGCGGGCGGCCAGCGCGGGGGTGGCGAACGTGACGTCCACCACCGACCCACCCTGTTGCCGCACACACGTGTGGACCGTCCCCCTGTTGAGGAGGGACATACCGCTTGAGGCCGCCCAGAACTCAACGGCGCGTCCCCGGACGTTGCACCTGGCGGCCGGGTTGCCCCAGGCCGCCGACTTGGCGTTCAGGTCGCCCAACACCACGACCTGGCGAGGCGCCGCCCTCCCTACGACTGCAGTGAGGACCTCCAGGAAATCCTCAAAGTCCGAGAGAGGGCGGTTTGGGGAGAAATAGACCCCGACCAGGGCCATGCCCCCCCACGCGGCGGCTACGTATCCCGGTCCCCTCTCTAAGAGCGAGAGGGGAGGGGAGTCCGTGGAAGACCGCGCCACCAACGCCACCAGGCCATCCCGGTCACCCAGCCAACGGCCAGGGACCGAGTAAGGCTCGGCGACCACCGCCAAGTCCACCAACCACTCAGCCATTGTCTGCATCAGCAGATCTTGGGCTGCCCTGCAGTGGTTGGCGTTAGTCTGAAGGATGCGATGTTCAACTATATCCATCAGTCGGACATCGCACCCCCCTCCGCAGCCGCCGCAGGAACGGCGGTACCGGCAGCCGCAACAGGCCCGGTTGGCGCCTGTACTTTGCCACGCTTAGGGGGAGGATTGCAGTTCCTCCCCTTCATCACGTGGTCCGCTTGGCAGCCACTGGCAGCACAGACCGAGCAGTGCGGCGTGGCGACCTCACAGGAGGCGGTTTGGTGGCCCCCCATGCCACAGCGGTAGCAGGTGTCTGACCTGTCTACCGCGGACGGACACAGAGCCCGGGTGTGGCCGATGCCGAAGCACCGGAAACACCTCAGCGGCTGGTCCTCGAGTGCCCTGACCGCACCCGAGCTGAAGCCGACCGTCAGCCGGCCCTTCGCCAGGACGGCTCTGGCAGCGGGAATCGGGCACTCAAGGCGGACGGTGCCCATGCCACCGCGGCCGGGCCTTATGTCCCGACTCTGGACCGCCGCGACGTCGCAGCCCCCTAACGCTGCGACCGCCTCCACCACCTCCTCCTTGGTGACGGAATCGTCGAGATCCGTCACCTCGAGTGTCACCAACTTTACCGGTCGGGCCACCTTGGCGGAGTCCGCGATGACCTCCTGCAGCTTAGCTGCAAAGAGGTCCGCGCGGGCTCCCCCCTCTGCCCCCGGGAACTCGAATAATCGAGCCCCGGCTTGGGTCCGCCGGCAAGACACACTGCCGATCCCCAGTTGAGTGGGATCGGCATTGCTACGCGCCCGCACCAAAATGGACGCGTACGTCTCCCCTCGCTCCGCTGCCTCCGCGGTGAGGGTCACCACGACGGCCGCGGTTTTTGGGGAGACTAGCTGCCCCTTTCCCCTCGCTCTACCTCTACCTCCCCGCTTCCCCCCCCCTCTGCCGGTCGTCTGCGACCGGCTGGGAGCGGGGACGGCTGGGGCGGCAGCCGCCGACTTTTTGGCTTTGCCCTTCCGTCTCCCGACCACTTCCGTCCACTCATTGGACGGGGTGGTCGAGGGGAGAAGGGCGTCCTGCTCCGCTGCCTCCGCGGTGAGGGCCACCACGACTGCCGCGGCCTTTGGGGAGACCTGCTGCCCCTTTCCCCTCGCTCTACCGCTACCTCCCCGCTTCCCCCCCCCTCTGCCAGTCGTCTGCGAGCGGTTGGGAGCGGGGACGGCTGGGGTGGCAGCCGCCGACTTTTTGGCTTTGCCCTTCCCCCTCCCGACCACCTCCGTCCCCTCATTGGACGAGGTAGTCAAGGGGAGAAGGGCGTCCTCCTGGACCTGGGGTAAGGAAGACGGCCCCGGCTCGGAGCGCCCCTTATCCGCCGCAAGCGGCGGTCGGAGGCGCTTTTCTGGCAGGAGCCGGTCCTCTATTCCTGCCAGGCAGGCTCGCGTGAAAGCCCGCTCCTCCATTACCACCTTGCGGATTATGTCCTCAAGGTTGGAGTTGGAGGATTGACTGACTGACTGACTGACTGACTGAGGACCCTCTGCCGCAGGACTCGTCTTCTTAGACTTCGACGGCGAAGGCATCGATGACGTCTTCGTCGTCTCGGCGGGGGCCTGCGGCGGCCGGGCCGTGGCTTCAGCCAGCTTGCGATGAAGCTCACTGACTTCCACCTGCAGGCGATCCACCCT
Organism: Cerastis leucographa; assembly: GCA_963082945.1. NCBI lineage: Eukaryota > Metazoa > Arthropoda > Insecta > Lepidoptera > Noctuidae > Cerastis > Cerastis leucographa. The sequence goes on along the minus strand of OY720380.1, from coordinate 23,677,174 downwards.
CGCCTGCAGTTGCCGTGTCTCGTCAGTGGCCTTCCGCTGGACCAGCTCCTTGACCACACCGCGCAAGCTCGCGGCCCGACATTTGAGGGCCTTTTGGAAGGTCCCCTTCAAATTTGAGGACTTTGAGGCAACCTCCAAAATTTCCTCCTCGTCCTCCTCCGCCATTTGTTCCAGCTCCAGCAGGGAGTGGTCCGCGTAGAGCACACGGGACGCACCGTACCCGGACTTTGCTCGGGTGACGTGCGCCCGCCTCTCCCTCGCGGCAACCCGCTCCTCAAGATCCTGCTGGAGCTGCGCCCGCTGCGCAAGATCCAACTTACGTTGGGCGTCCGCGAGCCCAACGACGTGGGTGTCCGCGGCCGTCGTCGGCTTTTTAAACTTTGAAAGCCTCGTCGACCCTGACGCCGAGGAGCCCTCGGACCCATCGCCAACCATTGACTCATCGTCGGAGTCAGACAAATCCGAGAAGTCCGTTCTTCCGAAGCTAGCCGCAGACGGCGCGCGGCTAGCCTCTGACGCCGAAGCGTCGGTTTGGCCCTGAGAAGGGCCTTTGGGTTGGCCCTGAGAAGGGCCTTTGGGTTGTCCCTGAGAAGGGCCTTTGGGTTGGCCCTGAGAAGGGCCTTTGGGTTTAAAATATCGCCCGCAGGCATCCCGCGTGGGTTTAGGCATAGCCTCCGCAGGTTCGTACTCGCAAGGCAAAATGAGCTACGATAATCACAGTGCACTTTGGCCGAGCCCAGTCTGCCACTCCGTTACGGTGGTCAAACTGGGTCGTTTCCAGGGGACGCGACGTGGACGCAAGCACTGTGGGGTGGTCCCCCGGACACCGCACAACCTAACCTAACCTAACCTTTTTTTTTTTTTTTTTTTTTTGTTGCGAGGTGGAAAATCCGGAAACGGATGTCCTCCGCCTGGGGAGGGCGGAGGGGTCTGTCAGGCTCCAACTGACTAAAAACCACCCCGGTGTTCCCTCGCACACTTGCGTCTGGGGGCAGCGGGAACGAATGTGACTTCCGCTGCCCCGGACTAGTGCCGGCCCGCTCGACCAGTGCGGGCCTCGTCCCTGGGGGGAGTGAGGTGTACTCCCCCCGTTACGTCTGTGAGAGGCGCGCGTGGAACACTACGCGCCGCCGTCTCGGGTCCAGTGATATGGGGGGCGACGGATGTCCCCGAATCCGTCGCCCCTGGACCTGTTTAGGGGGGCCGGAAGAGGGCGTTATCCGCCCTCTGCCGACGCCCAGTGCGTCTGCTGCGGGATGGGAAGGAACTCGAAATCTCCCTCTCCCTCTCCGCAGCTTCCTTCTGCGACATGACGGTTTCGCAGAAGGACACCACCGCGTCCCAGGACTCTGTGCCACCGACCATCACGCGAGCAACGGTCGGCAGCGACAGGTCTGCTCCTACCTCTGTCACGAGGGCACGGCGCGGCTCGTCCCACGCGGGACATTCTGCCAGCGTATGCTTCTTTTTTGTAACATATTTTGATTTAAAAGAGTGTCCATGGAGTTTCTTGCCCGTTCTTCTCCATAGAGATCTACGCTACGGAATGGGCAACTACAGTACTTTCACAAGTTATTATGCCTTGTGACTGGGACTGTAGCTTCGCGTTTTATTTTGTTTTTTTTGACTTTCAAAAGTGCCTGTAATGGTCTAATTGAAATAAATGCTTTGACTTTGACTTTGACTTTGACTTTGACTTTGACTTTGACTTATGCCACGCCGTATCCTCCGGACACTGGACGCAGTGATGGCACCGAGCGTCCGGCTCCCTGCTTATGCGACACAGGTACTTCCCGAAGCAACCGTGCCCCGAGAGCACCTGCGTCGCCCGAAACGTCAGGGAGCCGTGCTTCCTCCCGAGCCAGTCGTCGAGTACTGGCCGGATCGCCTCGATTGTCTCGAGGCCGGCGGAGGGATGGTCAAGCCTCCCCCGCCATTCCGCCACCATGACCTGTCGGAGCTGAGACCGGTGCAGCGTGATCTGTCGCTGCACCAGCCTTTCGCCCCGATCCTTGGCGTCCTCGCGCCACTTGTGAAGTGTCGCGAGGGCTTTCGCCTCCAGGTCCCACGGCGGGGATCCGGCCAGTACACAAGCCGCCTCGTAGGAGATCGTGCGATAACCCCGTATGACCCTGACGGCCATCGCTCTCTGCGGTTTGCGCAGAACTGCGATAGTGCGGGCCGTCAGGTCCGTCGCCCATACCGGGGCCCCGTAAAGGGCCATGGATCGCACGATCCCCACGTACAACCGTCTGCAGGCGGTGCTCGGGCCCCCCAAATTGGGAAGCAGCGTTGTTGAGAGAACCTAACCTAACCTTTTTTTTTTTTTTTTTTTGTTTTTTTTTTGTTTTTTTTTTTTTTTTTTTTTTTTTTTTTTTTTTTTTTTTGGCAATGTCGAATGACACCGCCAGCACTCCGTCCCCCGCCTCGACTGCCTCCTTCACCTGGCCCTTGAGTAGCCGTCCCAGCTGATCCCAGCGCGTCGATCGTCGAACGCCCACGACGGAAACCGAATTGGGCGTCCGACAGATCCGGCCCCACATCCCGCAAATGGCGCCCGAGCCGGGAGGCGACTATCCCCTCGAACAATTTACCGACCTCATCGAGCAACACGACGGGCCGGTATGCCGAGGGGGAGTCCACTGGGCGTCCCGCCTTTCGGAGGAGGCAAAGCTGCCCCTCCTTCCACAGTTTCGGGAACTTCCCAGCCGAAAAGCACGCGCTGAAAAGGTCCCGAAACCAGGCAGCCAACCGAGGCAGCTATTGCCACCACCCGTGCGGGGACGCCGTCTGGCCCGGGGGCCGTCTTCTTGGCGCGGAGGCTGAGTACCCCCGCGTAGATCTCCGCCGCCGTCACCGGGGGGACCTCCTCCTCCGGCGAAGCCGCCCCTTGCGGGGGATCCATTGTTGGTGGGGCGGAGTCGGTCCTGCGCGGAAACAGGGACCGGACCACCCCATCCAGCAGTGCTGGCTCGAGGGTCTCCGACAGTGGGGGACCATAGGGGCGGAGCTGGTTCCGCGCCGCCTTGTATGGCCTCCCGTAGGGATCCCTGTCGAGACCCTCCAGCATCTCGGCCCTCGCCGAGTCTCTCGCAGCGCCCATTGCAGACTTGAGGACCGTCGTCGCCTCTCGGTAGGAGGCGTATAGGCGGTCCTCTTCTGCCCGGACTCGGTTTAGGGCGCTGCGCCGCCGGCTGCGCGCGTAGGCCCTTCTGGCCGCCACGCAGGCGGTCCGAAGCCCCTCCAGCTCCTCCGTCCACCAATAAACGGCGCGACGGGGAGGCGGACGGCGAGACCGAGGCATGCTGGAATTGCACACCTCGGTCAGGGCCCCTCTGAGCCGAACCGCTGCGGCGTCTACGTCAAGGACCTCAACAGGGGGCGACAGCCAGTCCTGGAGGAAAGCCGCCTCCTTGGCTGCCTCCCGGTCCAGGCGGGTGAGTGCCCACCGCGGGAAGGGAGATTGCCCAGCGCGGGCCATCCCCCCCCCCTGGGTGGAGATGTCGAACCGCACGTATCGGTGGTCCGACAAGGTCTCCACCATCTCAACCCGCCAGTTCACGACGCGGGCGGCCAGCGCGGGGGTGGCGAACGTGACGTCCACCACCGACCCACCCTGTTGCCGCACACACGTGTGGACCGTCCCCCTGTTGAGGAGGGACATACCGCTTGCGGCCGCCCAGAACTCAACGGCGCGTCCCCGGACGTTGCACCCGGCGGCCGGGTTGCCCCAGGCCGCCGACTTGGCGTTCAGGTCGCCCAACACCACGACCTGGCGAGGCGCCGCCCTCCCTACGACTGCAGTGAGGACCTCCAGGAAATCCTCAAAGTCCGAGAGAGGGCGGTTTGGGGAGAAATAGACCCCGACCAGGGCCATGTCCCCCCACGCGGCGGCCACGTATCCCGGTCCCCTCTCTAAGAGCGAGAGGGGAGGGGAGTCCGTGGAAGACCGCGCCACCAACGCCACCAGGCCGTCCCGGTCACCCAGCCAACGGCCAGGGACCGAGTAAGGCTCGGCGACCACCGCCAAGTCCACCAACCACTCAGCCATTGTCTGCATCAGCAGATCTTGGGCTGCCCTGCAGTGGTTGGCGTTCGTCTGAAGGATGCGATGTTCGACTATATCCATCAGTCGGACATCGCACCCCCCTCCACAGCCGCCGCAGGAACGGCGGTACCAGCAGCCGCAACAGGCCTGGTTGGCGCCTGTACTTTGCCACGCTTAGGGGGAGGATTGCAGTTCCCCCTCCTCATAACGTGGCCTGCCGGGCAGCCACTGGCGGCACACACCGCGCAGTGCGGCGTGGCGGCCTTGCAGGAGGCGGCCTTGTGGCCCTCCTTGCCGCAGCGGTAGCACGTGTCCGTCCTGTCCACCGTGGACGGACACATGGACCGGGTGTGTCCGATGCCGAAGCACCGGAAACACCGCAGAGGCCGGTCCTCGAGTGCCCGAACTGCACCCGAGCTGAACCCAACCAAAAGTCGTCCCTTGGCGAGGACAGCTTTGGCAGCGGGGACTGGGCACTCGAGGCGAATGGTGCCCATGCCGCCGCGGCCGGGCCTTATGTCCCGGCCTTGGACCGCCGCGACGTCACAGCCCCCTATCGCTGCGACCGCCGCCACCACCTCCTCCTTGGTGACGGAGTCATCGAGGTCCGTCACCTCTATGGCCGCCGACTTTACCGGTCGGGCCACCTTGGCCGAATCTGCGATGACCTCTTGCAGCTTCGCTGCGAAGAGGTCCGCATGGGCGCTCCCCTCTGCCCCCGGGAACTCGAAAATTCGAGCCCCGGCTTGGGTCCTCCGGCAGGACACACTGCCGATCCCCAGTTGGGTGGGATCGGCATTGGAACGCGCCCGCACCAAAATTGACGCGTACGTCTCCCCTCGCCCCGCAGCCTCCGCGGTGAGCGTCACCACGACGGCCGCGGTTTTTGGGGAGACCAGTTGCCGCCCTTTTCCTTTCCCTTTCCCTTTCCCTTTCCCCTTCCCCTTTCCCTTGCCGGTCGTCTGTGACTGGCTGGGAGCGGCGGTGGCGGGGACGGCAGGGACGGCCGTTGCCGACTTTTTCCCCTTCCCCTTTCCCTTGCCAGTCGTCTGCGGCTGGCTGGGAGCGTAGGTGGTGGGGACGGCAGGGACGGCCGTTGCCGACTTTTTTCCCTTCCCCTTACGGACCACTTCCGTCCACTCGTTAGACGGGGTGGTTGAAGGTAGAAGGGCGTCTTCCGCCTGGGAGGAGGACGGCCCCGGCTCGCACTGCCTCTTATCTGCCGCAAGCGGCGGTCGGAGGCGTCGCTCCGGCAAGAGCCGGTCCTCAATCCCTGCGAAGCAGGCTCTTGTGAAGGCCCTCTCCTCCATTACAACCTTGCGGATCATATCCTCAAGGTTGGAGGCGGGGCCCTCTGCCGCAGGGCTCGACTCGGCTTGACGCGGCCGGGCCGTGGCTTCAGCCAGCTTCTGATGAAGCTGGCTGACCTCCAACTGCAGGCGGTCTATCTTCGCCTGCAGTTGCCGCGTCTCGTCGGTGGCCTTCCGTTGGACCAGCTCCGCGACTACACCGCGCATGCTCGCGGCTCTACATTTAAGGGCCTTCTGCAGGGTCCCCTTCAGGTTGGAGGACTTAGAGGCGACCTCCACAATCTCCTCCTCATCCTCCTCCGCCATTCTCTCCAGCTCCGCCAGAGAATGGTCCGCGTATATGACACGGGACGCACCATACCCGGTCTTGGCCCGGGCGACGTGCGCCCGTTTCTCCTTTGCGGCCACCCTCTCTTCCAGCTCTTGCTGGAGCTGCACCCGCCGAGCCAGATCCAGCTGGCGTTGGGCGTCCACGAGCCCAACGTCATGCGTAAACGTGGCTGCCGTCGACTTTTTTGCCTTCGACAGCCTCGTCGACCCCGAGGCCGAGGAGCCCTCGGACCCCCGGCCCCGCTTCCGCGACCGAGAGTCGTCCGCGTCCGACACACTAATGGGTGAGTCGTAGTCAGACGACTCGCCCGCCCCTCCAAAGAAGCTAGCCGCAGACGGCGCGCGGCTAGCCTCTGACGCCGGAGCATCAGAGTGGCCCTGAGAGGGGCCTTTGGGTTGGCCCTGAGAAGGACCTTTGGATTGGCGCTTAGAAGGGCCTTTGGGTTGGCCCTGAGAAGGGCCTTTGGTTTTGCCCTGAGAAGGGCCTTCACGTTGGCCCTGCGAAGGGCCTTTTGGTTTTAAAAACCGCCCGCAGGCGTCCCGCGTAGCCGCAGCTGTTTGTGGTGAGTCGCCGGACTTCGGCAACAAACTCACCCTCTCCAGAACCACGAGGGGTTCTGTTGGAGCAACTGCTCCCGTCTTCAATGACGCAGTGCCAGAATCTGACGCTGCGTCCGCCTTCTCTGCAAGTTTTTGATTTATTGATTCCATATCAATTCCCACGAGTATGGGGGATATAAAACGTCCATCCGGGCAGTGCCCCCTGTACCCGGATAAGCCTTTAACATTTATAGCCCGCCAGGGGGTCGGCTGGTACCCTGGCGTGGGTCGCACTAGAGACTGATTGTTCCATGGGAACACCCGTCAGCCATTCATCCCCTCACGGTGCGCCGCCGCTTGAGATTCGGGGTAACTTTTTATAGAGGTTTTCTACCTCGCGGTCCGGGCGATTAAGCCAAGACCCTCGGTCCCGATCGAAGCCGCGAGACGTGATCCACGACACTCCGATGATGGGATTACGAGAACGACGGGGACAGCGAAGGACTGCGTCCCTCACTGTCTGCTCGGAGGCAGGGTGAGTGCACACCGAGCCCGCTGCCGCTACTCCACTGTGCCCTCTGCCTTCCAGAGGATCACGCAGAACAGCGCCCCGCTAGTCCAAGTTGGACCCCTCCTTTGTCAGAATATTTGCCACGAACAGTGACATTCCCCGAAGAATACGAATCTCTTCCCATTCCTTGGGGAAGGCCACTGCCCGCGCCCAGGATGCACCGTCCATGCCAGCTGCTGTTCCCTCCAAACGTATCGAGAGGGACCGGCAGCCGTCAGGCCCACGAGGAGGTTTTCTGACCCAGCACCCCAACCTAACCTAACCTAACCTTTTTTTTTTTTTTTTTTTGTTGCGAGGTGGAAAATCCGGAAACGGATGTCCTCCGCCTGGGGAGGGCGGAGGGGTCTGTCAGGCTCCAACTGACTAAAAACCACCCCGGTGTTCCCTCGCACACTTGCGTCTGGGGGCAGCGGGAACGAATGTGACTTCCGCTGCCCCGGACTAGTGCCGGCCCGCTCGACCAGTGCGGGCCTCGTCCCTGGGGGGAGTGAGGTGAACTCCCCCCGTTACGTCCGTGAGAGGCGCGCGTGGAACACTACGCGCCGCCGTCTCGGGTCCATTATGATGGGGGGCGACGGATGTCCCCGAATCCGTCGCCCCTGGACCTGTTTAGGGGGGCCGGAAGAGGGCGTTATCTGCCCTCTGCCGACGCCCGGTGCGTCTGCTGCGGGATGGGAAGGAACTTGAAATCTCCCTCTCCCTCTCCGCAGCTTCCTTCTGCGACATGACGGTTTCGCAGAAGGACACCACCGCGTCCCAGCACTCTGTGCCATCGACCATCGCGTGAGCAACGGTCGACAGCGACAGGTCTGCTCCTATCTCTGACACGAGGGCACGGCGCGGCTCGTCCCACGCGGGACATTCTGCCAGCGTATGCCGCGCCGTATCCTCCGGACACTGGACGCAGTGATGGCACCGAGCGTCCGGCTCCCTGCTTATGCGACACAGGTACTTCCCGAAGCAACCGTGCCCCGAGAGCACCTGCGTCGCCCGAAACGTCAGGGAGCCGTGCTTCCTCCCGAGCCAGTCGTCGAGTACTGGCCGGATCGCCTCGATTGTGTCGAGGCCGGCGGAGGGATGGTCAAGCCTCCCCCGCCATTCCGCCACCATGACCTGTCGGAGCTGAGACCGGTGCAGCGTGATCTGTCGCTGCACCAGCCTTTCGCCCCGATCCTTGGCGTCCTCGCGCCACTTGTGAAGTGTCGCGAGGGCTTTCGCCTCCAGGTCCCACGGCGGGGATCCGGCCAGTACACAAGCCGCCTCGTAGGAGATCGTGCGATAACCCCGTATGACCCTGACGGCCATCGCTCTCTGCGGTTTGCGCAGGACTGCGATAGTGCGGGCCGTCGCCGCACCCGCACCCGTAGCTGTACGAGTACCCGCGCCCACTGCTGACTGCAGTCCCCATCCCAATTCCGTCGAGGTTCTTGCTGGCCAGACTGAGCTCCTAACCACCATAAAGGAGCACATCTCGATCATTAAGGATAATACCGAGAAAGTGGAAAAGCTCCGAGACAGTCTGGCTGGCTGGGAAAATGCCGGGGGGAAGACCTTCGCTAGTGTAACGGCCGCGAGTAAGCGCCACACCGGGGGACAGGCCCTGGAGCGAGCGACGCTGCACTCGGTGGTTGTCTCCTCGACACAGGAGATGGACACGGCGGACGAAGTCCTGGAACGTGTCAGAAAAGCGGTGGACGCGAAAGGAGGCTGGGTGCGGGTGGAAAGAGTCCGAAAGGCTAAGGACCAAAAGGTCATCATGGGGTGCGAAACAGAGGAGGAGAGGGAAAAACTTCAAAATCGACTGAAATTGGCCGGAGAGAACCTCGTCGTCGAGGCTGTTAAGAATCGGGACCCGCTTCTGATTCTCAGGGACGTGCTGTTGGTACACAGTGACCAGGAGGTACTCCAAGCCCTGAAGAATCAGAACCGGGAGATCTTTTGCGGCCTTGGGGACGAGGAGCAAAAATTCTCTATTAGATATCGAAAGAAGACACGGAATCCGCATGTCAACAGCATTGTGTTGAGTGTTTCCCCCGCGATCTGGAGACGTGCACTCGATATAGGCAAGCTTCGTGTTGACCTGCAGAGAGTGCGCGTCGAGGACCAGACGCCTCTGGTGCAGTGCACCCGTTGCTTGGCATACGGGCACGGAAAACGCCTGTGCACGGAGCCAGCGGATCTGTGCAGCCACTGTGGTGGTCCACACATCAGGGTGGACTGCCCGGCAAAACAGATTGGCGAAGCAGCGAAGTGTATAAACTGCACCAGAGCCAAGCTCGGGGAACACCAGCACAATGCTTTTGGCAGCGAGTGCCCGGTACGTAAGAAGTGGGACGCATTCGCGAGAGCTGCAATCGCTTATTGCTAAAGTTCCCGGTGCGCCCACTTCAAAGTACAGACAGAGGACTATTTCGACACAACCGGATAGCAGACGCATTAAGCGAAGCACTAGGGTGAGCTATAAGTCAAATGGTAACAGGAGTCAGCTTCATGAGAAACTGACTCCAGTTAAGCAGGTCCAGGGGTCAGCCCTGGTGCAATCGTTACGCTGTGTTGAACCGAGTTCAAAATACTGCAGTATGTTTGCAAAAACAGAAAAAGTTCCCAATTGTTTATGTACTATTATTTATGTACTAAAAAAGTTAATAAATTAGTCAATAAATCAATTGTTTAAAATGTATGACAAATAAGTATATATTGAGTATATAGCCCAGGTATCATAAAGAAAAACAACATAAAAATGGAAACTGTAAGTATCTGAAGTTGCAAAAAATACTGTATTAAAGGGCATAAATAAACATTTTAAAATAGAGATTATATATATAAAATTAGCATAAGTCGTAAAATTATTAGAAAGGAAACAAGTAAACGTATTAAAATCAGTAGAATAAAAGTAACATTAAAATAAGATAAACTAAAAAATTAAGGAACGTTATTCATCAAAGTTATAAACTCATGAAATAGTATTTGGAAATAGCGTGTTTACAGCAGCTAAAACATATAACGCAAAACTAAATGCGTTTCATGTGGTCTCTCCGGCCAGTAAAAGGCGTAACAAAGACAAAAAATCAGATGTCTCTGATCATGTTAGAGGTACACTGGCAAGGCAGGAGTGGTTTTTAGCCGGTTCGAGTCCGGCACTACCTCGACTGTCTCACAAGTCGTGAGATAGTCGAGGTGTCCGTGGGGATTTCCCACTCCTGCCCAAACAAAAAAAAAAAAAAAAAAACCTAACCTAACCTAACCTAACCTATCAAAAATACATTTTATATTAGTGTCCCTGTTATACCGAGCGTATTAAAGACGCAATTACATACACACATACATAGAAAATAAAACATTTTAATTAAAAAAACCTTTAAAAAAAGCTTTTATTTAAATGCTCTAAAAAGAAGAAAATAATATTTTGTTTTAAAATTTTAACTATCAACTTATAACCTCAATATGCACAATTTATATGATCATATAAATCGTTGAAAAGCGACCTCCGCCGCTCTTATACCGAGCGTATTAAAGACGCAATTACATACACACATACATACAAAATAAAACATTTTAATTAAAAAAAAACCTTTAAAAAAAGCTTTTATTTAAATGCTCTAAAAAGAAGAAAATAATATTTTCTTTTAAAATTTTAACTATCAACTTATAACCTCAATATGCACAATTTATATGATCATAAAAAATTGTCGCGAGGTTTGCGTAAGTGCCTATAAGTATTTAATAAAAAAAAAAAAACTTAGTACTTAGCAGATTACGTTACTCAATTAAATACATAGGTACTTACTAGTTTATTTACACAAGTAAACCTCGCGACAAGCTTTTATGATCATATAAATTGTGTATAATGAGGTTATGAGTTGATAGTTAAAATTTTAAAAGAAAATTTTATTTTCTTCTTTTTAGAGCATTTAAATAAAAGCTTTTTGAAGTGAAACTTCTTATGCGACTTCCAACAAGTTTAACGTTTTCATGGAGGGGGAATATTTTCTATTACCCACTAAGAGATGGCGCTATTACAAGATTTGTGACTACGTAGTTCTACTAGGTACGCAAGATGGCGTGCAAACAGTCATGCATTCGACTCTTCGGTGAGACCAGCCTTTGCTCAATTTCCATGAGTAGAAAAACCTCGATAAACCTACGTAATAAAAAGTGTACAACAATAAAACAATAAAATATTATTTAGAAGCTCAATAAAATAACGAGATATAATGCGTGGCACTCGAACGCATGCGTGTAGTATTACGAAGTTTCACTTCTTCCGCGCGGAGGGACTCCACGCACTTTTTTTTTTTTTAAAGGTTTATTTAATTAAAATTTTTATTTTGTATGTATGTGTGTATGTAATTGCGTCTTTAATACGCTCGGTACAACATTTTTAGTTTTGCCGTAATCGTTTCTGATCACACATCATTATCACAATCTCAACACTTTTTTCATTCCGTGCTATTAACCGTTGAGGAGTTCCCTCGTGAGAAGACGATCCTGGCTGCAGGATAAGTTCATGATACAAATCGTGATTATCCATCAAATATGAACGTGCATACAAATTTTCGTGTCTGTGCTATTAACCGTTGAGGAGTTCCCTCGTGAGAAGACGATCCTGGCTGCAGGATAAGTTCATGATATGAATCGCGATTATCCATCAAATATAAACTCGTACGCAAATTTTCGTGTCTCTGCTATTAACCGTTGAGGAGTTCCCTCGTGGGGAGACGATCCTGGCTGCAGGATTAAGTTATGTCTGTCATGAGAATGTATTATCACCAGAACCAAAGGTGTGTGCCAAATTTCAGCTCAATCGATCATCGGGAAGTGGTTCTAATTTAGCTTCTAAGATTCCACCGTAACAAACATACATACATACATACACACATTGCAAGTTAAAAATAAAAGCTTTTAATAAAAAGGTAGGTAATTAAAGAACTAAATAACTGAAAAGCAAAATAAACATTTTAAATGAAACAATAGTTCGAAACACCCCACACTTCATTCTCATAATTTTATATCTAAATGGGCCTCGCTTCTTTACAAATTAATTTTGTTTAATTTTAAATATGTTTGTTTTTTGATTTTCAGTTTTTTCAGTCGCTTCGTTTAGTTTTTAGGGTTCCGTACCCAAAGGGTCAAACGGGACCCTATTACTGATACTTCGCTGTCCGTCCATCCGTCTTTCACCAGGCTGTATCTCATGAACCGTGATAGCCAGCCAGTTGGAATTTCTTCAGATTATGTATCTCTGTTGATGCTATAACAACAAATACTAAAAACAGAATAAAATAAATATTTAAGGGGGCACCCATACAAAAAAGTAAAATTGGGCAAAACCTTGTAAACAGCGCCATCTAGCAGTTATAAAGAGAACTGGCTTCTGATAAAAAACAATTAGCATGTCGATGTGGCCGTATGGCAACAAACGCCATTTATTTATTATTATATAAAATTAAATTACCTTAAGTGTATGAGGACTATATTATTTTTTCAAGTGATAAGATTTATAATAAACATTTCGTGCAGAGCGGCAGTTTTGATGAAAGTGCCATCTGTGCTTACATATTTGTACTAATAACGACTTAATCAACTCAGTGTGTAACAGTTGACAAAGTTTTGCTGCTTTTTTATAGATGTCGCTTTTCACCAGTTTAAACACAGAATTTCACAGCAAGTTTTCTCAGTTCCAAAGCTTTACTATAGATGTCGTTTTTACCTACATTTTTAGGGTTCCGTACCCAAAGGGTCAAACGGGACCCTATTACTGAGACTTCGCTGTCCGTACTTCCGTCTGTCACCAGGCTGTTTCTCATGAACCGTGATAGCTAGCCATTTGAAATTTCTACAGATTATGTATCTCTGTTGATGCTATAACAACAAATACTAAAAACAGAATAAAATAAATATTTAAGGGGGCACCCATACAAAAAAGTGATTTTTTTGCTCGTTGTTATAAATAATGGTACGGAACTCTTCGTGCGCGAGTCCGACACGCACATGGCCGGTTTTTTTTTATATTCGGTATACTTATTCACTGGTTTAGTTTGTCAGAAGTTGGTACTAGTATGCTTGCCATCACCATGTTGTGTCTCGTCCATTGAATGTAAGTTGTAAGTAGATGGCAGACTACGGGTGATGAAGTACTACGAGTACTTGATCACTACGTCGTCGGTTGTTACGTCGGTTCTTAGGCCCGCAAGGGTTAAGGTGGATATAGACTTTGCGAGGCATGCGCCACGAACGGCGCACAACGAATGCCCTGGCCATACGTTGGCTATCCCTCGCACGTGCGTAGCACATGCCTCGCCACGAATACAAAGGTACACACCTTGCGAGGCATGCGCTGTGCGTTGTTCGCGGCGCATGCCTCGCAATGTCTGTATACGGCTTCAGAGGTTCTATATTGAAATGCGTTGCGCTGGAGAACCCTTATGGAATCACTCGTATGAATGTATGTGTCCGTCTGTCACCGCTAATTGGCTCCGAATCTACTGTATCTATAATGTTGAAATCTGCAATTACAAATCAAATAGTGATAACGAAAATAACAGAAATTTACTATGTTTTTATTCTCGCACTCACGCCACGCGCCGCCTAGCTACCCATAGCTACCAGGTTTAGCGCCTTCTTGCAATGCGGCGCACTTGGGCCCACCGCGGCTACAGTATGTGCTTGGCTTTGTGATCCAGAACATCACGGAGGAAAGTGGAAGAGGGAGGAGTGGGATTTACAATGAACACACAAAGACATTAAATGACATTTTAATAATAGATTCATAGGCGAATGTCGCCGACTCGCTGTGTAACCGTCGCATGACCACGGCGCCGGACGCGGTATGCCCGTGTGGTGCGGGCGCGGCGCGGCGGGGCGTCTCAGACGCCTCTTCACCGCATTCTTAGGTACAATTCGATAACAATAGTTTCTACTTAATGTATATACAAAAACTTTTATTAACATAAATGTTGTTACATCTTAGTAATTCGTAGTCACCGTCCAAGCCATAAATTCATTATATCTTAGCAAGATTTATATTTACATAAATATGTACAGAAGAGCAATAGTTTCTTATGAAAGTCAAATAGCTCTCAGATAGCGTCACCTTCGTAGTACCGTTTTCATTAAAAACACAGATAGGTATCAATCAGGTCACACCGCACAGAGACTGTTTAAGATTACACACACGTTTGAGCAGCACCGAGCGCGAACGCCTAGAGGGCGTGCGAGGTGCACGAAGGGATATGCGCGGCGGCGGGCGGCGCGCGCGAGCGCTGTTAGAAATGCGCGCGCGCGCTACCATTCCAACGCGCGTCCGACGTGCTCGTGAGCTCGGTGCACGGCGCCGGGTAGTACACGGTGGGCGCTGGCGATGGTGCGCGCCGCGGGCGCCCGGCGCCGCTCGGGATGCTGGCGCCGCGCGAGCTGCGCGCCTCCGAGCGCCGCAGCGTGCCATTGCGCGCCAGCCGCAGCGACACGCGCTCCCCGCACGACGCGAACGAGTCGTCGCGCGTGTGCTCCGGTGAGTCGCGAGTGCCTCCGCGCGTGCGCATGCCTCCCGCGCAGAACATTTTCAGGAACACTCGCTTAAACTTCTCGCCAAATATTACGTAGATGACGAAATTGACGCTGCTGTTGATGGTGACCAGCAAGTTACTCGTCTTGACGAGTGGGTCCAGCTTGTCGAACTGGTCGCCCAGAAATACTTCAAACGAGTTGGTGACGAGTGGCAGCAGGTTGCACAGGAAGAACACCAGTACGACCACCAGCAGCATGGTGGCCAGGCCGAGCTCGCGGCGCTGAACGCGCGACAGACGCGCGCGCTCGGCCTGCGCGCGCCGCACCTGCCGCACGATGCACGCGTTCAGCGCCGCCAGGGCCGAGAAGGGCACGATGTACATAACGATCATGTATAAGGAGTGGATGTACACCACGATGTAGGTCTCGGTGCGGAAGTCCAGGTCGGCGGTGACGCAGTACACGGGCTCGCCGTCCACGAAGCGCTCGATCACCTCCGCCTCGAAGAACTTGGGCGCGTTATAGGCGAGTGCGAAGGCTGCCGTGCCCAGTACGTACCAACGCGCACGCGACGACGTGCAGAGCGCCTTGGCGCGGAAGGGGTGGCACACCGCCACCCAGCGCTCCACTGTCACGATGAGTGTGAGATACACGGACATGGTCTGCGCCGCGTTGGCGATGGGGTAAGCGTAGGGCGTGATGTGCGGGCACACGTGGTAGTAATAGTAGCGCAGGTGGCCGGTGTACGGGAACACGGCCGTCAGCCCGAACAGCAGCACGGACGTGAGGATGAGCACGGTGTCGCACGCCGCCAGCCCCACCAGCAGGCAGTTGATGCTGGAGCGCATCTGCGGGCGGGACAGCACCAGCACGGAGAGCGCGTTGCCCAGCAGCCCGGCCGCGCCGATAGCGTTTAGCAGCACGCCGTGCACCACGAAGCGGAACAGCTGGTCGGCAGGAGCCACACCCACGTCCGAGTCGCAGCCGGCGTCCGACGCGTCCGACGCGTTGCTCATGGTGGGCAGGCGGCATGGGCTCACCGGACGCCGTCCGCGCCTGGCGCGCCTCCGCCCGCCTGTGGGGAAACAAAGGTACGCTACAGTTAAAATCATCGGACATACCCTATTGGAAACGATTAATTAAATACGAGCCCAATAGCAGCTACTGGTCAAGAGTGAATTATATGAGCTGTTTGTACAATATTTTATTATAAGTCTAATTATCGACCCGTCTTCGTTGTTTGGTAAAGTTTATGTATGGGTCAGCTCACACCGAGACGCGACGCGACGCTGCGCGCACTTGTGAGAATTCAGAATACGTTGCGCAACGTATTCTGAATTCTCACAACGAAATGTGTATCTTTTCGTGTAAAAAATAAAGTTATATTTTGAATCGCTCTTTTAAAGTGTGCGCGCAGCGTCGCGTCGCGTCGCGGGTCGGTGTGAGCTGACTCTATCGCTCGTGGTGAAAAAGATTTTTTGACATGTAAACCAAAAACTGCATCCTACACAGGTACGGGTGCCGTCAAAGATCAAATCGTTTGTTAATAGTACATTATGATATAAGTGCGGTAAGTTGAAAATTACAGCCGAGGCGATATTGCTAGCCCGAGCCGTAGGCGAGGGCTAACAAGAAAGCAGAGGCTGTAATTATCAAAGCGCACATATGTCATACGACGTTTTATAACATATTTGCGAGGAAATAAATAAAGCTCGGACGACATTTTCAAATAAAAACAAAACATCGAAAAGAAAAAGCGCGCGGAATAATTTTTTCATCACACTTGCACGTAAACAGTGTCATTACATACAGGTTAACTTGGCTGTAATGCCCCATATAAAACCCTAGGGCGGTAAGTAATTTTTTTTTTAATTTACAGCACAGTATGACAGCACACAGGTCATGCAAGTTCAAGCAAGGAGTTTACACGCAATTGAAAAATTGACTTAAAATGTTATCTAAACAGGAATTTCATTCAATCTCGCTACATGTTATGTAATTGCTCAATTAATGTTCTAAAATCTAAATAATCGATAGTTTTTTGTATCAAAACGTCGATTTTTTTTTTTTTACATTCCGTCATGGCTGTATACCTAGGTAAGTATTTGCCCTTAACGTTTCTGAACAAAACATTTGTATAATCTGTGGTGCCGGCAAACAGCCCGCCATCTGCTTAAAAATCAGTTCACGTATTTCGTAATAATATGTGCTGACTTGTGTATATTCATAATTATTAACTCGCAAATGTGATGAAAAACATTGTATGTTTCACGGGCGGTACGGGAATTACGAACCTCGGCTCAGAAAGCCCTCAGTCTTCGACTTCGGGCTTGTACTAGAGCCTCGATCGTAATTCCTTACTTACCGCCCTTAATACACAATATACTATTTCATCACACTTGCACGTAAACAGTGTCATAACATGCAGGTTAACTTGGCTGTAATGCCCCCTATAAAACCCTAGGGCGGTAAGTATTTTTTTTTTAATTAACAGCACAGCATGACAGCACACAGGTCATGCAAGTTCAAGCAAGGAGTTTACACGCAATTGAAAAATTGTCTTAAAATGTTATTTAAACAGGAATTTCATTCAATCTCGCTACATGTTATTTCATTACTCAACTAATGTTCTAAAATCTAAATAATCGATAGTTTTTTTGTATCAAAACGTCGTTTTTTTTTGTTTTTTTTTTTATACTCCGTCATGGCTGTATACCTATGTAAGTATTTGCCTTTAACGTTTCTGAACAAAACATTTGTATAATCTGTGGTGTGGGCAAACAGCCCGCCATCCGCAAATCAGTTCACGTATTTCGTAATAATATGTGCTGACTTGTGTATATTCATAATTATTAACTCGCAAGTGTGATGAAAAACATTGTATGTTTCACGGGCGGTACGGGAATTACGAACCTCGGCTCAGAAAGCCCTCAGTCTTCGACTTCGGGCTTCTACTAGAGCCTCGATCGTAATTCCTTACTTACCGCCCTTAACACAATCTTAGCAAAGAGTTTTTATGTCAGAAAAGTAGTCAACATTTTATGAATAAAATTAAGTTGGGAGATAAAATATCTAATTCTTTAATTTAATCAATTTTGACCATAAATTACAACCTCTATTATTATTATTATTTATTTTTTAATAAATCTGTAACAAAACACAAAATATTAATTTACTTTATTAGTAATACTGGCTGTTTCTGTGCCCTTGCCTTAAAAAAAAAGCGCTATTGCGCGCGCATCGCTAATTTCATAATTTGTGAACAAGTAGTATATTGTGTTAAGGGCGGTAAGTAAGGAATTACGATCGAGGCTCTAGTAGAAGCCCGAAGTCGAAGACTGAGGGCTTTCTGAGTCGAGGTTCGTAATTCCCGTACCGCCCGTGAAACATACAATGTTTTTCATCACACTTGCGAGTTAATAATTATGAATATACACAAGTCAGCACATATTATTACGAAATACGTGAACTGACTTGCGGATGGCGGGCTGTTTGCCCACACCACAGATTATACAAATGTTTTGTTCAGAAACGTTAAAGGCAAATACTTACCTAGGTATACAGCCATGACGGAGTATAATAAAAAAAAAAATCGACGTTTTGATACAAAAAACTATCGATTATTTAGATTTTCGAACATTAGTTGAGTAATTAAATAACATGTAGCGAGATTGAATGAAATTCCTGTTTAAATAACATTTTAAGACAATTTTTCAATTGCGTGTAAACTCCTTGCTTGAACTTGCATGACCTGTGTGCTGTGATACTGTGCTGTAAATTAAAAAAAAAATACTTACCGCCCTAGGGTTTTATATGGGGCATTACAGCCAAGTTAACCTGTATGTTATGACACTGTTTACGTGCAAATGTGATGAAATAGTATATTGTGTATTAAGGGCGGTAAGTAAGGAATTACGATCGAGACTCTAGTAGAAGCCCGAAGTCGAAGACTGAGGGCTTTCTGAGTCGAGGTTCGTAATT
Source organism: Cerastis leucographa (assembly GCA_963082945.1). Classification (NCBI taxonomy): domain Eukaryota; kingdom Metazoa; phylum Arthropoda; class Insecta; order Lepidoptera; family Noctuidae; genus Cerastis; species Cerastis leucographa. Next base: position 23,658,888 of record OY720380.1, on the reverse strand, counting down.
CCCGTACCGCCCGTGAAACATACAATGTTTTTCATCACATTTGCGAGTTAATAATTATGAATATACACAAGTCAGCACATATTATTACGAAATACGTAAAGTGATTTGCGGATGGCGGGCTGTTTGCCCACACCACAGATTATACAAATGTTTTGTTCAGAAACGTTAAAGGCAAATACTTACCTAGGTATACAGCCATGAGGAAGTATACAAAATTCAAAAATCGACGTTTTGATACAAAAATCTATCGATTATTTAGATTTTAGAACATTAGTTGAGTAATTAAATAACATGTAGCGAGATTGAATGAAATTCCTGTTTAAATAACATTTTAAGAGAATTTTTCAATTGCGTGTAAACTCCTTGCTTGAACTTGCATGACCTGTGTGCTGTCATGCTGTGCTGTAAATTAAAAAAAAATTACTTACCGCCCTAGGGTTTTATATGGGGCATGACAGCCAAGTTAACCTGTATGTTATGACACTGTTTACGTGCAAGTGTGATGAAAAAGCTTTTTCATCACACTTGCACGTAAACAGTGTCATAACATACAGGTTAACTTGGCTGTAATGCCCCATATAAAACCCTAGGGCGGTAAGTTTTTTTTTTTTTAATTTTCATCACACTTGCACGTAAACAGTGTCATAACATACAGGTGAACTTGGCTGTAATGCCCCATATGAAACCCTAGGGCGGTAAGTAATTTTTTTTTTAATTTACAGCACCGCTTGACAGCACACAGGTCATGCAAGTTCATCAAGCAAGGAGTTTACACGCAATTGAAAAATTGTCTTAAAATTTTATCTAAACAGGAATTTCATTCAATCTCGCTACATGTTATTTAACTACTCAACTAATGTTCTAAAATCTAAATAATCGATAGTTTTTTGTATCCAAACGTCGAAATTTTTAAATTTTTACACTCCGTCATGGCTGTATATACCTAGGTAAGTATTTTGCCTTTATAGTTTATGAACAAAACATTTGTATAATCTGTGGTGTGGCCAAACAGCCCGCCATTCGCAAATCAGTTCACGTATTTCGTAATAATATGTGTGCTGACTTGTGTATATTCATAATTATTAACTCGCAAGTGTGATGAAAAACATTGTATGTTTCACGGGCGGTACGGGAATTACGAACCTCGACTCAGAAAGCCCTCAGTCTTCGACTTCGGGCTTCTACTAGAGCCTCGATCGTAATTCCTTACTTACCGCCCTTAATACACAATATACTATTATTTACTAGTTTATTGGAGATAACCTCGACGTGAAAGAGGTACATGCTGTAACGCATGACACGCTTTTCTAAAATCAACAAGGCTTTTAGAAAAGGGTTTCATCTTATTGATAATAATTATTATATACTAATAATGCTATTAAATTACTAATTATTTTTCTTAACTACATATTTTGATAATCGTCGACTCTGTCTGAATCTTTAGATAAACGTATTCCTGCTGGTATGATTTAAACTGATTTCAGTAAGGCGTTCGATAAAGTAAGTCATTCCCTTCTTATAGCAAAACTCCATCACTTACGTGTAGAAGGGTCAATGCTTAAATTCACTCCGTCACACCCCAGTGACCGGCCGTCAGAAGTTGTTATGAGAAGCCATCAGCAAGGATCACATTTGGACCCAATTCTCTTGAACATTTTCATTAGCGACATCACGCACTGCTTTATTTTAAATTGAATTAAAAAATAACTGAATCTGACTCTGCGATATTGTAGGAAGATGAACAAACTGGTGACGAGATGAAACGAGTACAATGCTTCTTAACGGCTCTAAGTATTACAGTACCAAGTTGTCAAACCAAACATTTACACAACAATAATCCTACAAAACTAAAGTAAAGGAAATATATGGCACTACAAAATGGTTTTTGACTTTTTTTTATTAAATAGTCATTCAATGGAATTAAATGAACTTGGAGAATTATTACAAGTTTTGGTAAAAACATACGAGTACGTGTTAAGGTTGCGAATCTTATTTCAATCAACTTACAACCTGACACTAACCAGCAATTATCAACAAAAATAGAGGCAGAACACCCAATAAATATTGTTACGCCGACTACTTCACGAGAACATTCTAGGACTACGGTTAAGTCTAGAATGTTCCACGATGGAAGTGTCTAGAAAGTTCGAGAAAGTTCTGGACCTTTCTGGAACCTTCTAGAAGGATTGGTTCCACTATAGAGCCATCTAGAAGGTTCGGGAAGGTTGTAGAACTTTCTCGAAGGATGGGTCCCCCTAAGGAACTACCTAGACATTGACGGAAGTTGTGGAAGTTTCTCGAAGGTGGGCCGGCCGTATAAATAGGCGACGGGTTAGCGGAAGGAGTTAGTCTGATTTTGGCTACGAAACGAAGCGATCGAAGTGAACGACTAGTGCGATATCTAAGTGATTAAGTTTAAGTGTTTGTGAAGTGTTTTAAACTGTTTTAAGTTAATTAAAGATTTTAAGTGTTTATTTGGTAGTATATTAATTTGTCCTATACCCAGCTCGTAACAATATGCCAATTGCTGGGTAATTGTGCGTATATGTTAGGCTCAAAGGTCGAAAACGGTAATCGAGCGTAAAAAACCGTTCACAACACCTTGTGGCTCATAAAAAAAACGCCCACAACGCTTTCTGGCAATGACCAAATGCCAGAACGCGTTCTGAGCCGTTTTCAAATAGCCACAAGCCGATGTTAATAGGTAAGGTGATGCCTAAACTAAAACAAAAGATCTTGGATGTGTCATCGTCAAGGGTTTCCTTTCGTGGTTTTCGGGGCGCTGATCCCGATAGTGAGGTCGAAATGAAGTCTAAGATTGTCAATTTTTTATTTTTTTTGTCAAAGTTTTCATGGGAGGAGCTCGTGGCTAAATAAAAACAGCCGCATGGGGCGATCTTCAAGGTTAAGCCGTGCTTGCCGAGATTATTCCGTGGATGGGTGATCATCATTAAATACCGAGTTTCCTCTCAGCTCTGAAAGCACGTTAAGCCGTTGGAACAAGGACACACTGCCATGTTGGGTTTCACAAGTTCTTGTGTTTCACAAGTTTTTGGGTTTTACATTACCGAATGGTTGGTGCAAGTTGAACTATTCCGGTTGTAATTAGTACTTTTTAGTTCCATGCATCAGAATATAGTAGAGGAGGTGACAGGACAGTCACAGTGTGTGTATCAGATGCCATCACCATAGACATGTCGCTGCGTAGCGTCAGTTGTTAGTATAAATATCATGGCGATGTACTCGATGCTGCAGGCGGCTTTGGTGGTGGTGAGCGCGCTAGGCGTGTGCTCGGCGGCCGGCAACGGCAGCCGGCACGCGTTCTACCGCAGCATGTGGGGGGGGGAGGGCAATCGGCGCGCGGGCGACTCGCGCCGTGTGTTCGGCGGCGCGCCCGTGCCTCTCAGCACGTTCCCGGGCGCGTGCGTACTACTGGACCGCTACTGGACGGTGCGGTGCTCGGCCGCCATGCTGGCATCCAGCTGGGCGGTGACAGCCGCGCACTGCGTGTCGCCAAAGGTGGCTTACGTTAAGTACAACACGCGCAACCCCTCCTCGGCCGACGGCGTCGTCTCCGCCGTCATCTACATGTACGCGCACCCCGGGTAGGTACGTGACTGCTCGCTGTAGAGCGGATGCTGGTGCGGTCGGGCGGGCGCGCTCTGACGTCGCTTGTGTGTGCAGCTTCAAGGTGGTGGAGCAGGACGAGGGCCGCGGCGTGGACGTGACGCAGCTGCACCACGACGTGGGGCTGGTACACACACACTCTGCGAGGCGGCTGCGCACGCCGCCCGCACTGCAGCCCATCACTGCCATGCGCCTGTACGACCTCGAGACCCTCCACGACCAGAAAGTGCAGGTGACAGCCATACTACAGCACACATTGTATACCGATGCACATAGCACAGCACGGCGTCGAACTATACGATATGTTACAGTTTCATACGGTGGCGATCTAAATGCGGTTTTATTCACACTTATACTTACTGGAAAAATAATGTTCATAACCCCTTCAAAATGTGTGTGAATATTTTGTACAACCCGCTAACGTTTTGTACAACCCGTGTGTACGCAGGATATTTGTTAGTTTAAACTACTTCAAATTCTTTGCGAAGCCATATCGCTGTCGGTTATATCCTCTCGGCGCTCGGCACTCGGGTAGTGCCCCGTGTGGCAGACGGCAGGCGGATGGGTGTCTGTATGGCGGTGTGTCGGCAGGTGCTGGGCTTCGGGCGCTCGGAGCGCTCAGCGCAGGGTGAGGAGCTGTTCGAGGCGCAGCTGCTGCTGGTGGTGTGCGAGCGCGCGTCCTGGGAGCACTGCGTGTGCGGCGTGGGCGAGGCGCTGTCGGGCCCAGGTGCACGCGGCGTGTGTTCGGGCGACTCGGGCGGGCCAGTGTTGTACCGTGGCGTGCAGGTGGGCGTCACCTCCATGGGCCCGATAGAGTGCGCCACGGGGCCCTCGGACCCCAGCGAGGGCGCCACCAGCGTCTTCACGGCGCTGTACCCCTACGTGGATATGCTGAACTCCACCATGCATAACACGGAGTCGGTGCTGCGTATGCGGCGCATCAACGCGAGTGCGGGCGCGAACTCCTCTCCCACCCCCTGCCCCGCGGCGCTAGCACTTGCCGCCGCCACCGCGCTCCTCGTGCGCCGCGCCAGGTCAAGCGCTAGCACCGGCGTCCGTGTTACAAGTTAGACTTTCTAATTGTGACGTAAAATTATACTTGAATTTTTATTTTGACTTTTGTAGTTTTACGCTCCAGTCGTGTCCTTCGTTGCAGCCCGTCCACTGGCCGCGGAGCCAGTTAAGATTTCTGTTATGGCACTCCCAACCTTCCCTTGCCCTTGTAAGACGTGGCCACAGGTGTGGCGGCTGGGGATATAGCTCTAACCGCTATCTTAATTTTCCGTACCTTTTGTGTTAGGGGTAGCAGAAAGATGAAAAAGATTTTTATGTGATAAATTTACTATTTACGGCTTCAGCTGAAGTTCTTCTATATCAATCTATAATGAAATAGCCACCTCAAAAACGTTAGCTCGGATTTGTGAGTTTTCATATACTTGTTCTTAAAGAATTGAAAGTTACTAATTTTGTCGAGTTATTTGAAAGGTCTAGAAACAAAGAAAATTTAAGCTCTCCACTCCAGAAAAGTAAGCTTTTCTTTAGTTCTTTTATTCAGAAAAAGAAGTTTCTAAATTGACTTGGGAGAAAACTTTAGGAACAACAGATCTAAGGCTCCAAGATCGAAAAAAGCGTGCTCAGAAATTATAAAACCCTACACCCTACCCTGAACAGGGTAGAATTGTTTTGACCCTTCTTACAGGACTTAGTCAACTTACATAGCCAAGTCAAGAATCAAGATGAAGTGGGCTGCATGTGCGAGCAAAGACAGCTCGAAAATCGGAAAATCGGAGGTTTGTTCCCACTTGTTCTACTACACAGTTCTGCGATAGAACTATTTTTCTCAGTAGTCCTACGGTATGAGGTGTTATAAATCGTAGAATGAATGGGAACAACGGAGTTAGAAGATTTTTGTATGAAGTGGCCTGCCTAAATTCCGCCATTTTAATATTTTCTCAAAGTTGCGGGCACGCATATGATCTTTATTGGTTCCCTATCCATTTGCATAAAATTTTAAGACCTATTATAACTTAGCATAATTTTAACTGGCATAATTATATTTTCGCATAATATAATTACGCATAACAGCTTACGCATAATTTTTTAAGCATAATTTCTCTAACCATAATAATGATTAAGCATAATATTCTAAAGTATAAATTTATTAAGCATAAAGTTCTAAAGCATTACTTTTTTATAAGCAAGCATACAGCATGCAAGCAAGCATACAGCATGCAAGCAAGCATGCAGCAAACAAGCAAGCATGCAGCATGCAAGCAAGCATATAGCATGCAAGAAAGCATGCAGCATGCAGCATTCAAGCAAGCATGCAACATGCAGCAGGCAGGGTTTCTGTCACGGCTCCGGCGCTGCAGGCCTTCGGCGGCCCCACGCGTGCAAATCATCGCAGTCGGGTTTCGCTCACCACCGCAGCTTCAGCTTGTTGGCCGGCTTCGCCAGCCACGCCTGCTCCTCAGCCCGCGCGATTTTAAATTACACTCTAGGGGTAGGACAAACAAGACTACGTGGAGTCGGTTTTGCAGCAATTCGGTTCTGTCACTAACTTTTTTTGCACAGCATATTAAATTTTTAACCTAGTTAGTTAAATTTTTAGGCCGTTATGCGAATCAAATTTATGCCAAAACAAATTAGTCTTTAAGATGATTATGCCAACATAAAATGTATGCCTAAAACAATTATGCCGGAGTATTATTATGCCAAAACAAATTGTGCCAAAATCGTTACCTATGCCGAAGTATATTAGGACAAAGAACATTCTGCGAAAAGAAGGGATCCCTCTTTATTAATCAATAGCTGGTATCAACTAGTTTTGGATGAAACAAAATCTTCTAAACTTCACATTTTTTTAGATATAAGCCATCGAACAACCCGAACCGTGCACCTTTTGTTGACGTTTTATAAGTGCCCATGTAGGCCTATGTAAAATAAAATATTTTGATTTTGAAACATATATAGCTGTTTCTCCTATCCTATATTCCTATTGTAGTGCAGTCTAGGAAAGTACGACAGTAACGCCAGCTTTCGCAAACTTTAGAGGAGAATTACGGTTGTCTGCAGATTTTATAACTGAAACTCTCCCTGATGCTCCACGCAGTGTCACAGATTATGGGACTGACTTATGTAATAGATTGAATGATGTTTGTGAGCATATCAGTGAACAATGTCTGTGAAGATGAAGACCCGTTATGACTGGAAGGGAAAAAGTAGAGCTTTCGACGAGAATTCACTGGTTGGGTGTATAACCCAGTGCGCACCAAGGGGAAGTGCCATTAATTGCAAACAAAATGGGATGGACCATACCGAGTCGTGAACAGGATTAAAGATGCTACCTACCGATAATACGGGCCCAATGATGCTGGATGCGGTAATTCGAGAAAAAATCCTAGAATGTTCCAGCTTTTTCGTAAGATGGGTCGGTAAATAGCCGTCGGGATGGAGCAGTCAGACTGATTTTGACGATATAACTAAACGAATCAAAGTGAACTACAAGTGCGATATCATGATGAATTTGTGATTGAGTTATAAATAAGTGTTTTGATTAATGAAGATATTTGGTGTTTAATCGATGGTGTTTCAATTTATCCCATACCCAACAACTAGTAACACTAAGTTAGTGAAGAGCGATCGCAAGCTGCAGCGTTCCGTGCGTTATGTGCGTTGGCATTCTGTGCGGTACTCACTGGTGGGTTGCGTCGGCGGAGACACATCGGGTGATCTGTAACAACACAAATGTTCCCGATTGAGTGCACAGTTGCGAACATGATATGCATTTTATAGCAGCCTAGCCATTTGCCGTCCGTTTCCATGTGCGGGCTGTGGGCTACGCTCCACGTGTTACGTGGCATACTGTTACGAGCGTATTTTTCCAGTTTAAGGATACTGCTGGAGAATTAGTCAAGATCATCAACACCCTGACACATCGTATGTATGTTTCGATAGCTCTTATTTTGTCGAGAAATACATCGCACAGAGGAAACATACAGAAGTTGAGGATTCCTTAAGGAGAACGATCGAACACCCAGCCAGGTAGGCAATGTGTTTATCAGCCTACATTATTACCAATGTGAATGTTTGTGTGTATGTTAGTTTTATGTTTAATCTAAGCTATTATAACTATAACTTCACTATTGTATTAGGTAAGCCTGAAATTAATGATTGTTCCTTTGTGGCGCTCTGTAGACCGAACGCGTGATCCTTATGACAGTTGGTTTGTCTTAATTTTGCGAATGTCACTAAAGTTAAACAAAACATGACAGTAATCAAAATTCAATATAGCGACAACTTGACGCCTGTTGTAGGTATATTAGCTTATGAAGCTTATATTTTGGTTAAGACACGATATTAAGGATTTTTACAAATCAAGGGAAACACATACAAGCACACCCGCTTGCAGTGCTTGCGCGGACTCAACTGCCGGCGTTTTGGGTGAGGGTCCAGCGGCCCATATATCTATACTTACGAGTACTTATGCTATACATTATCTTATTACTACTTACTAACTATTAGACTAAGAACCATGAGCGCGTCGCCAACAACGCCATATTGTAAAAGTAAAAAAAAAAACTAAACTTGGTTATTTGTAATAACAAATAATTAAATACATTTGTGAAAAAATCAAGAAGTTAAATCTTTCACATTTCATAAACTCAAAACTAAAAAAGTTATTAAGTATACAATAAACCACCATCATTGAAAAGCAAAATATTATAAGTCAAAAACCTTTTATTTTTATTATAAAAGCGTATACTGTTTATAAGAAATGACTTGCTAGTTTTAGTTAATCTAAATTTGGGTATTACATTTTCGTGTTTACTGCGTGTATTTATGTTATGGAAGTAGCTTCTAACTTTGAAAAGTCCTCGGTTTTTGCGGACATATAAAATAAATTCTAAAATATAGAGTGAAGGCAGAGTCAGTATATCGATTTCTTAAAATTTTTCTCTGAGGGACTCGCGAGGACCCATTTTATAGATGGCGCGGACTGCCCTCTTTTGCAGTATGAAAATTGAGTCAACGTCTGCTGCCGATCCCCACAGCAGAATGCCATAGGACATAATACTATGGAAATAAGCGTAGTATCCTAACCTAGCTGAGGCTACATCAGTTAACTGCCTTATTTTCCTAACTGCATAGGCAGCTGAGCTTAACGTTCCCGAAAGAGTTCTAATGTGCGCGCCCCACTGCAGTTTTGAATCGATAGTAATCCCCAAGAATACAGTTTCCGCTATGACATCAAGTTTTTTGCCGTCAAGATTTAAATTTAGGTCACGTTGTGGTACATTTGGTAAAGAAAACTTAAGACATTTTGTTTTGTTACAAAAGCTATGTCGCGTATAGTTTTTATAGCACTTACCATTCACGCGACAAGCTACCTAATAACTATCCTGTATCGTTTTCATTTGCTGCAAGATTAATTTTCTTCTAATCAGTGCATCATTATATACGCTTGTTTTAAAAAGAGGTTTTTAACTTATAATTTTATTTTAACATTTTTAGTTTTGCCGTAATCGTTTCTGACCACACATCATTATCTCAATCTCAACACTTTTCATTCCATGCTATTAACCGTTGAGGAGTTTTGAGTAGACAATCTTGGCTGCGGGATTACACAAAGTTTTATGTCTGTGCTATTAACCGTTAAAGAGTTCCCTCGTGAGGAGGCGATCCTGGCTGTAGGATGATTTCATGATACAAATCGTGATTATCCATCAAATGTGAACCCATATACAAAGTTTCGTGTCCACGCTATTAACCGTTGAGGAGTTCCCTCGTGAGAAAACGATCCTGGCTGCAGGATAAGATCATGATAGAATTCATGTTTATATCCATCAAATATGAACGTGTATACAAAATTTCGTGTCTGTGCTATTAACCGTTGAGGAGTTCTCTCTTGTGAAGACAATCCTGGCTGCAGGATTAAGTTATGTCTGTCATAAAAATGTATTGTGCTTAGAATCAAACGTTTGTGCAAAATTTCAGCTCAATCGGACAGCGGGAACATGTTCTAATTTAGCTCCCAAGATTCCACCCGAACATACATGACATACATAATGTACTTACATTACAAGTTAAATAAAAGCTTGTAAAAACCAGCCCATTTGGAAGCAGGTTTTCGGCTTATTTCGTTTTCATAATTACTTTTTTTGCTTATCAGTTCAGAACAGTCGGTTGAACCTTTAGCTAAATTGAACAGGGATGATATGTCGGCAATTTTTCTCCGCTCAACTATAGTGGAAGAATGTGAATCTTCCGGTAGCGGCTATGATAGTTACGATAACAAGTTTCATATATGCTTTTTAGGGTTCCGTAGCCAAATGACTAAAACGGAACGGGTTGGCCCTGCTGTCCGTCTGTCGGTATGTCAGTCCGTCCGCACATCACAGCCTTTTTACTCCGAGACTGTTAGCTTCACCTGTGTGAAGCTAACAGTCTCGGAGTAAAAAGGCGCCATTTGGAGAGTAGGTGTCTTATAAATACGGCGAGAAAAAAGTTAAGATTTGAGAAAAAAAATATTGGGGTAGCTCTCCATATATGTTAAGGGTTGAAAAACACACAGGTCTTAAAAAGCGATATCGAGGTTCGCTACACACTTTTTTTCTTAAGTCAATTCTCTAATAAGGGAAGAGGAGAAACATTCTGAATAAAATAAGGTTCGTAGAAAGTAAAAATACCTTTCAACGAAAATTTGTTTGAATAAGATTTATCTGACATTTACTGATTTGACATTAATATTTACTTTTTTTTTAAATATTATTGTGACATTTATTGATATTCTTGATTTTTAAAAAAATCATTTCGTATATTATTATTAATTACATTTAATTATTGTGAATGTGAGGACCATGTAGGTCACATTTTTTTTTTCTCCCACCGCTGTCTGGCAGTTTGAGTACTTTAAGCGACCTACCCAAATGTAAAACTAGATAACTAAAATAACAACAAATTATAAAAGGGCGTCAAAAAACTCCTCCCCAAATGTCCTTTCTTTGGTATTGTTCGTCGTTTCGTTGAGCTCCTTGAGTTATAAGTCGAGCTACACGATAACTGACAAATGCTTGCACTGACTGGACAGGTCCACTCAAATCTGTGTGGTTCTTAATTCAAAAGACCATCTCAGACACTGATCTGCATAGTCCTCATGTAAATTGAGCAATGTCTGGACTTTAAAAGAGCAACAAGTTAACAGAGAACCTCTGAGTTTGTTTCGTCTGTTTCTTCTCAGAGTAGTCAGGTAGGAAACACCGGCCCCATCTAGTTTAAAAAAAAATGACGTGTAAAAGTGTAAAAACCTATTTGCAAAATAAACATCATTTATCATTTGATACTTAGTTTTCGATTATGGGACTTTTTCGTCAAACTGCAGAAGTAACTTGGTTTTTCATTATCATACCATGAAAAACAAATTAAGTTTTGCTGTTGAGTGTAATAATGAAAATAATGAATGAACGTTAATAGTAGATTGTATTATAAGGGAGCAAAATAATAATTTTACGGCAAAGGCGCTTTTTTGAATCCAGAGCGAAGTGAGGGATTCTAGAGTAGAATCCCGAGCGTAGCGAGGGATTCTTTAGTAGAATCCTGAACGTAGCGAGGGATTCAAAGTACGTCGCCCGAGCCAAAAATATATTTTGTGCCCGAGTGATACACTCTGCTTTTCATCACCCACTATGAGAAAACAGGCGCCTCATATTCTATTGTAATATTATTATTTAATAAAACATAGAGTAACAAATAAATTGAAATTAAATAGTATCTAATAATAAAACGACTAAAAACTTATATTTACATTTGAGACATTTTCGCAATTATGAAAAATTATTCAGCTGTCGGCGCGACTATGGGCCGTCATACCAGCCAGTCTTTATTCAAACAATATTTGCGTTCAATATCTTTGGCGCTGAACACTAAGATGTTCCAAATTCAAAAACTGCGCCGCAATTATCTTTACTCAAAAATGCATGTAATGTGGTCATTATTTTGACAACCTTGTTTGAGCAAAGTCGACCTTGCCGTTCTGTTTCAAGGAGCGGCCGGCAAAGTGCAAAACTTTGGCCGCTCTAACAGGCTGGCAATGTTTTGCCGGCTGCTATTTTGACGTTTCAACGTTTTAAAAAATCAAATCCAAAAAGATTTTATTTAAAACACAGCTGTTTGTATCTATAGAGATAGGTACAAAAAGATTTTATTCCATATTAGGCTGTATAGTTCTAACTACCATTGCTCAAAAAAAAACAAAGAAGTAACAAAAGCGCGGTTCAACGAAAATTTTGTTTTGTAAAAATGAGCTCTCAAAGCGAAAATTCTTTCGATTCAATGTGTTTAACACCGCCAGACATTAAATATGAAGCTAAATTAGTGGTTGAAAATTTGATACCGCGAAACTCAAAGGAAAAATATAAGCTTGCATATGAAAAAATTGTGCAGTGGAAAATCAGTAGGAAATCTAAATCTTTATCCGAAAATGTTTTTCTTGCGTATTTCAATGATATTTCCAACAAAATGAAGCCTTTGTCTCTCTGGAATACCTATTTAATGTTAAAGTGCATGGTTCTGTTATAGCACAATTTGAACATTTTGACAATTCTAGTTAATTAATATATTTTTTATTTAAATTACTTGCTGGTTATTTAGATTAGGTACTTGCATTTTTGAGTAAAGCACTATACAAACCTTGGCCCACAATGACTGCTTCGCTGGTCACGCTATGATTGCCTCGAGCTAGCCTAGCTACGCTCTAGGCCTTTCAGCTTGCTGTCCTCGCTGTAAAGGCCTCGACCTACGGTCTCGGCCTTTATCTCAGCTCGTTCATCAAGTGCTGCACGCTGACCGTGCTGTGTCGGCCTGGAGCTGCGCTACGCTGCGCTGTCGGCCATAATCAGTGCGACCAGCAAAGTAGTCATTATAGACCGGGGCAGTAATGTACTATTACTCCTCTTTATTTCAAAAAGTGCGCCGCAAAGATAATTGCGGCGCACTTTTTGAATATGGAACTTCTTAGTGTTCAGCGCCAAAGAAATCGAATGCAAATATTGTTTGAATAAAGACTGGCTGATAATGGCTGGCTGGTACGATGGTCCATAGCCGCGCGGCCGAGCTGAATAACAATATATTTTCATAATTGCGAAAATGTCTCAAATGTTAAATACTTATAGGTTTTTAGTTGTTTTATGATTAGATACCATTTAATTTCAATTTAGTTGTATCTATGTTTTATTAAATAATAATATTACAATAGAATACGAGGCGCCTGTTTTCTCATAGTGGGTGATGAAAAGCAGAGTGTATCACTCGGGCGAAAATATATTTTTGGCTCGGGCGACGTACTTTGAATGGTACTCCATTTCTTCTCCTAAAATTGTTTGTCCGAAAATCATTATCCATAACACGTTTGCTATAAACTTCAATAACCATAATGTTCAAAATCCCTAAATTTTGTTTAACATAATTATCTTTAGTTCTAAAACTATTCTGTCATAATATCGAGTACTATAATAATTGAATCTCCTAATTTTACAAGACCTAAAGTCATATGTCCTAAGTATTGTGTTAAATAATGTGTATTATTCCGAATGTTCATTTATAATATTTTTTTTAGTCCTAAAACATTTTCTAAAAATTAGGTTTTAGTGACAGTAACGAATCGCTGTAAATCCGACTCCACGCAGTCTTGTCTGCTCTACCCCTAGAGTGTAATTTAAAATCGCGTAGGCGCGGAGGGGCGAGGCGGCCCGCGAGTTGAGGAGCAGGTGGTTGTAACACTCGCCGCCGCGGCTGAGGCTGGCCGGCCGGGCCGGCCAGCAAGCCGAAGCTGCGGTGGTGAGCGTTAAACCCATCTGCGACGATAAACTCGCGTGGGACCGCCGGAGCCCCGCAGCGCCGGAGCCGTGACAGAAACCATGCCTGCTGCATGTTGCATGCTTGCATGATTGCTTGCCTGCTGCATGTTGCATGCTTGCATGATTGCTTGCATGTTGCATGCTGCGTGCTTGCTTGCATGCTGCGTGCCTGCTTTCATGCTGCATGCTTGCTTGCATCCTGCATGCTTGCCTGCCTGCTTACAAAAACCACATGTTCACAATCAACTGCTTTATTGAGTAGATGTATAATATATTTATCTATGTACAATAAAAAAAATAAAAATGAATTGTTCTAAGAATATTATTATTATAAATAAACATTATGTAATTTGAATTTAGGACTTATAACTTTTATAGAAAACGTTTTTATGTCTTTTGTATATTATTGATTGTAATATTTATGACAAACGGATTTAGGGCATATTATATTTAGGGATTTCCATTTTATGGCATGTGATATTATGTGATATTAAGTTCGGGTAAATTATCATTCGGACAAATGATAATTAGGACAAAAAAAGTTATGGCACTTTAAATTATGGATAAAAAAGTTAGGTGACACAATAGAGAACCACTTTGAATCCCTCGCTACGTTCAGGATTCTACTCTAGAATCCCTCACTTCGCTCTGGATTAAAAAAGGCGCCCTCGCCGTAAAAATATTATTTTGCTCCCTTATGATACAATCTACTATTAACGCGCTTGGCCGGTATTTTAATGATAATATTATCAATGTACCTATGTGTCAAAAAGAAATTTCGAGTCAGAAGAGATGCCTAAATATATCTCCAATCGTTTAACTCTCGTCGGATATTGAAGTGTTGAGTAGATTGTGATTGTAAATAATAAGTTTAGGTTTGCAAGTGAAGGTAATTATAAGTAACATGTATAAAATTTAAATTCAAACGGTTGGTGATACAATCTTTCGGATACGATTTCTTGGAATTTGTCTAGATCATGTTGGAGATGTTCAGCATCTCCAGCAGTCCTGATTTCACTTAGAATCATCATGTTATCTTATGTTTCTTTCGACCTAGTGTATAATATTGTAATAACCCCTCCGGACTCCATATTGAGGCTCATCTGCAACCCAATTGATAGACGAGGCTTGAAGACTTGAGCAGCTAGTTGTATCAAGTGTGTCCGACGGAGCAGTGACAGGTGTCAGCGCTAAGCAGATTGCGGCTTCGGCGGCTCCGCGCTCAGTCAGTCTAGTTAGGCGACACCCTTGATACCCACTAATTAGTTTATTGATCGAGCCGATCAAGTGTCCAGTACGATCGCCTCTCACATACTCACACATCATCGGCGCGGAGTGGTTCAGAGCGTAGGCTGCGACCGCGCTGCTCGTCTATATTTTCATTATTATCATTAATTTTATTTTCCGAATAACTGATGATTTTGATAAAGTCACAAATTGGTAGGTTCGCGGGTTGTCTCCGGTCTAAGTCGTTAGTAGTGTATTTATTCCCAGGAGGGGCGGGCGGAGGGGGGGGTGTCTATATCAGATCGATTGCAGTTATTTAGAGCGCTCTGGTGCAGGTAACGAGCAAAGCAGCGCGGTGCAGCCCCCTATGGAGCGGCGCTGCACCGAGTCGCACAGCAAGAGCTGCTTGCACTACAGTTGTCATGAATGTCTCGGGACGATCCTTGTGAGGTTATTATCAGTGACGTCAACGTTTTCATCTCGCTTGTCTCCGTGAGCCTGGCTCGCATCTTTGCCATCACAAGAGAATTGTGAGCGTCAGTGACAATTTCCTGTTCGTGTAGCATTCCCCACCGCGAGGAGACCGAGAGCAGCGCGGCGGCGGAACGAGCGTATTTGAATAAATCAAAATCAAAGCATTTATTTCATGTAATAATAATCAATAAACAATAAAAATGAAGCTGCAGTCCCTGTCACAAGGCATAATAACTGTGAAACTACTGTAGTTGCCCATTCCAAAGCGTAGATCTCTATGGAGAAGAATAGGCAAGAAACTATTGTTACAAAACCTTGGTTACATCACTTATGTTGAGATTGTACATTATGTTAGAACGATGTAGCAAGACGTACACGTGAAAATTGTCCAAGACAAAATGAGAATTAAAAAGATAGTGCGTGGAGTCCCATCGCGCGGAAGAAGTGAAACTTCGTAATACTACACGCATGCGTTCGATTGCCACGCATACACTCTCGTTATTTTATTGAGCTTCTAAATAATATTTTGTTGTTTTCATCTTGTATTATTTTATTACATAATTAGTACTTACATAAGTTTATCGAGGTTATTCTACTCATGGAAATTGAGCAACGGCTGGTCACACCGAAGAGTCGAATGCATGACTGTTTGCACGCCATCTTGCGTACCTAGTAGAATTACGTAGTCACAAATCTTGTAATACTGCCATCTCTTAGTGAAGAAAATATTCCCCCTCCATGGTAGCGTTAGACTTATTAGAAGTCACATAAGAAGTTTCACTTCAAAAATAAAATAATTAGTTTAAATAAGCCGTGGCAACTAATAGATGACCAGTCACAACTGACAGTGTCCGTTCACGAACATTATGCATGGATCAACCATATTCCACTCAACCATTTTCAAAGGATGAGGAGGAGGAGGATTGAAGGTTTACTTGTATAGGGCCGGGAAGGGAACAGTAGGTAGTAGCTTAGTATAAATTAATGATAGATTTCCAGTAACGTAGCTAGCCGCCGAGGAGCAGTGCGCGTCGTCTGATCTCCAGCGCAGTGACGCTGCACGCTCGGCGCGCACACCTCTGTTTTTCCGCGAAACTGTTGTTTTATGATAGTACTACACAACAGTTTCCCTACCGACTGCACATATAGGAGTGCAAACACACGGAAGTGGAGGAGTAGCTTGTCGAGAGCTCAGAATGTGCAAGTACAGCGTTGTATTAGCATCTAGTGGGGGTCGTGCTTGACCCACATATTAACATGCCGCGGCTCCGCCTGCACGTGAGCACCGCTGCAACAGGAACTTGAGCAAGAACAAGTGGTCAAATCCACGCGGGAATGCGGGATAGTATACGAAGTAATCAACGTTACAAGAGAAAGTAATATTTTACTTATACCTATATATAGGGTGGAATTTTTCAATGGCACCTGGAGGGAAACTACTCTCTCTGAAGATATCAAATTTTACATAAAAAAAGCATTCCTTTATTTGTAAAAAGAAACATAACTACATTTAAAGATTTTAGAAAATTCACTTCATCCACACGCGGGAATCGAACCAGCTTAAAGTCCGAAAAAATAACACCCTATACTTTTATGCTATTGACCGATAGGGTCAATGATAAGGATCAAATCTCTCTAACAAACATGATAAATTAAATGAAAGGAAAACCATGAAATCTAAATTTGTAAATTCAACGGGACAAGCATTTGAATTTATAAGTTAACATTTCATGGTTTTAAAGCACTTTTACTGAAGGGTTCATTGTATTACATTCAATAGTCAAACTAAATTTGTTTTTCATTGTATGTTAATGAAAAACAAAGTTACTTCTGCAGTTTGATAAAAAAGTCCCATGTTTCAAAAACTAAACATCAAATGTTATTGAAAATGGTTTTTTTTACTTTCTACAATCCTACATTCTACATTATTTCAATATTTTATTTACCTCCTAATGACACAAAAAAACAATTTTACAACTTTGGAAGTGTCTATCTTTCAAACGATTGACTTTAAGAAAATATGGTTTTAGGAACTTCAATTTAGGTTTAATGTGTTTTTTTTTTCAGTTTCAGTTCCATGTATGAGATCCTTTATTATTTATTTTTGTATAAATATCATAACGTAATTTACAGAATACATCTACGTACCAAGTGTCAATTGTGTGGTCCTAATAGTTTCGGAATAAAGTGGCTGTGACATACGGACGGACAGACAGACAGACATGACGAATCTATACGGCTTCCGTGTTTTGCGATTCGGCTACGAACCCTAAAAAAATGTTCGCAATGACGGCGAGAACAAGTGCCCCTCTGCTTGGTTAAGGCTCTATTCACACCGCCTATATCATTTATTTCAAGCTACGCCCTTAATTACTAGTGTTAGTATACAGACAGGGCTTACCCTGAGTCATGGAATGTCACAGCACTGGTGACTCCCATCTCTCTACCAATAAACTGAACGTGACTTAAGAGCGTTTACACCCTGAGTCATGGAATGTCACAGCACTGGTGACTCCCATCTCTCTACCAATAAACTGAACGTGACTTAAGAGCGTTTACACCCTGAGTCATGGAATGTCACAGCACTGGTGACTCCCATCTCTCTGCCAATAAACTGAACGTGACTTAAGAGCGTTTACACCCTGAGTCATGGAATGTCACAGCACTGGTGACTCCCATCTCTCTACCAATAAACTGAACGTGACTTAAGAGCGTTTACACCCTGAGTCATGGAATGTCACAGCACTGGTGACTCCCATCTCTCTACCAATAAACTGAACGTGACTTAAGAGCGTTTACACCCTGAGTCATGGAATGTCACAGCACTGGTGACTCCCATCTCTCTGCCAATAAACTGAACGTGACTTAAGAGCGTTTACACCCTGAGTCATGGAATGTCACAGCACTGGTGACTCCCATCTCTCTACCAATAAACTGAACGTGACTTAAGAGCGTTTACACCCTGAGTCATGGAATGTCACAGCACTGGTGACTCCCATCTCTCTGCCAATAAACTCAACGTGACTTAAGAGCGTTTACACCCTGAGTCATGGAATGTCACAGCACTGGTGACTCCCATCTCTCTGCCAATAAACTCAACGTGACTTAAGAGCGTTTACACCCTGAGTCATGGAATGTCACAGCACTGGTGACTCCCATCTCTCTGCCAATAAACTGAACGTGACTTAAGAGCGTTTACACCCTGAGTCATGGAATGTCACAGCACTGGTGACTCCCATCTCTCTGCCAATAAACTCAACGTGACTTAAGAGCGTTTACACCCTGAGTCATGGAATGTCACAGCACTGGTGACTCCCATCTCTCTGCCAATAAACTGAACGTGACTTAAGAGCGTTTACACCCTGAGTCATGGAATGTCACAGCACTGGTGACTCCCATCTCTCTGCCAATAAACTCAACGTGACTTAAGAGCGTTTACACCCTGAGTCATGGAATGTCACAGCACTGGTGACTCCCATCTCTCTGCCAATAAACTCAACGTGACTTAAGAGCGTTTACACCCTGAGTCATGGAATGTCACAGCACTGGTGACTCCCATCTCTCTGCCAATAAACTCAACGTGACTTAAGAGCGTTTACACCCTGAGTCATGGAATGTCACAGCACTGGTGACTCCCATCTCTCTGCCAATAAACTGAACGTGACTTAAGAGCGTTTACACCCTGAGTCATGGAATGTCACAGCACTGGTGACTCCCATCTCTCTGCCAATAAACTCAACGTGACTTAAGAGCGTTTACACCCTGAGTCATGGAATGTCACAGCACTGGTGACTCCCATCTCTCTGCCAATAAACTCAACGTGACTTAAGAGCGTTTACACCCTGAGTCATGGAATGTCACAGCACTGGTGACTCCCATCTCTCTGCCAATAAACTCAACGTGACTTAAGAGCGTTTACACCCTGAGTCATGGATTGTCACAGCACTGGTGACTCCCATCTCTCTGCCAATAAACTGGTAAGTTGCATAAGTACCTGGTAAGTGGTATAAGTAACTCTTTAAACCTATGTTATCCTGCTTATGCGTATAAAGTTTCATTTCAATCGGTTCAGTCATTTCGGAAAATAACGACTTGAAAGTTTGTATGAAAAGCGGTAAGGTATAAACGCTTTTAAGACAGGTCATTGATGACACATTTGTTTAACGTTTTTATGAAAGTGCAAAGATATGCATCATGATTATTCATGATTGATATAGGAACGCTTCCGAGTGCGTCCAGCGACAGATAGAGTCTGGTGAAGATGTACAGAAGGTCAATCTTGTAGTGGACACACGTACTGCTGCCGACAAGCGCGTTACGTCGATCGTATTCAGCGGAACAAGTGAGATACGCATCGCAACACGTATGTACTGTGAGAAGAGCGCGCGTCTTCGAGTAACTCATCGAAATGTGGAAATCTCTGTTCAGATCAAATTCCTTACAACTAGAGAAAATCGAAAATAGCTCGAATTGTCAGCAGAGGTAAAGCGTAAGGTTCGTAAAGCGGAACCAATAAAGACAAAATGAGAGAGCGCGGCGCGGGCGCGCTCGGTGGCCGCGCGGTCACCGGCGCGCAGCGTCCACACGGACCTGGATAATTGTCAGCAGAGGTAAAGCGAAAGGTTCGTAAAGCGGAACCAATAAAGACAAAATGAGAGAGCGCGGCGCGGGCGCGCTCGGTGGCCGCGCGGTCACCGGCGCGCAGCGTCCACACGGACCTGGATAATTGTCAGCAGAGGTAAAGCGAAAGGTTCGTAAAGCGGAACCAATAAAGACAAAATGAGAGAGCGCGGCGCGGGCGCGCTCGGTGGCCGCGCGGTCACCGGCGCGCAGCGTCCACACGGACCTGGATAATTGTCAGCAGAGGTAAAGCGAAAGGTTCGTAAAGCGGAACCAATAAAGACAAAATGAGAGAGCGCGGCGCGGGCGCGCTCGGTGGCCGCGCGGTCACCGGCGCGCAGCGTCCACACGGACCTGGATAATTGTCAGCAGAGGTAAAGCGAAAGGTTCGTAAAGCGGAACCAATAAAGACAAAATGAGAGAGCGCGGCGCGGGCGCGCTCGGTGGCCGCGCGGTCACCGGCGCGCAGCGTCCACACGGACCTGGATAATTGTCAGCAGAGGTAAAGCGAAAGGTTCGTAAAGCGGAACCAATAAAGACAAAATGAGAGAGCGCGGCGCGGGCGCGCTCGGTGGCCGCGCGGTCACCGGCGCGCAGCGTCCACACGGACCTGGATAATAGGGATGATGACTGGGTAAAGAAAACGAAATTCTATTTTGTCCGTCAATCGGGTAATACAAAAATATTAGATACGTATTTTTTGTTTTATCAAAATATTAAAAGGATACTTAGTTAAAACGCATTAAAGTTGGAGAGTGGGGGCTCACTACGTCACAACTAGGTATAAAATGTACTGAGCCGTGACGTCATGCGCCATTTCAACTCAAACTATCAATATAACTCAAAATATCTCCGTAATTTTACGATTACGTGAAAAAAGAAAAAATACGTGTCAAATACTTTTTAATAATCTTCCCGATAGACAAATAAAAAAAAATGAGTCACCATCCCTATTGTCAGCAGAGGTACAGCGTTGGAAAAAAAAAAGAAAAAGTTGGAAAACGGGAAAACCCATGCTGTGAAATAGTTATTGCATTTATCAAAATTCTGTGAATGTACCATTTTTTGGCCCATATATACTCTTAATTTAGTATTATAACATTTAAGTATTGATAATAATATGTAAAATTGAAAAAAAAAGCGTTTCTTTCAAGCAAAAAAATCCGGGAAATTACCTAGAACTAAGTAGGAAAGCCCTAAACCAGTTCGCCAATTACAACTACTGTTTTCAACCCCCTACCAAAGTGTGTATCTGTAAGTCTGTCTGTGGCATCGTAGCTCTTAAAAGGATGAACCGATTTTGATAAAATTGGTTTCGTTTGAAAGGTGTTTTAATGGAGAGTGTCCTTAGCTATTTCGAGAAAATCTGCTCAGCTACTTCAAGATCATAACGTTTTTTCTAATTGATGAAGGGAAATAAAAAACTACCACAACTCTGGTCGATTTTAAATTTGAAATCTTGTCACTTGTCACCACGGGCATTAGATTAAGAATAAAAGGCACATTTTAAGACTTTCACCCTTAGTAATGAGCTGTTGCGTCACGCTGTTACGTCTATTGAAACAAGTGGTGACTAAATTTAAAAGACGCAAGTGGTAAATAGGACCTTTTCTCTTAGAATTAGCCCTAATTTTCAATTAATTTTAATTTATTAAATTTTCATCGAGAGTTTTTTTACGTTCTACTCTTACTTTAGAAATTAGAGACGGACAGACATGACGAATCTATAAGGGTTCCATTTTTTGCCATTCGGCTACGGAACCCTGAAAATGGAGATGAGCCTTTTTTCACAGTGGTAAGTCCGAAACTAAATGAGATAGAAAAATAAAAAAAAAATCAGCAGATTAGCCCTATTTTCCTCATTCCGGTAATATTATAAATCAATTTTGGAAAAAATGTTAAATACGACCTTTTTACTATAAGGGGCAGCACAGTCAGCCATGCGCTGGTTGTGATGACGAGGGCGCCGAGCTGTGCGCGAGTACGACCGGCACGCGGCGGCAGCGGCGGACTGTGCCCGCACTCCGCAGCAGTAGCTAGTGTGACGTTATTAATGCGGGCGAATAATAAATCATTGTACGTCGTTCTTGGAACAGCTGCGAGCACGTTTATGAAACAGCTGATATTGAACGGGTCGCTACGTTTCAATTCTCTCTGATTTGTTTGCAAATGAGCGCGGTGCGCTCTGAGTTTGCAATAACCGCATACACAATAGCGAGCGCTCGAACAGCCGCGCGGCCGCGCGGTTGCGCGTGTGTGACACTAAGTTGTCGCTGCATAACTTTGTAGTTGCGGCTCAACGTGAGCCGAACATAGTCATGGGTGGTTTTCGCTAAACCTGCTGGTACTGGTGGATAGTGTGGACCGGAACGCGAACTATATCAACATAACCTAATTGAAGTATAAATAAAAAAACCCCAACACAAAAACCTTGGATTTATTTATTTCAGGTTTTGTAGAGGTTTTTTGTGTCGGAGGTTTTTAAATTTTTTTTTTTTTTTTTTCATGTTTTTATGTTTATTTTAGTCCTTGGAATAGGCCTCCCCCATTCCTTCCACTTTTCTCGGTGTTGCGAAATCCCGAACTTTTAGGTGGCCCCCCTGGCGATGCCCATGGTGACAAGTGACAAGATTTCAAATTTTGAATCGACCAGACCAGTGGAAGTTGTTTATAGCCCTTTATCAATTTTGCTAATGTTTTAATAGAAAGTGTTGTATTTAAATGTTTTAATTTGTATAATTTCGCACTCCTGAAGTCCTGAGCCACAAGACACAAGCGATGCTTAGTTTGTATAATTTCGCACTCCTGAGCCACAAGACACAAGCGATGCTTAGTTTGTGGCTCACCGATTTGTATGCCACAACTGTTATGTTTCTTTTATGAAGAATAAACGTAGTGTCTGCATAAGTCAGTCGGCTGATGAGGGTCTTTGATAATGTATTTCCTGTAATTACGGTCTTGGATCGCCAGCATAAATCCTTCCGTCTTATTATTATCAACTAGAAAAGAGGTGATGATGTTCAAATGGTTGAGCAGATTTTCTCGCAATATAGCTAAGAACACTCTCCATTAAAACACCTTTCAAACGAAACCAATTTTATCAAAATTGATTCATCCATTCAGGAGCTATGATGCCACAGACAGACAGATAACACACGTCACTGTTTTTTGGTCGGGGGTTAAAACAACATTATCATCTGCCACATTTTCTAGCTATGTCAGCTTCCACTAACCGGATCCAGCTGAATACCAGTATTTTACCTGCAGTGACTGCCTATTTATTTATTTATTTAAACTTCATGTACAAAAGTGGTACATAGGCGGACTTAGCGCCACAAGGCATTCTCTACCAGTCAACCATAGGGTAAAAAACGAAAACATTGTGATAGAGTACAAAAAAAAAAATTTACAAGTAACTACTAGTTTTCGAAAATACATACACATACGTAGACACTAATACACATTATACAAAAAAAAATATACTAATATATATTATAACAAATACCAAAATAAAAACGAGAAACCTAATATTTAATAATAATAATTCCTAAAACTAGACTTTAAATGAAGAGCTATTTAGTCTGACTTAAATAGTGGTGGCGAACTTTCTTTTTAAAAGTGAATTTACTTTCGGATTTTTTAATGCTAATGGGTAGCGCGTTCCAGAGTTTTATAGTCGAGACAGCATAAGAATTTGATAAAAAACCGGTGCGGTGAGAAGGAATTTGGAGAAGTAGATTTTTTGAAGCTCGAAGGTTACGACTATGAGAACTGCCCAACACTGTGAAATAAGTTTTCAGATAATCAGGAGCACATGGATCGTTCAATATAGTGAAGAGCATACAGAGAGATCTGAGGGACCTCCTGAGTCGGATAGGCAGCCATTTAAGCTGAGAACGGAAGGAAGAAACATGATCGTATTTTCGAAGGCCAAAAACAAAGCGAATGCAATTATTAAGTAGTCGATCCAATTTATTTAGAAGTTCTTGGGATAGGTCAGAACAACAAACATCAGCATAGTCAATAATGGGAAGCACAAGTGACTGGACCAAAGTGATTTTCGTGCTAGATGGGAGAAAATGCTTGAATCTATAGAGAGACCGCAGCGAGAATGTGACTTTCTGGCTCACTTGCGCCACGTGTTTACTCCAACTTAAACTGTCGTCAATGTACAGACCTAAGTCTTTAACGTGTGTTGAAAGAGGAATGACGGAGTTCTCGTACATCAGTGGCATAAGTTGGCCAGTGTTCACAACTCTTAAATAGTACGAACTACCAATGTGGATGGCCTGACATTTCCCGACGTTTACAGAAACCCCAAATTTGCCGGACCATTCTGCGATAGTTCGAAGATCCGCATTGAGTGAAGAAATGCAATTGTCAAGGTTCGCAATGTCAGATTGAGCGTATAGTTGCAAGTCATCAGCGTACAGATGGTAAGAACATTTGAGGAAAGCAGTAAGGGAGTTTATAAATAAAGAAAATAAGAGAGGAGAGAGTATACCGCCTTGTGGAACACCAGTTACCAGGTCGCACCAATCAGAGAAATCCTGATCAGCACGAACTGCCTGCTGGCGACCACGAAGATACGATGAAAACCAATCTCGTGACAACGAAGACACCCCAATTTGAGACAATATGGCTAAGAGAATGTCGTGGTCAACGGTGTTAAAAGCATTGGAAAAATCTATTAAAACCAAGACCGTTAACTTCGAATTCTCCAAGCCATCCCTAATGTCTTCTGTAACTTTAAGCAGAGCTGTGGCGGTGCTGTGGCCAGGCCGAAAACCAGATTGGAAACTGGACAAGAAGTGATTCCTAAATACGTAAGAAAATAATTGTTTAAGGGCAACGGCTTCTAGGATCTTGGAAAGGAAAGGGAGAATGGAGATCGGTCGGAAGTGATTGGCTAAACTAGGGTTGGAAATTTTAGGAAGAGGGATAATGTAAGCCTTACGCCACATTGCAGGAAACACACCAGATTCCAGAGATGAATTGATGATGTGAGTAATAATTGGAATTAAGTTCTCAATCATAAAAGATAGCATAGTTCGACTGACCCCATCACAGCCCACAGCCTTAGACTTAATAGATGTAAAATATTTAAGGACCTCGAGGTTAGTCACGGGGGAGAAAGAAAAAGAGTTAGGAGGAAGCATTGGCTTGGAAGATATATCAAGAATAGTATTATTCTTCACGTCATCCGCAAGCAAAGCAGATGCTGAAAAATGTTTGTTGAGATCATTTAAAGGCAGATTAAGAGATACAATACTAGAGGAGGACTTAGATATGCCAAGTGATTTTAGGAACTTCCAAATATCAGCCGGTGAAGAATTAAGGACATTTTCACAAATGTATCGGCGTTTAGATGCTCGCACCATCTGGTTGCAACGGTTTCTAGCTAACTTGTACAGGTTCCAGTTCTCCTCGCTGCGGTCCCGCCTATATTTTCTAAAAACCCGGTCACGTCGTCTCATTGCCATTCGAACTCCAGGGGTAATCCAAGGAGCAGGGGGGCGCTTGACACGAACGGCCCTCAGTGGCGCATGCTTGTCAATGAGCTTGAGTACAAATCTATTAAATTATTCCACTTTCTGATCCACTGATGATGATTGTGCAATATCTACCCAGTTAAGTGCTTCTGCATCGGAATTGAGTTTTTCTTTGTCCAATCTTACAAAATTCTATCTGAACCTATCTATCCTAGCCTATCTGAACTTCCAAACCAGTTAGTACTTACTGGGTAATCGGCCACTGGCCCATAAATAAACACCTATTCACCATAGGATAAGTGAGACAGACAGCCGTTTGTGCAGAGGATGCATGGAGGCGGATGAAACACCACAGCACGTGCTCATGGAGTGCAGAAGCGTGGCAGATCAACGGTCACGAACTCTTCAATCGCCGGCATCGCTCCCGGTAGCGAGGACCTGGGATGGTTGGAGTAACCAGAGGATTTTCAGACATACAATGGCCCAATAAAGAGGCTAAGTGCGGAAACAGCCCAGCTAACCTTAGCTTTTTTTATCGAGTTAATCCTCGATGGATGTCTAAAACCACACTGGTGTTCCCTCGCATACTTGTGTTACACGTTACGTCTATGAGAGGCGCGCGTGGATCACAACGGGCCGCCGCACATAGCGGTATTTGCAAGATCTAGGCGGCCAAAATTATTTTTATGCTATAATGGTGTCTAAACAACGCAAATAAGAAAATAAACTCATTTTTTGCAAAATGTATATATTTAAATAAAACTAATGTTACATTAAAAAGAAAAAGCTAAGTTTCTGTAATACTTTTTTCGTCGCTCTCTGATGAATTTTCAGTTATATTTGGTTTCGCGGATACAAACATTGCTAAAGTTTCAGGCAAAAATGTTTTAGCCTTCCTTTTTTTCACTGCCCGCATGCTACTTAGCAAAGGATCTGAACTAAGCAGAAGACGATTAAAAATATCTTGGTTGCAACTCTCTCTGGAAAATTTCCTCGCAAAATCTTGGCGGTAACATCTAAAATGTTTGTTGCGAGCCTCAGCTGCCTCCTCGGAAAGCTGCCCGATTGGTAGTAATGCCTTTTCAATAATGACTGCGCTATGGACTAAAACCTTGTGCATTGTTGGCGTCATAGGATGCCAATCGTATAACTTAACATAAATACGAGCTGTTTCTGAAGCATATCTTTCATATTTTACAGGATCAATTGGTACCCGCTTGAAATTGCTTGAAACTGCGGATATAACAGGCATAACTTATGCCTGTTATATCCGCAGCTAATCTCGGATTCTCGAAAAAAAATCCAGATTTTCCCAACTCCACTTGCGCAGCATGTATTATGATTTATGACCTCCTTTTCGAAAGCAGAACGAAGCTCTTTAGTCTTTCGCCTTTTGCTCCTCTCACTTGCATCTTCAAACGATTTGTTTGGTCGCCCTGGCCGTTTTTGTGAAGTGTCAACAACAGGGATTACAAATGTACCTGCCAGCCACGACTGGTTGTATTTTAGAAAATTATCTTCTTTGTGATGAGCTTTGGTCCATCTTTGTTTAATTTCAGATTTAAAATGGGCAAATCCATGTTTCAAATTAACAATTTGGTCTTCGTTTAAATCTTCACATGACAAAAGTTGATCCCTCTAAACATAAAATTGTACATTATTTGATACGTAGAAAATCTGAATGACAGCCATGACAAGCAGGAATAGAGGTTAGCAAGGAAGGAGGTTGCAACTCTAAGCAAATAGATCATATCACGTCACATCACTTTCAAATTGTAAGTTGCACTTGAAACATAATAAAAACTTTTTTACGAAAAAAAATAACCGACTTCCATAAAACACTAAAATTATTTGCCACTTTTTAGTGTTTTATGGAAGGCGGTTATTTTTTTTCGTAAAAAAGTTTTTATTTTAGCCTTTTCAGTTGTGGTATCTCACTTTAATGCTAGTCAAGTATAATTTTTACATTGTAACTAGACACCAGCACATCGTCCATACATACGACAAAGGACAAAATGCATAATAAAGAGGATGACTCAAAAAGTACCTAAGCAAAGATAATAAAATTCATATGGCTCCACCGAGCAAGCTTCTCTACCAAATGAATGAAAAATCATCTAAATCGGTCCAGTAATCACGGAGAAATCGGTGTACATACGTGAAAAATTTACACATAACAAAAATTTTAATAAAATGAAAACTATATGGCCAAACTATATTAATTTTTTATGGGACCAAATGGCAGGTATTCCACATAAAACTAAAGAAGAATCACGCAAATCGGATCATAAATCTCAGCGTAATCGGTGTACATACATAAAAAAAAACTAATCGAATTGATAAGCTCTTCCTTATAGAAGTCGGTTAAAACAGAAAAAAAACCTTTTTTTTTACTTATTATTGGTACACCTGGAAAGTGCATACCGTTACGATTCCAAGAAGCCCAAACACAGCTAAGATTCATTGCCTTGTTATGGAGTTCCGAAGCCTGTCTCTTGGATTCATCATCAGATCTGATGGTAGAATGGTTCTTATTGGACGCAAATGCTTCACTTGTTGTAGAAAATACCAAAATCGCTGTACGTTTTCCTATAAAATTTGAAGAGTTCCCTCGATTTCACCAAGATTCCATCATCAGATCCTGACTTGGCGACTATGGGACCATTTGGGAAGTATAGCCTTTCCAACAAAAAAAGAATTTTCCAAATCGGTTGGCAAGCGACGGAGTAACGCGCGAACAAACATAAAAAAAAAAAAAAAAAAAAATACAAACATCCGAATTGAGAACCTCCTCCTTTTATAGAAGTCGGTTAAAAAATCACTTTTGAAGTTAAGGGTTTAGAAAAGCGCCGAGAACAGATACGTACACTAGGTGAAACGGTCTAATTCCGACTGACACTAGCCGTGCGGGGTGTACGTTGGCAGGTAGAGCTATTCTGGGTATTGTTCTCGGGTTCAGTATCTATTCAAGGAACCGGTTTTGAAGAATGTTATTTTTATTTGGATTTTGGGACTTTTGGCCGCCTAGATCGTGCAAATACCTGTATGTGCGTCGTCACGGGTTCAGTATGATGCAGGGAACCCCTGGACCGGTTTAGGGGGGCCGAAAGAGGGTGTTATCCGCCCTCTGCCGACGCCCGGTGCGTCTGCTGCGGGATGGGAAGGAGCTCGTGATCTCCCTCGCCCTTTCCGCAGCTTCCTTCTGTAACACGACGGTTTCGCAGAAGGACACCACCGCGTCCCAGGACTCTGTGCCGCCGACCATTGTGCGAAACGGTCGGCAGCGACAGGTCTCCTCCGACCTCTATAACGAGGGCACGGCGCAGCTCGTCCCACGCGGCACATTCTGCCAGCAGCTAACCTAACCTAGTACTGCGTAATACGATACGGTAAGACTGATTCGGGCCAATGTTATGTTTGCTATTGTTTCTTTAATTACTTGTAGTAAGTTGTAGCAACTCCGCTCCGCCGCCGTTTTAACATTGTGTGGCGCGTGCAGCGGCGGCGCTTGGCTTGTGATGCGAATCTTATATCCTTTTTACTCGACGATGAATGGAACTTAATGGATTTATGAATAATTCACGGAATCAAACAGATACCTACATTATAATAAGGCAATAAATTAGTTGAGCATTGATTGAGAGATGAATAGGTTCGACAATGAGTGGGAAATGAGCCGAGAGGCGCGTGGCGCGGGCTCCGGTGGCGCGCTGACAAATGTTAATACTCGAATCCTGTTCGGAAGAAATGAGGTTGGACGTCGCACATACTAGTTCCATGCATACGACTGACAACTTTCAACTGCCATTGGTTGGCTGTCACTCAGTGTGACTCCTGAGTCCTGACTATGGTATAAGTATGCTATTGTTTGCTCTTGACTGGGAACATCGTTGGGTAACACATACATACTCACTATTTTTATAAACAGGTATGTGTTAATTGTATTAGTTTTGTGATTTATGGTAATTTAGGGAAGTTTCGGCCAGTGACACTTTGTTCCTATATTGAAATAAATGGTTGTACTAGTTGTATTCCTTATGTTGTGTATCTTGTTTCTTCGCTTCTGTTTGCTAAATTATATGTTTCTGACAAATACAACATGACTTCAATGTAAGTATGTAAGGAATAGTAACTTTTTAACCCCCGACCAAAAAAGAGGGGTGTTATAAATTGAACATGTGTATCTGTGGATCTGTGTATCTGTGGATCAGTGGATCAGTGGATCTGAGTAACTGTGTATCTGTGGATCTGTGTATCTGTGTCTCTGTCTGTGGCATCGTGGCTCCTAGACTGAGGAAACGATTTTGAAAAAAAAAAATTGCATTGTATAGATTCAATTGTATAATTGCATAGCACATGTGTGAGTACTATGTACTGTAAAGCCATAATTTACTGAGTACGTACATCTTTCATTGACGCGAATTTACCCTGGTGGTTGAGTGAATGTCATGCTCACTTAAATATCACGCTGATGGTGGCGGGTGTGTCGGGTCATTTGGTTCCCTTGAAAATGGTTGAGTTGAATGATGGCTGATACATGCGTCATGTTCGTGAACGGGCGCTGTCAGTTGTGACTGGTCATCTCTTAGCTGCCACGGTTTATTTAAATTATTTTATTTTTTCATTACTGATTTAATCTTTTACTCTAGACGCTCTTAACTTGCCCGTATTTCTCCCAGACATCGTTCTCACATATTTGTAATTCTTAACATGAATGATGTAAACCAGATTTTGTAACATATTTTGATTTAAAAGAGTGTCCATGGAGTTTCTTGCCCATTCTTCTCCATAGAGATCTACGCTTTGGAATGGGCAACTGCAGTACTTTCACAAGTTATTATGTTATATTTGTTTTTCATATATATATATTTGTTTTTCATAGTAAGCTAATGAAAAACAAAGTTACTGCTGCATTTTGGTGAAAAAGTTCCATATCTCAAAAACTAAATATCAAATCTTATTGAAACCAATTTTCGTTGAAAGTTTTTTTTACGTTGTACATCCCAATATTTTTTTCAGATTTTTTCTCCTCTTATTTTAGAAATTAGAGGGGGGGGGACACACACTTTTTACCACTTTGGAAGTGTCTATCTTTCAAAAGATTGACTTTCAAAAGAAATGGTTTTAGGAACCTCAATGTCATTTTTAAAGACCTATCTATAAACACCCGCACTTTTTTTTTTAAGTTTCAGTTCCGTGTATGGGGTGGTATCCTTAATCTATCCTTTTTTTTGTTTTTGTACAAAAATCGTAAAGCGGTTCACAGAATACATCTACCTACCAAGTTTCAGCTGTGTAGTCCTAATAGTTTCGGAATAAAGTGGCTTTGATATACGGACGGACGGACAGACAGACATGACGAATCTATAAGGGTTCCGTTCCGTTCCATTCGGCTACGGAACCCTAAAAAAACCTCGACAGAAAAAGTCTCTAGAAGACCAAAAATAAATTTGTTTTTTATTTTTTACTTTTCACTCTGTTTAACTCAGGACTGAGTTAAATTAGTTTATACTGTTATGGAATTAGTTATTACAGAATTTTGATATCTCAGGTATACTGGCTAGTTTTAATGTTTATTGGTTTAAGAAAATAGTTTCAAAGCAAGAACGTTTGTAATTTTGAAAGATAGAAAACAAAACTGAAGTTAGTGAGAAGTCTGAAAGTGTGGCTCGTTTTGATATGGTGCTTTTGGGAATATTTTATATGAAGATGTAATTTGTTAAGTGATTTGAAGTAAATTGAAGTTTATACAGTGATCGGAGTTTTTTATGATATAGAAAGAAAGAAGCGTCCCAATTTAAACGAATCGTATATAAATATGAGTAACAGGGTCTCTGCGGTTTAGGAACCAGCAGTGTTTTAAACCGCAACATATACAGGATGATTTTTACCCGACTGTGGAGAAGCCTTAAAGGTGGGTTATGTGTTTGGCCTGTATATAAGTAAGTATGTTTGAAACACACATTTCTTTTTTGATCCAATTTAATTAAAAAAATTTATTTTGACGTAATATGTACCTAATTACCTACAGTTTTTACAAATTGTATTGTTAGTCCATCGCGTTCGGCTGCTTGCAGCGTATTGAACGACTAAGTACAAGTACCCGGTTTAACGAAACATTGTGCGTTTGGAAGTCTGGGAAAGTGCGTCTTATTCCTGTTTATTGTTGTTTTATTTTACTCGTTTTCACAATATTTATTATAATGTAGTTTTATTTGTTAATAATGTACTATTAAATGTATATAAGTATCTTTTCATTCGCATATTAACACAATGTACAAAACTGTTTTACGTCCGTCTCGTCACTATCTCTCAGGTCTAGTTGAAAACCAGCGTCGGGCACTAGCTGCCGATGCGGCAGTTAGCTGAACTGGGCCTATTTGGCGCAGCCGTGAGACACACAGTATTTTCCTTTTTGTTTGATTTAAGTTTTTTTATTTATTTTTTTACTGTGTGCACTTGTGGCATGTGTCAAATAAATATGTTTTCTTTCTTTCTTTCTTCTTTCTTTATGTATGTCCGATTCTTTGTTCCCTCGTAACTCCTAAATGGATGAACAGATTTGATAGACAGATAAATTATACGTTATTAGATTCGTCTAAGTGGCGTAAGTGTCACTGGTTACATTATAATAACAACAAATAAAAATGGCGGATTTAGGGGGTTTGTTTTTTTTTCAACTACTTTTACGTTAGCTCACCACAGTTTAATAGATAGATAGTAGAGCAAAGTGGTCAAAGTACCCTGGGGTTGACTTGGACAATAATAAAACAGCTCGTTGTGGAGCGGGGCTCCCTCATAGCACGGCTGCCGGCGCGGCGGCGTGATCGGCGCATCTCTCGGAGAGTCCGCGCGCAAGCTCGCCGAACATGTGTACGATATGAGCCGCCTTAAAAACTATTTATTCACCACATAATATTGCTCAATTGGACCAACTAAATGTTCAGCGTCTGTGAATGTAGCACGCGCACCGCCCGCCACCCCGCCAGCCCGCGGACTCGTTACGCGTTTTCACTTTACACAATCGCAATTTCCCAGGACTTAGTTCTTTTTACGAAATGAGTGAACGTTAGTGTGTCTCGGCGTGAGGGCATGAGGGCGTGAGGGCACGGCCGCCCGGCGGATGCCATAAAGGGATGTCGCGGGCCACTGTATGAAGATCGATGGTCGCGCGGTGCCGCTCGCCACTCGGGGACACATTAACTAACAGCACTCTGCTGAGACGTGTGTCGTTGTGTAGTAAGACGTACTCTTAATGTTTCAGTACTGCCGCTCGGCACCGAGTTAGCCTCATGAGTAGTGGGGTATAAAGTACCTACTACACTTGCCTTCGTTTTCTCACAAGTGCGCAGTGGTGCAATCTCAAAGACAAAGATTAAAAAAAGCCGTATTGTTTATCCATTATAGGACGCTCGTTCTGTGAAGCTATTCCACTCATTCATTTAAACCGTCTGCCAGACAAGTATTTGCTACTGCGGTACTCAGCAGACGCAGACGCGAACCGCCGAAGTGTGTGTTAGGTTTTTTCGTTACGGAATTTCTTGATTCGGTCGCCCCACCAAAGCCCGCGATAAAAGCTATACAATAGCTTAATTATATAACTAGCTGTTGTCCGCCACCTTCGTTCGCGTGGAATGATTACAAAAAAACCGTTACTTCACTTTTTGAATCCCATTTTGTTACCAATTTGAAGACTTTTATTCTTTTTGCCCGGAACCCTAATTCTTTTTATTTTAAAAATAAATTTTGCCTAAATTGCTCCTTATAACATCATTCAGCTATCTGCCTGCAGTCCTGTCAAAATCGATCCAGCCGTTTCGGAGATTGGAGCAGACATAAAAAGCAAAATTGAAATAAAAACCAGCCAAGTGCGAGTCGGACTCGCACACATAAGGTAGCACCAAACAATATAATAAAAATATTTTTGACGCTCATTACACTATGCAAAGCAAAGCACGCAAAGCTAAATTTGTTTTTCATAGTATGTTAATGAAAAACAAATTTACTGCTGCAGTTTGATGAAAAAGTCCCATATATCAAAAGCTAAACATCGAATCTTGGGTCAGTGGGTCGTCTTAAGGGCGGATATTTGTTCAAACTAATTTTTGTTGAAAGTTTTTTTCCGTTTAATAAACCTACCTTTTATCAGAATTTTCCTTTCCTTAGGTACTTTAGAAATTGGAGGGACGGACACAATTTTTGTCAATTTTCACGACTTTGGCATCAAATATTTCATCAACCTTAGACATAAGAAACAACTAATACAGTGGCAGACATCACTTCGATGCAGTAAGAAAAACGAAACGATAATAGTTGAAAAGTTTTAGGTGAAATGAAATTCGGTGAAATGTTTTTTGAGCTTATGATAGGTAATCGATCCCACACCGTACTTATAACAAAAACACACCTTTTAACATTTTTGTCTATCTGTCAGTTTGTTCCGGCTGGACTTATTTTGAAGAGTAACTAAAGCTACTTTTATTTTAGAAAAAGAATTAGGGTTCTATGCAAAAAAATAAAACCTTGAAATTGGTAACAAAAGCCCGATTAAGAAATATGGAAGTAATGTTTTTATAATAATTTCACGCGAACGAAGGTCGCAGGCAATAAGATAATATCTTACTTATTTTAGAGGTATAGATGTTTATACATCCATAATAATGTGTATGTATAGACGTTACTCTTTCACGCAAAAACTACTGAACGGATTTGGATATACCACACATATAGTTATAAAACGTGGATTAATACAAAGGATAATTTTTTCCCGGAGCCGGTGGTGTGATCCCATGGGACAATTACCCATTTCCACGCGGGCAAAGCTGTGGGCTTAAATTAGTAACAGTTAAATGGACAATACCGACAAAAATAGTGCGTGGAGTCCCTCCGTGCGGAAGAAGTGAAACTTCGTAATACTACACGCATGCGTTCGAGTGCCACGCATTCACTCTCGTTATTTTATCGAGCTTCTAAATAATATTTTGTTGTTTTTTTGTTGTATTATTTTTATTACATAATTATTACATAAGTTTATCGAGGTTATTTTATTCATGGAAATTGAGCGAAGGCTGGTCACACCGAAGAGTCGAATGCATGACTGTTTGCTCGCCATCTTGCGTACCTTGTAGAACTACGTAGTCACAAATCTTGTAATACTGCCATCTCTTGGTGAGTTTTAGAAAATATTCCCCCTCCATGGTAGCGTTAAACGTTAAACTAGTTGGAAGTCGCATAAGAAGTTTCACTTCAAAAAAAGTAGATTGTAAAATGAAATTAACGACTTTTGTAGGTATTATCTAATATTTGGTAATTGACATACTTTATTTTTTACGGATGGGAAATCATCACATGACCCCCCCCCCCGCTCTGGGGGGAGCGGGAGGGAGTGTCAGACTTGTACTGACTAAAACCCATCCATGTCCCTTCTTAGCCCTTTGTGTTCCAGGGCCACGGTATCTCTTTCGAACAGTCCCGCAGTCCTGGCAGGGTAATTGACATACTTGATTCAACATTTATAAATTGGTGGTAGTTTAGTGCGTGTGTCCTGTCTCCTCTGAATGTGCTTGCCTTTCTTGTGGTCTTGCCGTAGCGTCGCCAACGTCGCGTAGCGCCGTCGTAGCTTCGTAGCACGTCTACGAGCTCTACGACACTCTTAGCTAAGTAATAATATTATGCATACTGAGTAGAAAGTATCGACTTTCATTTTAACTAATACTGCTATCAGTCAGTTTAGAAAACGGAAGGATAGCGTTATTATATATAATACAGTGCGTTGTATTATCACGAGGCGTAGTTCCCTGCCGCGTGCATGGGCCTCGTGATGGTTCCGTGTGACGAAACCACCGCTCTGTTGACGTTGGAAGCCTTAGCACCGCCGGAAAACTTTTCTTGGCAACAATTTTAAAACAAAGCACAATCGTCACTGTTTTAGCTTACTTATATACATTCTTAATGTACTCTCTCTCAATGTACAGTACAGTGGTGTATAATAATTATATATGTACCTGGCGAGTTTGAGGCGGGTCGCGGCGCGGCGCTAGACGGCGGTCGCGAATCAATTAGTACGCATAATGAAGTGGCCGGTGGTCACACTCACGCTGCGACCACACCCTCGCCTGCACAAGCACCGCGCCCGGCGGGTCCGGGGGCGCCCAGCCGCCGGACATGTCGCCATGCACACACTCGAATTAATTATAGAAAATACCAGGAACAACAAAGACAGCTATTAATTTTTTTGGTTACCGATTAACAAAAAACATTTGTTACGGTAACACACATAAGTTTATGGGCAAGCTTAAAACAGCAAGGAGTAGAAGACGTATATATAAAGGTCATCAAAAGCACTTATACTCGTATAACAATAACAAGGGTAGAATCAAGCTAGAAACTCTCGGACCTAGTTTTACTATAGACAGAGGCGTGAGGCAGGGCGACCCGTTATCACCGAAAATATTTATAGCCAACCTGGAGGCTATCATCAATAATTTAGATTGGAAGACGTCAGGACTATATATAAAAGGCGACTACTTAAGTTACTTAAGATTCGCAGATGACCTAGTGCTGTTATCAGAGTCTAGCTACAACACATGATAGAAAGTTTACATCTAGCTAGTGTTAAGGTGGGATTGGAAATGAATCTCACCAAGACCATGGCAATGGCCAATAGGTGGACAAGATAACAACTATTAATGGAGTGCTACTTGAATATACCGATGATTACACGCAACTAGAAGTCGAAAGAAGAGTACAACAAAGTGGAATAAATATGAAGATCGTATAAGATTTTTTTTAAAGGAATTTTCCTGGAACCATTAAAACGAAAGTTATGAATACCAGCCTTCTACCATGATTGACGTACGGATGCCAGACGTGGAAATTCACCTCAAAATTAAAACATCGACTCACTACTTGTCAACGAGGACTGAGCGCAGCATACTTCAAATAAAGATAATTCACTAAATACGACATTCAAAAATAAGGTCAATAACAAAGGCCACAAATGCACTAAATTATGCGCAAGAACTCAAGTGGAAATGGGCAGGCCATGTCGCGAGGCTTAAAGATGAGAGATGGACCATAAAAGTGACATTTCGGAAAAGTTCTCCAGGTAAAAAGGAGCAGAGTAACCCTTAACACGTTGGGAAGAAGATGTAACGAGGACATCCGGCCCAAACTGTAAACAGATCGCACAGGACAGAGAGAATTGGGCATCTTTGGACGAGGCCTCACCTAATTTGAAGTTCCTGCAGATAATGAATAGAAATAACATACATTACATAGGTATTATGTTAAATTAGTTAATGAGTAAAGTAATTTTAAAGAATAAACCAGTTTAAATGTTTTAATATAAGTAAAAGTTATGTTATCAAATAAAAACTAGTTAAATGTATTAACTTTATTAAAAATTAGCTAAGTAACTTGAAATAATGTTAAAGTAATTAGTAGGAAATAAAAGGCTTTTTATTTTATTTAAAAGCCTGCCCGGTGCAGCACCCTGCTGGCTGGCGCGATGTGTCGAGCATGCCACTGTGTTTGCCCTCTCCTCACACCACGGCATCGTTCGCATTTCATTTTATTTGGTAAACCTCATTTTATCTTATGTGGGCAATACGGCACGTGAGGAAACGGATCTCTCGCCTGCCAGGGCTGCGGGCCTTGCCTGCCAGGGCTGCGGGACCGTTCGAAAGAGATACCGTGGCCCTGGAACACAAAGGGCTAAGTCGGCCACCGTAGGCGTGGGTCTGTGGATGGTGATTAATGGGCTTGCTTACAGTTTATCTGTCTTATGACCACAGGCCGTGTCGACGGCGCGGTCGTGTTCCACGCGCGCCTCAAAGAGATGCCAGCGAATCGGAAGGGGGAAGAGATACCGTGGCCCTGGAACACAAAGGGCTAAGAAGTAACATGGATGGGTTTTAGTCAGTACAAGTCTGACACTCCCTTCCCCTCCGCATAGACCGGGAGTAGACATTCATATAAAAAAAGTGCACGGAACAGAAGCTTTGTACAATGTAATAACATTGTTTAGATATCATCGCAGTGATAGCTCTCGATGAGCTGATGGCAGGCAAACACTGATGAGGCAGTTGAGGCTTGCGGGGGTGCGGGCGGGCGGCGGGAGCGAAGCCTTCCGCGTTAATTACTTGTGCGTCATGGAGACAATGACGGACGTCGCCGGCTCTAATGAAAAAATAATGACGTCAACGCGCGCTCTCTTCGTGCTATCAATTAGTGGGCGTCGAGCAGCGCCGCGCGCCGGTGCGGCCGCGACGCCGGCGACTACTTTTGAGCTGCGGGAAGGCTTATTAGAAACCATTCACAGCAAGTTATCTGAAACCATTCCGCTATTCAGAGTTACAAACGATCTGGATTCGGGTATTCTATCCGGTGCGCGGTGCAGTATTCGAAACAAGCATAAAAGTAGCTAATTAGGTGCGATCTGTAACGCAGGGGGAGAGCGATAGCGGCGATTGGCGGCGGTGACCTCTCGCGTCCGGCCCTGGTTCAATCCATGGTCCGGAGCGAGAGGGAAT
Organism: Cerastis leucographa; assembly: GCA_963082945.1. NCBI lineage: Eukaryota > Metazoa > Arthropoda > Insecta > Lepidoptera > Noctuidae > Cerastis > Cerastis leucographa. The sequence continues at coordinate 23,621,061 of OY720380.1, read as the reverse complement.
GGGAAGCCGTCGCCTCCTTCTGCGAAGCAGTCATGCTAGCGAAGGAGGTGGCGGAACGTGAGAGGGAGAGAACCTCACGTCCCAGCCGCCGCGGGAGACGCCCCGGGCGTCGGGGGGCAACCAGTGGCACCCGGCCACCGTAGGCGCGAGCCTGTGGACGGTGAGTAATGGGCTAGCTCACCGTCCGTCCGTCTCATGACGACAGGCCGTGTCGACGGCGCGTACGTGTTCCACGCGCGCCTCAAGGAGATGTCAGCAAACAGGAAGGGGCCCGAGAGGGCCGATGCCTGCCAGGGCTGCGGGTTGTTCGAAAGAGATACCGCGGCCCTGGTGTTCCAGGGCCGCGGTAAGTAGGTGTCAAAGGGCTTAGAAGGAACATGGGTGGGTTTTAGTCAGTCAAGTCTGACACTCCCTCCCGCTCCGCCCAGAGCGGGAGAAGTCATTTGATGATTTCCCATCCGGAAAAAAAAAAAAAAAAAAAAAGGGCGAGAGCTATATCAGTTTGGTTGTTTTGTCGACGTAGCCCCGGTGCGCGGGGCTCCTTTTTCTGTTCGCAGGGTTTATAGTAACCTAACACGTTGGGGTGCCACAAGTCCCGAGCTCGCTTCGCTCACTCTTGCATCCTCAGTTCCGTTGCCAAATGGCAGAAAAAAAATCGGAACCCTTATGGATTCAGTCCGTCCGTCTGTCTGTTTGTCCGTACGTATGTCTCAGAGTTGCCGAGAATATTAGCACCACATAGTTGAAATTTAGAGATTAAGTGCCTTCTATGAACCGCTACACAAATATGATAGGGGTAAATGTGGGTGGCCCTCCATACATGTAAGTGAGGGTTGAAAAAAATTATCTACGTATACATATAACTGTGTGGGGGGGGTCTATCGAAAGCTCTTTAAGTGATATCGATGTTCCTTAAATACTTTTTTTCTTTCAGTCAATGGTTGATGTCATATTTGCTTCGTAAGTCTGCCTCCACCCCCTTCTAATTTTTAAAGTAAGAGGATGAAAATTCTGAAAAAAATGGTTTTCTAGAACGTTAAAAAACTTTCAACAAAAATTGGTTTCAAATAAGATTTCATGTTTGGTTTGAGATATGGGACTTTTCATCAAACTGCAGCACCTAGTAATTTTTTTTTCATTAACATACTATGAAAAACAAATTTATTTTTGCTATTTAACGTAAAGGAGATGTTTCATTTTCGGCCATAAGGTGTACATTGATTGAAAAAGAGGAAAAAATACCACGAACTTAGGAAAAATATTCTTTCGTGAATTTAAGCCTGATTTGCTGTGCACAAAAAGTAATAGTTTTTCAATTATTGCCCCATTCTATTCAACATGGCGTCTTCCAGTTTACAGTTTGCTTTCGTTCTGAAATCATGTCACACAAAAACATAATATCACATCGACGTTAATTACGAAAAGTATGTGTTTTTGTAATTAATTATTATTATTGGGCTCTAAGACATAATTTTCAACTAATTATAAGCAAGTGTGGTGATTTCATCGTTAAAAACTATATAATAGGACCAATAGGTACTACTTTTATGGAGTGTACTTCTGAACGAAAAATTCAAAATGACATTTTGTCCTGACAAGTTACAAAACCCATCAGTGTCAGTCAGTCAGTCTCGTTCGTTTCGTATTTTCTAAGGTTTTATGAAAACAGAGAACAAAACAAATACGAAAGTATCGAAAAAAATCAGTTCTGATAAACAATTATTATCAAATAACAATTTCTAGGTTATGTAAACGTCATCTTTACAACCTGTCATGGCTTTCATAACTCTCGCGACAAACGTCAAACATTTTTAATTTTTATTATGTGCATAAAAACCATCTATTACTATTTAAAAAATGTTACTTTTTTCTATTCAGGGGATTGTTTCCCACCTTTCCTGAAAGGTACAGGTCATGGCCGGAGTCCCATAGAAAAATGAAACATCTCCTTTACATATGAATGAGCGTTGAAGATATTTTCATTATATTGTCTGGTGCTACGGAAGCCTGTGTCTGCGAGTTCGACTCGCACTTGGCTGGTTTTGCATTTTAAATTCAGATCCAGAACGGTAGTACTGCCGTTGTAAAAGCTCCCTCATTGCCAAACTAAAAGCAGGATATCATTTAATCCATCAAGCTACCTATTAACGTAGTCGCGAGAGACGCGCGCGCCGGACTCGCCACCCCCACTTTGGATGTTGCTCCGCACTGCGAACTTATAAGTGCCTAAAAACACAAGGGTGGATATCCGGGCTCGGCATCGTGTTCGGTGTCCGGCGGCGCGCGGCGGCTAGCATCGGACGTCGGACGCCGGGACCGGACAGGCGCCGCGCATCACATCAGATAGAACTTGTCGTCCGATAAGCGACCTCGTAAAAATGTTAGCTTCGCGTTTCATAACAAGTCGTTAAAATAATATGTCAACTCGTAAATAAGCTTCATATTCCTATATAAAATTTATTTCATGATAAAATCTACAGTACTGGTCCATAATCCGCAAGTTTGTACGATTTATATGAACTACATACAAGTAGTACCTCAAGTACTACTTGTATGAATGAAATACATATTTGGATGTCGAAAGTAAGAATACCTACGGGTAAAATGTCAATGTTTAAAACATCAAAAAGGGGTTCAGACATTTTTGTATGAGACCTGGCATACAGGACAAATGCCGTGCGTCCGCCATTTAAAAAAAAAACTGGTTTTGGCTATTAAAAAAAACCCTTTTTGGTTAACGAAAACAAGAAAAGAAATTAAATTAACAAAAACCGAAGCTTAAATCGACTCTGATTCTCTGTCAAATCAACTCGTTCCGGATGCGATCCCTCAGAGAGACTCCAAGCATAGCCCGCTCCATAACTCGCTGAGCGACCTTGAATGGACCAACCGTACCGTGAGTCTCTACGTTTCGGCCCCGTCATTAAAGGCAGGACGCACTGATTGAAAGCCTTAGACTTTCGGCTCTGTGGAATACGCGACGAGAACACCCGACGAAACTTCCCAAATGCTGCCCAGCGCAGCTGAATTTTTCTGTTAGCCTCCCTCTCAAAGTTGTCCTTACCGAACTGCAGAGTTTGCCCGAAGTAAACATATTCTAGAACAACCTTGAGAAGACCGCCATTGACAACAATCGGTCGTGGGGTGACGTGCTGATAGTCCACAAATGCAAGACACAGATGCCGATTAAACTCTTCGGACTTCTGTTTAATCTGCCGCACTGTGTAAATGTGGTCGATGGTGCTAAATATTCCTCGAAACCCAGCTTGCTCCGGTGGCTGAAAGTCGTCGAGTCTTCGCACTAAACGATTCGTAACGACTTTTAAAAACAGCTTATACACGTGGCTTAGGAGCGAAACGGGTCTGTAATTCTTTACAGTTTTGTTTCCCTTATTAAATAAAAGAATGACAACGCTCTTTTTCCACGTTTTTGAAGTTCTCCCAGAGACCGAGTACCAGGACCGAGCAGTATTAGGACCGAGTTGAAAAGCTTTCGAAGCTCTCTTAATATTGGACTTCCTCCCGCTTTCAGAAGCTCATTCGTTATCTCATCCTCAATAGGCGCTTTTCCATTTTTAAGCTGTCTAAGAGCCGCCTCGATTTCATCTAGGCTGACTTCTGGCGAGTTAAGGTGGCTATGGAATCCTTATTTTCGGGATCAGGTCGAGATGTATGCGATGCGTACAGCTGACCGTAGAAGTCTTCGAGTCCCGAAAGAATCTCCGGCTTCGAAACGACGATATCCCACTAGGTTTGGTTAACTTCGTCAGGTGGCTCCTCCCAAGTGATTGGACGAACACCTTCGATTCCCGGTTTCGCTCTATCGCTTTTTCTATTGAGCCTGTGCTGGAGCATCGAAGGTCGCGTCGTACCAATTTCCTAATTGTTTTATTGGGTGCCTGTAATTCTTCCGAAGTGATGGGTGGGTTTTCACGTCGTTCAGTCAGTATGGGCATCGTGGTAAGTAACTTAAATTATTGTTTAAAAACGACATTCTTTTTAGGGGTAACATAACTTTCTACGGTAGAGCTCAATGTAACGCTCTCAAAACATTGTGCTGATGACATTTCGCATTGAATAGTCCGATAACCGATAATCGATGAACTTTACTTTAAATTTTATAGTAGAGTTTTAAACATCATAACTTGAAAAAGCTTTAAAAAAAAACCTAAAAATGTTGGACCTTTGACCTACAATATTATTGTAACTTGAAGTTCCCAGGTATGTACTATGTTCCAGAAGAAAACAATATCGCCATTACTTGGAGAACTAGTGCCTTTTGTTTTCGATAAGGGTCTTTTTATAGGTCCGCAAAAACCGAGGACTTTTCAAAATTAGAAGCGACTTCCATATTATAAATAAACGCAGTGAACACGAAATTGTAATACCCAAATTAAGATTAACTAGCAAGTCATTTCTTATAAACAGTATACGCTTTTATAATAAGCTGCCGAAGTCAGTTACAGAACTGACCGATGGAAAGTTCAAAAATTGTATCAATCGTGTCCTTATTAAAAAAGCATATTACATAATTAAGGACCACGTTGAAGATTGAGAGAAGCCTTAGTCACAAATGTGTGGATGTCTCTAACTATTCTCAATCTTATTTTTTTTACCATTCTTTCTTCTTGTAAATATCTTCAATATACAATATTCTTGTAATATCTTCTTTAATAGTTTTTAAATCATTACACCTTCTGTTTAGGATAGTTGCAGCACTGATGACATCATTTGTGTCACCTGTTTAATCTAATCTTTTTGTGATAAGTATTTTCTTTTTTTTTTGTTGTTGTATAGACTCTTTTTGTTATTTACCGATTGTTTTTGAGTTTGTGGACATTGTAAGCCTTATAAATTCCTAGATCCTTGGTAACATTTTATCTTGTTCTACGTTTTGTAGTAAGCAACGGCTTATTGTCAGGCCTACGGTGTCCTCCCATACTTAAGTAATGACAATGTAAATAGAGTCAGCCCAAAATTTGGCAACAAGTTTGGCACTTTCAGTAGCGTCCATCGGCTTCTGTGATGTGCACTACTGGGTACCTAGTACATCTAAGGGTCAGCTCACACCGAGACGCGACGCTGCGCGCACATTTAAAAGAGCGCTCTTTAAAAGTGTGCGCGCAGCGTCGCGTCGCGTTGCGTCTCGGTGTGAACTGACCCTAAAACATAACATTTTTAGCATTATCAGTCTACCCAGTGTATATCATAGTCATTGTGAGTAAGACTTTTAACGCTTCAGATACAGTTCTGTAATTGTAGGTACATCTACTTACAGTGCACACAAACACATTCAAATATTACGAGCTAATGTATCCATTGTCATTTGAATTATAATAGAACCTGACCTAACATAATTCGGGCGACACGGTAGGGCTTTAGTTTTGCGCTGGTCGGAGACTGATAAGCGGCTGTTTCGGCGTGATTATTTTATTTCAATGATTAATTCAATCTGCAGACTCTAGACGTGCTGTCTTAACAACGTAGTTGTGAAAGAGGTTACGGTACATGTTAAATCTCAGAATTGAAAGCAATAAAAAGAGCTTGTGTGATCTGTGTGAAGACGCCGCACTCGCGGCTGTCCGCGAAGGCGGCGTGCGGCGGCGCGCGGCGGCGTGTGGCGGCTGACGTGTGTACGCAGGGTCGAGAGTCGCGCGGCTCGGAGGGCAGACATTATGCGATTTATCTTCCGACGACATTTAATATGGGACATATTGGAGATTGATGATCAGATACCTGACGCAGGTGGCGCGGCTGCGAGCACCAACATGCGCGCTTACATAATAAACACGAACATCTCTTTGGAAATAGTGATTTGTGATCAATCACATTACTATAATGTTCCATTACCATACCCGAGGGTTTAAGTCTCATTTAATAGAGGCGAGCCTATTGCCATCATCATCACCATATCAGCCCGGAATCCCCCACTGCTGGGTACAGCCCCCCCCTTGTTTCTGCCACACTTCCCGGTTCTGTGCGTCACTTATGCAGGTTTTTCATGACAATCAACAAGTCACCAAGGGCAAACGTTAAGCAAAGCTGGTATAGATTTAACTAAAGGTTGCTTTACCCATGGGCAACTATACGTGGCATGTTCAATTTTCACGTGCGAGAAATGCCAGTAGTGTTGATGTTTTAGCCCAAAAAAATCGTACACCAAACATAACCACAACAACTCTCACCACCGCTAGCTTGGACCCTGCTCCCGATACCGGCGGAAAACTGTTTTTTTTTTTTAATTTTATATGTTTTTCTTCTTTATGTTTCTTAGAAATATATGAAAATGTAATTAAAATAAAAATGCAAAAACAAAAAAAAAAAAACTAAATAAACTAATAACTTTTTAGTAAAAATCCAAACGGATGAAGTCGCATTATTGCAGTAGTATTATATGAGGCTCAAAGTCCGAGAACGCTCATTGATCGAACAAACCGATCACATCTCGATGAGGTACACGCGATGTAATACATTAGTAAGGAACTTACAGATGTTGATGGGTAAGGTAATACCTATATTGAGATGTTAGCTGCTCTACGAAAACTTTCAACAAATTGGAGTTTCATGGTTTTCGGGTGGCGCCGAGGTATCAGCATCAGCACCCGTGGAAACTATGCAAACCCAAGGAGGCGCCGAGGTATCAGCATTTCATTCATTTCATTTATTCTCAACAATAAACATTGTGTTGATATTACAATAAAATGTCACATGCAAAACTTGTACAATTTAAAGCTAAAGTAAAATATCGACTCAACCAATTAAAACGATGTCTATAAATTAATTACAAAAAGAATGTCAGATATAATGTCAAATGTAAGTTATGTCAGATGATTAGCCAAAGTCAAAGCATAGTTCTAAGTAAAATCAATTCAATTAAAAGTTTGTTCAACATTATTATTTTATTAAATTATTTTATCATTTGACATAAAATCTGATACTGAGTATAAAATTTTTCCAACAAGAAGTTTTTTAATTTGATTTTAAATAAGTGAGGGCTATAAATTAATAACTTTAAATTTGTTGGTAACCTATTAAACAATTCCACTGCTTGGTACCCGGAGCAATGCTTAACTATATTAAAATTTGGTGCTATCTTTTGTTTAAACTCCTTCCTTCTTGTGCTTTCTCTTATCTTACGTTCTTCTTGTGATTCATACTGATGAATATACTTAGCAAAGTGATTTAATACAACTAATACGTATAAACTTGGTCCTGTTAATATGCTTAATTCTTTAAAATGCTCTCTGCATGAGACTCTTTGTGAGATCCTTAAAATAGTCCTCATGGCACGTTTCTGTAAGATAAAAGCCCTCTGACAGTTATAACTGTAGCTATTTCCCCAAAGCATAATATATAGCCTTTAGTTGCTTAAGATCCAGAATATCCCTAAGGCTCCTGAGTGCATAGCATGCTGATGAAATACAGGAGTCCATAGCAGCTAGCTCTTGTTTCCAATTTAAATTCACATCTATATTAATCCCTAAGAATTTGACTGTGTCTACTAATTTAATCTTGTCTCCTTCGATTTGTACATCTAAATTGTCATTATTGCGAGTTGTAGTCTTGAATAAAATTATGTTAGTCTTATTAGTATTTAGTAAAAGGCAATTGGCTGTAAACCAATCGCAGAGATTTTCGAGGATTAAGAAATCTTTTAAGTAATTTGCTCCAATTATCAAATTATTGTCAGTTGCAAAAACCACGAGTCTTACATCGGGCTGAATGTTATGCATAAAGTTATGCAAGTCATTTATGAAAATAATAAATAGTATTGGTCCTAAAATTGAGCCTTGGGGTACACCACGTAATATATTTGTAATCCTAGACGTGTAAACGACTTCGTGATTTGTTTCATCGATGGTTTTTATTTCGACAAACATTCGTCTGTTTAGTAAATAAGATTTTAAAAGTAGTAAAGACTTGCCTCTGATGCCATAATGTTCAAGTTTTCTTAGTAATAGATCGTGATCTATCGTATCAAAAGCGGAGCTGAAATCGATGAATAACCCTGCTACTTTCATTTTATTATTTAATTTATTCATTATGTCATTTATAAGAGTGTTTATCGCATCTGCGCAACCGACGCCTTTCCGGTATCCAAATTGTCTTAAATTTAATATTTTATTTATATTTAAATGTTTCATCAGTCTATGTTTAATAAATTTTTCAAATATTTTTGATAAGGTTGGCAAAAGTGATATAGGTCGGTAGTTTTTGGGATCAGTTTTAGTGCCTTTTTTAAATACGGGAACTACCTTAGCCAATTTGAATTGGTCTGGAAAGACCGACTCTTCAAAACATTTGTTAAAAAATTCAGATAGAGGGAATGCCAAAGAGTCTATATTCTCTTTCAGAATCGAAATTGGTAGGTCATCAAAACCACAAGATTTTTTATTGGCCATCTTATTGACAATCTTTTCAATTTCAGACGGTGTTGTCGCATAAAAGAAAAAAACACTTTCTACTCTGTTAGTCGTCTCCGATAGAAAAGACATTGCCCTTTCCTTTTCATTGCTACCTATTGATAAGCATCAGCGCCCGCCGCGTGGAAACTATGAAAACGACTCCCATATGATGAAAATTTTCGCAGTCAACATCTTCAATTTTTATTTTGGCATTACCCATCAACATCTGCAAGTTCCTTTCTAATGTATTAAATCGGATTGTGGTGTTTGAAAAAGGCACTTTGTCGCCGTCCAGTGACGAATAACATGCGCGCATTCCAAGGAGACTTTTCATTCGTCTACGTCTAGAAGTAGGAGTTCCTACTTCTCTAGATGTGGACGCACTTTGTTTGTAAACTCTCCTAATGTGTGTAGGTCACCGGCGCAGCTCGGGAGCACATCTGTCTGCCGCTGCCACAATCCGATATAAATAAATAAGATGTATGTCGAGATTATACGCGTTTCACATGCAAGTAATTGTAGACACGAATATTCTCGATGGTGTCAGTTCTCAATCCGAACGGTAGCTATTCCTTTTACCATCACTGATCGGTCATAATCGGTCTAGTCGTTTCAGATAGCCGGAACAAACAGAAAGACAAAAATTAAAACACTCGCACTTGCCCTGGAGTGTCACGGCGAGAGTTCTGCAGCCACCTTTAAAATAATGTCGTATAGTGTAGCTGAAGAGCTCGACAGAAATGAGTATCTGGGACTGTTTGGGACATCTCTCAGAAGCATTCGGGGCATTGTGCGAGGTGACGAAATCAGTGTGTAATTATTTTCGTGCAACTTTCGCCGGCTATTAATACATCGCGGCGTACTAACAGAGTCACGAGCGCGGTATTAATAGACGAGGGATCTGTCGCCAAGCGCGCCGCCCTAGCCACTGTTATGTTGCTATTATAATTAAAGTCTTCCAAGGATTGTTAGGATTGATGTAACAGCCACTAGGCACGAGACACACAGAGGACGAACTGCCGAACAATGGACAATTTTAGAAATAAGCCTGCTCATTAAGAAAATGAAATAAGGACGAATAAATACAAGAGCTGAGGAAGGAATCGAGAATAAACCTTCTGGAGCACTTGTTTTTTCCTCGAAAAAACTGAATTTGATTACCTACTGATCGAACCTAGCTTAGGTAATACAATTTGTACATTTATGAATGAATAGTTCTTGCCCACGACCTTCGTCAACTTCGTCCGCGTAAATTAAAACTTTTTTACAAAAAAAAAATAACCGTCTTCAACAAAAAAACACTAAGTAGTGGAAAATAATTTTAGTTTCAGCATTCGGTGACTTGTTTGTTTCTTTTGGAAGTCGGTTATTTTTTTTGGTAAAAAAGTTTTTATTTTAGCCTTTTCAGTTGTGGTATCTCACTTAAATCATATCATTTTTAGGGTTCCGTAGCCGAATGGCAAAAAACGGAACCCTTATAGATTCGTCATGTCTGTCTGTCTGTCTGTCTGTCCGTCCGTATCACAGCCATTTTATTCCGAAACTATTAGGACTACACAGCTGAAACTTGGTAGGTAGATGTATTCTGTGAACCGCATTATGATTTTTGTACAAAATTTAAAAAAAAATATAGATAAGGATATCCCCCCATACATGAAATTTAAACTAAAAAAAAAAAAACTGTCAAACCTATACGTGTGGGGTGTTTATAGATAGGTCTTTGAAAATGACATTGAGATTCCGGAAACCATTTTTTTTCAAAGTCAATTGTTTCAAAGATAGACACTTCCAAAGTGGTAAAACGAGTGTCCCCCCCCCTCTAATTTCTGAAGTAACCGGAGAAAAAATCTGAAAAAAATATGGGGATGTAGACCGTAAAAAAAACTTTCAACGAAAATTGGTTTGAATAAGATTTGATATGTAGTTTTTGAGATATGGGACTTTTTCACCAAACTGCAGCAGTAACTTTGTTTTTCATTAACTTACTATGAAAAACAAATTTAGTTTTGCGGTTGAGTGAAGGTTTACTAATGAGTGACCGTTCAAAACATTGTCATTATATTGTTTGGGGCTATGGAACCCTGTGTGCGAGTAAGACTCGCACTTGGCCCGTTTTTTACATTGTATAAATTGTTTGCTTGTCGGGTCCTTCGTGGTGAATCTGATTGCCCGGAACTAGTAGCTCAGCTTGTAAGACTTTTTGTTCCTCCTGTGCCCAAATACCAACTTAGAACCCGTGGACACAGATTGTGGGACGTTCCGTCTGCACGCACAGTTTCACATTCTAATTCTCCCTTGGTTCGCGCCCTGGCAATGCTGAACGCTCTTCTGACATCGACACCGGGGTGTGATTTATTTGCCTCGAGCTGGGTTGACGTATGTCGTGGATGTTTGAGTTTCTGTGAGAAGATGAACGAAAGATGTTTTTTTTGTGCTTGTTCTGTGGGCGGATGCATGAAAGATGACTTTTTTGTTGTTGTTATTTTAAGTACTTTTTTATTATGTTTATCATCCTTTATTCTAAATATGTTTCTTTTTACTGTACATTTAATATTAATTCATTAATTAGGAGGATGCATGAAAGATGACTTTTTTTTTTGTCATTTTAATTATGTAAGTACTTTATTTTAAATGTTTTATCATACTTTATTCTAAATATGTTTCTTTTTACTGTACATTTAATATTAATTCATTAATTAGGAGGATGCATGAAAGATGACTTTTTTTTTTGTCATTTTAATTATGTAAGTACTTTATTTTAAATGTTTTATCATACTTTATTCTAAATATGTTTCTTTTCTTTGTACAATTACTTGGATTGTCTGTTATATTGTACATGTATTTTCAAATAAATAAATTGTAACTAGACACCAGGACATCGTCCATACATACGACAAAGGACAAAATGCATAATAAAGAGGATGACTCAAAAAGTACCTAAGCAAAGATAATAAAATTCATATGGCTCCACCGGGCAAGCTTTCTCTACCAAATGAATGAAGAATCATCTAAATCGGTCCAGTAATCACGGAGAAATAGGTATACGCGAATTTAATATTATTTTTGTAAATTCCCGTTCGTTCCACCTGGACCTGGGAAAACACGTCCTGGGTATAGGCCTCCCCCCATTCCTTCCACTTTTCTCGGTGTTGCGCCTCTTGCCGCTATTTAACGAAAACAAGGAAAGTTATGAGTATTAAAAAAATCCCGACCTTTTAGGGGGGGGGGGGTACAGCCGCCTCCTCTACCCTCCGGCGATGCCCACGGTGACAAGTAACAAGATTTCAAATTTCGAATAAACCAGACCTGTGGAATTGGTTTAGATCCCTTCATCAACTAGAAAAGAGTTGATAATCTTCAAACGGCTGAGCAGATTTTCTCGAAAAATAGCTAAGAACACTCTCGATTAAAACGTGTTTAAATTTTTCAAAATTGGTTTGCACGTTTTGGAGCTACAATGCCATAGACAGAGAAAGATAAACACAACAAATTTATAACACCCCTCCTTTTTGGTCGGGGGTTACAATGCATTCTCATTTTTGTTACAGTTGGAAACACTCTATAAACCGTCGTCACGTCGTGTCTAAACATAAGAACAGAACTATCAGCGCCAACACAGCTAACGATCGTAAATTAAAATGAAAACTGGGGGTCTACTCTCTAAGCACGAAATCCGTAGTTTCGGCCGAAGTTACGGTTGTTTCCTACTCCGTATCACTTACGGACATAAGATTCGTTAGGAGTCCGAACTAAAAATTAAAGACAGTACAATTGGACAGATGTTCTTACTCGCAATGTGTTTTCAAAACTCATGAATCCGTAAATATTAGGGAGTCAAAGTCAAAGTCAAAGTCAAAGTCAAAGCATTTATTTCAATTAGACCATTACAGGCACTTTTGAAAGTCAACAAAAACAAAATAAAACGCGAAGCTACAGTCCCAGTCACAAGGCATAATAACTTGTGAAAGTACTGTAGTTGCCCATTCCGTAGCGTAGATCTCTATGGAGAAGAACGGGCAAGAAACTCCATGGACACTCTTTTAAATCAAAATATGTTACAAAATCTTGGTTACATCATTCATGTCAAGAATTACAAATATGTGAGAACAATGTAGACATACGGGCAAGTTAAGAGCGTCCAGAGTAAAAGATTAAATAAGTAATAAAAAAATAAAGTAATTAAAATAAACCGTGGCAGCTAAGAGATGACCAGTCACAACTGACAGCGCCCATTCACGAACATGACGCATGTATCAGCCATCATTCAACTCAACCATTTTGAAGGGAACTAAACGACCCGACACACCCGCCACCATCAGCGTGACATTTAAGTGAGCATGACATTCACTCAACCACCAGGGTAATTTCGCGTCAATGAAAGATTTAGTTACTCATTAAATAGTGGCTTTACAGTACATGGTACTCACACATATGCTATGAAATTATATAATACTAAGAGATTGAATCTATACAATGCAAATATATTTTTACAATCTTCTGCAGCTTTCACAATAACTTCACTTTCTAATTCTGATGATTCCGATTGCCCCTATGGTTGTGGAGCAGGACCAGCATTGAGCCAAGCATTTTTATCATCAATATAATCCCCCAACTTATAATATGCTTGCCTACATAGTGTGCGTTTTATGCAAGATTTAAATTTCGTTTCATTCAGTTGTAGAATGTGGGGAGGTATTTTATTGTAACATTTTAAACAGTACCCCATGAAAGATGAGTCTACTTTAGCTAACCTGAAACCTGGCTGAACTAGTTGGTCTCTGTTTCTAGTATTATAGTGGTGCCGGTCACCTCTTTTACTAAATAAATGCAGATTTTTTCTAACGTACATGATGTTTTCATAGATGTATTGACAAGGTACCGTCATGATGTTAATTTCCTTGAACAGTTCTCTTAGAGAATCGCGCCTACGTAGATTATATATGGCTCTGATAGCTCTTTTCTGCAGAATAAATATAGACTCGATGTCTGCAGCCCGTCCCCATAGTAAAATACCATATGACATAATACTATGAAAATAACTAAAATACACTATCCTCGCGGTATCTACATCAGTAAATTGACGGATTTTTCTGACAGCATATGCTGCTGAACTTAGCCGTCCTGCAAGAGATGTTAAATGAGGACCCCATTGTAGCCTTGAGTCGAGCGTGATCCCCAAGAAAACAGTTTCATCGACAAATTCAAGTTTCTCTTGATTCAATACTATGTCACAGTCACTGCTTTTGACATTTGGTAGAGAAAATCTTATGCACTTAGTTTTTTTCCCATTTAATACTAAATTATTTGCGGTAAACCATTTATGGACCTGCATTAGAGCGTTATTTACATCGTCAAGGTTTGTTGCACGTCTGTTTATCTTAAATATTAACGAAGTATCGTCCGCAAACAACACCATTTGTGGTTGGTTTTTAAATAAATGGGGAAGGTCATTAATATATACTAAAAAGAGGAAAGGACCCAATATCGAACCTTGTGATACACCCATTTTTACTTTCAGAGCCATTGAATTTACACCATTTACCTGTACTTGCTGCTGTCTATCATTTAAATACGATTTTACTAAACTGAGCGCAAGTTTACCTAAGCCGTAATGCTCAAGTTTCAAGAGCAAGGTTTGGTGATTTACGCAATCAAATGCCTTCGAGAGGTCACAGAAGATTCCTATGGCATCTTGTGCCTCTTCCCACGCAGTATATATGTGTTTTAATTAAGTGACACCGGCGTCAGTTGTACAACGTCCCTTGGTGAAACCATACTGTTTCTCGTGTAAGATTTTGTTGGTGTTAAAGTGGGTGAGCATTTGATTAAGCATTACCTTTTCAAACACCTTGCTGAAAACCGGCAGCACGGATACGGGTCTATAATTATTCGTATCTTTACTGTCCCCAGATTTGAAAAGTGGTATTACCTTGCTGTATTTCATAAGGTCTGGGAAGACCCCTTGGTCCACACACAAATTAAAAATTAAAGCCAAGTACGGTGCTATAGTGTCAATAATAGCTTGACACACTTTAATAGACAATCCCCATAGATCTTCTGTTAATTTGATTTTGATTTCCTTAAAAGCTTTAATGACTGCTATGGGGTTTATATGCTTAAATTGAAACTCAACCGGGCATGCTGAAACGTTCGCTTTTAATAAATCAATAGAAAGCAAGGGTGAGGAATTTAAGGTTTCGGTAGTTTTAAGTGGGATATTGGTAAAGAAATCTACAAATTCTTGAGCTACTTCGTTTTTAGAGCTTAGAAGACCACGTGAAGTCTCTAGTCTGATATCATTATTATATTTTTTATTTCTATTGGATTCACTATTGATAATTTTCCAAACCGTCTTTATTTTGTTATCGGCGGACTTAATCTTGTTGCTAATGAATAGGGCTTTGGCTACTTTGCAAGTGTTTTTAAAGATTTTTGAATAGGTTGCAACATATTTATTAAAAGTTTCTGAGTTGATGTAAGGCTTAAGGCCGTACAACTCAAACAATCGCTCCCTACTTATCCTAATACCCTTAGTGGCCCAGTCACTGAACATAAACTTAGGGTAAATAGATTTTGTTTTCATTTTTAATGTATTATTGAACTCTACGTGAACTACCGAAAAGAATTCCTCATAAAATTGATTTGCATTTTCAATTACATGGCCCGGAATGCCTAAATTACTAATTAAGTTATTATTAAATTTATTCAAATTGCTGGGCGTTATTTGTCTAGAGTTTATCTGGATTTTTTGTAATGGTGTGTAGGACTCGAAAACAACGGTTTGCCCACTGTGATCAGAAGGGAGGTAATTTACAATTGATTTATCTAAGTAGTCGCAACAACAAAAAACATTATCAATACATGTAGCAGTATTCGCAGTAATTCGGGTTGGTTCCGAAAACACGTTTAACAAATTAAATGATTTAAAAAGGTGTAATAATCTACTAGTATTAGAATTTTTGTCTAAAATATTAATATTAAAGTCACCACAGATAACCAGAGATTTTTTACCTGTTGCAAGTTTTGCTAAAGCATCTTCCATTACTGACTCAAATAAGGAGTAGTTTTGATAATTTGGGGGTCTGTATACGCACACTATTATATGCTTATCCAGCTCAACACAAGACAGTTCAATATTATGCTCAACCGATAGATCAACAATATCGCTTCGACACTTAAATTTAATACAATTTTTAACTAAGATTAATGAACCCCCACGCATTTTCGATTTTCGGTTAAAGCAACTGCCCACACTGTAATTTTCGTAATTAATTAGCATTTCATAGTCTCTTAACCAGTGTTCAGTGAAACAAACAATTTCAAACTTTGTTTTTTCTAAAAATAATTCAATCTCTAATTGCTTTGAAGAGAAACCTTGAATGTTTTGATGGAATAATTGCAAGGAATTCTGCTTAGCCCCTTTTTTACATTTAGCTATTTGATAGCGAGAAGGTATAGTGCTACTGGTATCTTCTTTTGTCTTATTAACTAGTTTAAATGAACATCCGGAGTGAGCCCCAAGACTCCTGTGCCACCAGATAACAAGCTCCTATCACTAATACACCCTAATTGAGAATTTTCCATGCTCACACATGGAACCTCCTCAGCATAAAAATTGTAAACAGAGAAAAAATCTATATTAGTATGATTACTAATAGTCGCAGTGTTAATAATACAACTAAACTTAGACATACTACTTATGTCTGTGTGAATATTATAAGCTAATAGCCTAGCTATTTTGTGTCTACATCCAATAGGTAGATACACATTACCCCGTGTCGACCTAAGTTTACCTAGAAAAGTGTTAGTGTCCAAATAAATAAGTTTGTCACTATAGTGACCTACTAAAAAGTGCAAATGTTTATTTAACATGTGTATATAATTGTTCTTTCTATCACTTAAATTTTCAAAATATGGAAAAGCACACAATATTATTCTACGACAATTCAACTTTAACAACTCAGTAACACTGTCTGTGATGTCTTCCTTTTTAATTTTTGAACTATTTCCCACAAATATAGTTATATCAGTATTAATATTATAAACATTTCTAGTTACCGATGCCATGATCTGTTTGTATGTTGACCCTGGCATGCAATGATTTTGATTGGAACAACTCAGGTTATTACTAACTAATTTACCTACACCTCTGCCTATACTATCTGAAAACATTATTGAGAATAAACAATCATGACTGTTATTCATCTCTGGCTGTACCACTTGTAAATAATCTTGCGTAATATTAGTGGTTTCTTCGTTGAGCACACAGTCCCGAGATGAATCCTCAGCCTGGGATGGGTCCTCCATTACCTCAGGCTCAACAGTATCACGTTTAGTATTAGTCTGACAGCTACATTGACACATTACTAACTCATTTGCTGCAAGAATATGTTCCCTAATCTGGTTCTGAGAACTCACATACCTACTGGAAAGAGAGCTAAGTGAGTCCTGAAGCACCTGTATTTCAGACTGCAAATGCTGTGTATCAATTTCATAAATTTTTATACTGTCTTCTAGTTTTATTTGATAATTTTTTAACTTGTTAACTAACTCAACACGCTCTTTCTTCAGTGGAATATATTTGAGAAAGAAGTGTTTATGTTGTTTCCTAAATTGATAACATTTTTTAATTATTCTATTCAATTTTGCATATTTTTTAATTTTCCTATTGCTAACTGTATAATTTGGTTTCATTATGGAATCTTCAGTCAGATCAATAGTTATTAAGGAAGGGGGGTTACAATTACTATTTAATAATCTATACTAATATTATAAATGCGAAAGTCACTCTGTTTGTTTGTTTGTTTGTTTGTTAGTTTGTTTGTTTGTTACCTTTTCACGACTAAACGGCTGATCAGATCTTTATGGAATTTGGCAAGAAGATAGATTTAAACCTGGGGAAGGACATAGGCTATATATTATCACGCTAATAACTTTAGGAGGAGAGCAATATTGCATTATGTCGGCACTCCTTAACTGTTTGACAACTGACAATTGTCATGACAAGCATTAGAATAGAACGGCTATTTTAAACCAATTGTCACTGAAGTAAGTAGCCCGACGGTTTAGCGGCCGCTCGAATCGCATGTTCCAGGATCAAACCTGAGCCAGTATGAAATTCACTTTTTGTATTTTATTTTGTTTTTTAATACTGTATGATTTCCAAAAATGACCATGGTTCGAGCCCCAAATGGTTTTTTTTTGTAACGTAAATTCGTAAAGTATTTTGTATTTTTTTTAAATGCTTTAAGATTTTCTAATCATTACTAAATAGTTTTATACATCTTTTTGTTATTTTGACCCATGTAAACAATAGTTAAACAATCATCTATTTCATTCCAAATTAAACTATAAATGTAAATTCACAAACTTATAAAAAAACTGGTACCTAATGTGCCCAAGAGTGAACATGGGCTTAGCCTCTGGCCAATGTAAAAGCCAGATCTTGATTCTCAGAAATCATAAGCTATGAGTGTAGCAATTTCGTTAAAAAGGCTGTGAGCAATGAGTACTCGGACCCCACGGTCCCAAAGTTTCAATCCCAGACGACTCGAACATATGTTTACCGATAAGTTTACTTTGTAGCGACCACAAAAAGCAACAAACTACAAAAAGTACTACAGCGCCATCTATGACACTACGGAGGAACTAACATCAATTTCCTACAAGCAAAGTTTACATCGACTTTAGTATATATAGAGAAACCCGATAACTACCGGGCAGTTGCCCACCAGACATAACACCTGCCTGGTCGGAGGATCCTCCCTTTTCTAAGGAGCATCGAGGAACTTTACACCCTGTTCCTCATACCCCTAAAACTTTATTAACGCTGCTTGAGGTCCCCCGCATGTTTTGACCAGCCAATCTCTCACAAACGCCTATAAATATCGTCGCGCCAGCATTAAATTTTAAATCACAGAAATACATTGTTAATCTTAGAATGACTTCGCTAACATGTAAGTAAGTAGGTGTTACTTGGTCAATGGTACGACCCGTACGACAGCTCTGCTGAAAACTGGCAAAGACACAGGTGCCATGCAAGCACCAGATAATAACGGCAGTCACGTAAGATCACGCCTGTAATCGCTTAAGGGTTTGGCAGAGGTGTGTCCATTTAGTACACCCACATTTCGCCAGTTATGTTTAAGTGCCATGTAATGAGGGTCGAGCTTATTATAATGAAACGAAAAATAAAAAACAGAAGCGAAGATCGCCCAGAGGACACGGTGGAGCACAACTTAGAGGACTCCTCTGGTTGGGCGGAGCGCGGCCGTGTTCTCTTAGCGGCGATTGGCGGCGGCGACCTCTCGCTTCCGGCCCTGGTTCAATCCAAGGTGCGGAGCGAGAGGCAATGGGAAGCCGTTACCTCCTTCTGCGGTGGCGAAACGTGAGAGGGAGAGAGCCTTGCTTCCCAGCCGCCACGGGAGACGCCCCGGGCGTCGGCCATTTTAGACGCGGGTCTGTAGATGGTGAGTAAAGGCTTGCTCATAATCCGTTCGTCTTACGACGACGGGCCGTGGCGACGGGACGTTCGTGTTCCACGCGCGCCTTAAAGAGATGTCAGCAAATCGGAAGGGTTCAAGGCAAGCCAAGGGCCGATGCCTGCCGGGGCTGCGGGATTGTTCGAAAGAGATACAGTGGCCCTGGAACACAAATGTCTAAGAAGGAACATGGAAGGGTTTTAGTCAGTACAAGTCGTCTGACACTCCCTTCCGCTCCGCCCAGAGCGGGAGGGGTCATTTGATGATTTTCCATCTGAATGAGAAGGGTGTAAATATTGAGATGGAGATTACACATGAAAGAAGTTCTTTCAAATGAAAAATAATCAATTTAGATCGCTAGGGTCGATCTTTAGGTTAAGTTGCGTTTGCCTAGGCTGGTCCATCGATGGAGACCACCGATTAAGTACCGAGTTTCCATTGTGCCACGGAAAGCACGCTAATTCGTTGATACCAGCTGTCATTTATAGATCTGACAGTCGTATAACTTGCGACCCACGTATGCCCTTCATGTTATAATATACAAGTCTGTGGGTCTAAACCTGTTGTATTGTGTGGATCACGACACCACCAGTGGTGCGGTTTAGTAGTGTAAAAGGGAAGGAGGGGATCAGAATGCAGGCCTTTGAAGCAGAAGGAAAAAAGATTGCGTGTATCAGAGATGATTATAATTTAAACAAAAAAAGTGATGAAAATAAATGTTGATGGATAGGTACGGAGAGGAAGATCTAGAAAACGATGAATGGATTGTGTGAGAAATAATATGAAAGAAAAAGGAGTAAATGATAGCTTGACGAACGACAGAGGAGCATGGAAGAACAAAAAGTGTTGCGCCGACCCCAAGTAACATGGGACAAGGGCAGGAAGATGATGATGACAGTCATATAACCCACCCAGTACTAACTGGTTGTGGCGGTCAGATAGGCAGTCGCTTCATATAAAATCCAAGTATTCAGCTGCATCCGGTTGGACTTAATGCCGACCCCAACATAGATGGAAAAAGACTAGCCAGATGATGGTGTATTAATGCTGGAGAAATCAGGTAACGAATTCAAAACAAAAATTTGGAAACCAGAACCTCCTCACTAAAAAACTTATTCTAGGCAAATCGCGAACCTAACGCGTACGAAGTCGCGGGTAACAGCTAGTTCATTATATAAGTGGTTAGTTTCTTTAACCCGAGTATGTTCTTTTTCTTTCTGTAACTTTATGATACAATCATTGGCATGAATTAGCTCATCTTCTAGATCCCTAATTTTATATAAAGCCTCCTCATACAAGTTACTACAACTATTAAAACCATCCTTGACCGCCTTCAGTTGATCCCGTTCATCAACAACGTCCAAGTATTGCTGATGTAGGTCTACCAGATCCCGCTTTAAGCTTGAGTTTTTGTCATTAACCTTAACGACTTCCACCTCACTCTCTTCCCTCTCCTGTAACAGTTGTTGGACTTGGAGGTTTGATTCTTTAAGTTCTTGGAGGGCCGTTCTCAACTTTAGCTCCATATCTTGAGCAGTAGCCCTACGGGTCATCACAGGCATGGTTTCAGGATTGGTTACTGAAAGTAAGAAGTAAAGAAACGGTGAGAACTAATAGATTAGAGCAATAAAGAAAAGTTAACAATGAAAGGGGAAAAACACAAAAAAAAAGCAGGGAAAAGTGTTCAGTTATGAAATTAAATGAGGTAGGCTGCTATATTAGCTTCAAAAGATTATGTATATATTCAATTAATCTAATTGAATATTCAATTTAACTGGTTTTATTGAATCAAGGTTTTATTTTTTCTTAAGTGGGTATGTTGCATGAAAAAAAAGAAAAAACCTTTGTGTCCAATAATGATCACAAACGTTATATTTCTGAAAAAAAATCGACTTAAAAAAAGAAACAGAGTGATGGAATTACTCTCACGGTTTTGTTTTCTTTTTTTTGTACGACACGACCGTTTGACAACAAAACGATTTAGAACCTGTACAGGGTAATAAATCGCCAAGAAATGATACTAGAATTTAGCATGGATGTGTTGTATAGTTAAAGTGACGATTATGTGCTGTTAATGAATAAAAGTAAACAATACTTCCCCTGAATTATCCGTATAAATCCGAAGTTACAACGTCAGCTGTTGATTTTAGGTTACCGGTAACGCTGAATTACCGAAAACTGTATTGATTCTCAGGAAAACAATTTTCCTGAATATTTACACACTTATAATACGTTTGCACAAATAATTACACCATAATATAACTTATTTACTAATTAAATTAAATTTAGAAATACGGATCAAAAATTTTACATGTCATTCGGGCAGTGTTGCCACTTTTCAAGTCCAAGAGTAGGGTTCATTTCAAAGTATAAAGCTAGTTACGGACGGACCCGTATTTTCGTTGACGGACTTAGAGAGTAGACCCCCTGACGTGTACGCTGCTCGACGGAATGCCCAATGCCCAGTCGCCCAGCCACTAGTCGGCCAGGCCCTATTCAATGAGCGCCGACGTGTTGGAGCCGTGTCACACGATGCGGCCGCGGCCGTCACTAAGCTACCTCGCTAGTCTCTGCCAGCTGCAACACGCTGCTCCCCGGGTCCTGCGCCCAGTGCCCGTGTGTGCGCTGGCCAGAGACTGGCGAGGTGCGCGTGCCCCGCGGGACGCTCGCCGAATCACTCCTTTGTTTATTACACCAAATAGGCTTGTAATGACATTCACGATCACACGCCATAAGTAGATTGAACTGTTGCCAAGTCGCCGTGTACAACCGATGTACTTGCAGCTACCGAAGCAGCATAATAACTATCTATCGTCGAATAACGGACCCCCTACGATATGTCAGTTACCCAGATAAGTACTAAACATGTAAGTATTAAAATTACTTCGCAGTGATAGATTGTGCTACATACAGAAAGCGAGGTGAAGATCTAAATGCACAGCGCAACAGTGAGACGGGATAAGTTCTTGGAGTTCATGTTATTTGGCAAGCGCAATGCAATACAAAATGGTAATATGCGTACAATGGTAAAGTTACCACTTATCTGAATTTGTTTGTCGTAACCCGGGATTTATCGTGTACTCGGGAGCGCTCGCGGGATTAAACAGCTCAACGGATGAACAGCCCGGGATCCGGGATCCGGGAGCGGGACCGATTCATTTGTAACAGCCACGACATTACATCAAGCGATACAGTAATGCCGTCTCACATACGAGACACTCAAACGTCACAGATGAGAGTTGAGACGGTCGCGTTTGTGTACCAGATGAGCGTCGGCTCCTGGCGGTGGATGTGCTCCGTGCAGCTCTGCAGGCACAGACAGTCGGCGCTAGGCAACCCCGCTAAAAAGGAATGTAGTCATAATGGCACGTACTCAGCGCGCTCGTAATGGCGCGCTCGTAATGGCGCGCTCACTAATGAATGACCCACTGTTGGCGCTACGCATTGTTTGTTTGTAATTTAATAATTATAATACATAAGTATATAAATGAACAATGCGGTCACATATGTTTGTACAAGCGCGCTGTGCGTCATATCACGGTGTGCGGCGACGGTCAGCAAACAGCACATTCAATCAGGCTGGCCCGGAGTCCTAGCCTAGCTGTAGCGCAGGAACAACTCACATAGCTCGAAAACAATTTGATTAAGTTTCAGAAAATGTTTTTTGCAGTTGTATACCTAAATGAAAATTGATATGGAAGTCTTGAACACTGAACAAGTAGCAGTGCATAACTTATTAAAAAAATACGGCAAATGCGAGTCGGAATCGCCCACCGAGGGTTCCGTACCTTCAGTAGGTAGATATTATAGTTCAGAAGTCGAGTCTCGTCAGTTTTTTCCGAGTTTTTTTTTGGTGATTTCATTACAAATGTATAGTTTTCAGACTTTTCCCTGCTAAACTTCATACATACTTCTAGGTCAGCAGGAAGTACCCTATCAATTTTGATTCCCTGGAGAGTGTCGAAATTTACGTTTTTAATTTCCGGCATAAACGGCTGTATCTTTTTTTTACCTTAACTTAGAAGTTAGATTTTTTTTCACCGCTTCAAGGGACTGTAAACCTGAGTAAGTGTATGGGTTTAATTTTAACTCGATACCTCTACGTTCCCGAGATAAAGGGTCTTGACAGACAGACAGACTGACAGAAGGACAACAAAGTGGTTCTACAAGAGTTCCGTTTTTTACTTTTGAGGTAAGGAACTACTTGTACTATTTAGATGGACATTTGGATAAGTAGGTCGAATTCAATGACTACATCGTATTTGTGAGGGCGGACTCGGCTCGTTTGGAATTAATCTAGGTAACATCTCTGGCGCGAACCGCCTCGACTCTCACCCTACGCCCTCCTAATGGAAGACAGACCAAAGCTATTAATATAACAGATCAAGTATAACAGAAGTTCTGTCTTCTCACCAGCCGCTGCACTCAAACTGTGTTTTGTTTTTTTTTACTAATAACCCGCCCCGCTCTGGGCGGAGCGGGAGCGAGTGTCACACTTGACTAAAACCCATCCATGTTCCTTCTTAGCCCTTTGAGTTCCAGGGCCGCACTATCTCTTTCTCTCTCGAGAGAGAAAATGTAGAATCATACTTATACTAAACGGATAACCATTGTACCGGACACGGGTCGTTTATAAAATAACTAGCTTCTGCCCGCGGCTTCGCCCGCGTGGAGTTCGGCAATTGCCCACGTATACGTTAACCCCCCAAAATAATTTCGAAAATAGTCATTTAAATGTTATAACTTATAGATAATAATTGCGGCCCGCGGCTTCGCGTAAATGTAAATATAGGATAAATTTTAATAGTTGTGTAAAAGTCTGCGCTTTTCGAAGTAAGAAGCCAGATAATTCATTCTGGCTAGAAAAATGTAAATCACGGCGTTTTTTTAAAAAAAATTGTGTTGTTAGTGACCTAAATGGGTTGAACCAGAATTTATTTTATACATACAGTTACGATGCCGTAGCTCAAATGCCCCGGTCATCCATCCACCAAGCGATATAGGTAATGGTGTAAATGAGCTAACTTAAAATATTTTAAATTAAAAACACTCAGATTAAAGCAATCTTTTTAACACCCGGAAAACTATGTTAATGAATTATCCTAGCACCTCTTTGTAAACGTCGTTTGCGGTGTTTCCTTTTGGGGCTAAAATTACTAAGTTACTCGCAGAGCTCACTCCGGAGCACGCAACATAAAACTGCACATGTGAGAAACAGTTCTCACTTAAAACAATGCCAGCCATAGCCTAGGGGAGGATATTGAGTCATTGCGTATTTTAAATTTTATTATTTGCACCTGGAAACGTCCACAAAAACGACACCCGTGAAAGAAAAACTGAAAGTTTTCCTCGGCGTCAATATGGTCAGCGACCCCGAAAACCACGAAAACGACACCCATGAATGAAAAACAGGAAATTTTCCTCGGCGCCATCTTGGATTTTCATTTTCATTGCCAGCGACCCGCTAAAACCACGAAAACGACACCCATGAAGCCATTGAGTCGCGCGAGTGTCTGTCACGCAACTGCAAAACAAAAATAAAAAAAATCCCACCCCTGTTATTGCCTGAGGGGTGGAATTTCCAAAAAAATTGTATACGTGTTTATCAATTCAATCGAGAAACACAAATAGTAAATTTCAATGTTTCAGCCCCTTTTCCCCCTTTTGGGGTTGAATTTCCAAAAACGGCGAAATACGTGTTCATTTATTTTTGCTCAGAAACTTCAATATTTAATGTCATTCTTCTTACTTCAAAAATGATGGATTCCGCATAAAAACTTTGAATACCTATCTCACCCTCTTAGGGGTTAAATTCTCAAAAACACTAAATACGTATTTGTTTATTTCTAAACAGAAGCTTATATTTGAAATTTCAGCCTTCTAACTTTAAACAGTGTCTCCAAATTCCCACATATGGAAATAAAAATGTACATTGCATACACCGGAATGTTTTTTTTTACTGTTTATAGTTTTGTAGTCAGTTACAGATGTCAGATGTTAAAGGAGCTCATAGCTAAATAAAAACAGCCGCTCGAATCGATCTTCAGGTAAAGCCGCGCTTGCCTGGGTCGGTCCGGGGATGGGTGACAACACCGAGTGTACTCCGTGCCTCGGAAAGGACGATAACCCGTCAACGGCTTAACTCGCAATTGACAGCCGGGATCAATCCCGGATTCTTAAGTGCCTGTGTATTACTAACACTATATGGACTATCTTGGTCTGAAATAAATTATTATTATTATTATTTTCTTTATTTATTTTCATACATGTTTATTACATTTTTAAATATTATTACAAAATTATATACAAAAACATTTAAAAATATAAAAATAGTAGCCCACCGGTATCGGGAACAGGGTCCAAGCTACCGGCTGTCAGGGCTCCAGAGAAAGGAACCTCCTAACGATACGAGCCGTGTCCAGGAGTACCGCTTTCTGAATCAAGCCCTTGATCCAGCTGCCTAGCGAGAGCCTCATCAGATATTGGTCGAGGCTCTTGGCAATTAGGCCATTGGCTGATACGACTATCGGCACAATGATCGCTGAGTCAACATCCCACATGTCGACAACCTCGCGAGCCAAGTCAAAATATTTGATTTGCTTATCTTTCTCGGCTTTCACGAGGTTTTCGTCATGTGGAACCGTCATGTCAACAATCATTGCGCGCCGCTCTGATCGATTCACCGCCACTATATGAGGGTTATTGGCTACAATAGTCCTGTCAGTGATGATGGATTGATCCCAATACAGTGTGATATTGCCATTTTTGAGAACTGGGTCGGGCACATACCTATAGTACGGCACTTCCGATTCCACAAGGCTGTATTTCAGAGCAAGTTGCTGATGAATAATCCTGGCTACAAGGTTGTGTCTATGCAAGCATTCTCCGTTAGCTAGACGAGAACACCCGGAGATAATGTGACGGATCGATTCGCCCGGACGGTGGCATGCCCGACATATGTCAACCGTGCCATCCTTCACAATACATTTCCTGTAGTTATTTGTCATCATAACTAATAAATTATGGATCATTGAGTCTGAAATAAATTATTTGAATTAAGAGAATCTGGAGTAAAAGAGTTAATCAACTACAAAAAAATTGCGTGGAGTCCCTCCGCGCGGAAGAAGTGAAACTTCGTAATACTACACGCATGCGTTCCAGTGCCACGCATTCACTCTCGCTCTGTCTCTTTCTATTCCCCCTCCATGGTAGCGTTAAACGTTTAACGCAACCTTGCTGGAAGTCGCATAAGAAGTTTCACTTCAAAAATATAATTTAAAAAAAAAAACCCCAACTGCGTAAACTGAAAAAGTGTGAAGTTAAAATCCACAATACGTTCTATCGATCCAGAGAAATCAGAGTTAATGTATTTGATGCCTCCGACTACGTTTAAGAACTGTCAACCATGATCAAACAAATTCAGAAAAAAAATGATAAATAATATAATACCCTTGGGATTCAGATTCAGATTTAGTTATTTGTCAACAATGTAGGTACAAGTTTAAGATGATACTTAATAGCTGAAGGTTTCCGCTACATTCTACCTTACGGCATGCAAATTCAGACTAACTTAACTATTAGAGATACAATCATCTGCCTAGCCTTTTCCCAAACTCTCTTGGGGTCGGCTTCCAGTCTAACCGGATGCAGCTGAGTGCCAGTATTTTACATGAAGCGACTGCCTATCTGACCTCCACAACCCAGTAACTGGGTAATACGATACCCCTTGGTAAGACTGGATGTCAGACTTTTTTTTGGCTTCTGACTACTCGTAACGACTGTCAAAGATCTACAAATGACAGCCGGGACCAACGGCTTAACGTGCTTTCCGAGGCACGGAGGAAACTCGGTATGTAATGATAGTCACCCATCCACGGACCAACCTCGGCAAGCACGGCTTAACC
Source organism: Cerastis leucographa (assembly GCA_963082945.1). Lineage (NCBI taxonomy): Eukaryota > Metazoa > Arthropoda > Insecta > Lepidoptera > Noctuidae > Cerastis > Cerastis leucographa. The sequence goes on along the minus strand of OY720380.1, from coordinate 23,594,271 downwards.
TTAAAGATCGACCCCGGCGGCTGTTATTATTTAGCCACGAGCTCCTCCTATTAGAGATACTAATTATAAATTAACAACTAACGTGTCAATATAATTAATACTAATAAACATAAAAAAAAATAGTCACTAGCACATAAATAAGTCTTGTCAATAAAATGAATTGCATTATTTTGTAATCATAATTAAAATGAAAGATTATTTTACAAACCTTTTGTCATTTAGAAATTATATTATCATTTTTTTTTTTGTCATTTAGAAATAATATTATCTTTTTTTTTTGTCAATTAGAAAGTCATTGATACAATAATAACATTTATCTAATAATAATGCAGTAAGCTTAGATTTAAATATTCGAGTAGGGTGTTCTTTAAAACTGAGCAGAATTTTATTGATATGATAGGTCCCATTGACACAATATTTTTTTCATCCCCCCATCTCGGAAAAAGTGTTTTTGCTCTTCGATATCTGAGTGCAAAAGCCATTTTTATCCCCTAGCCTAGAGGATAAAGTAAATTGAATTTAGAACATCGTCTGCACTAAGTTTGTGAATTCAAAACATCATTAAACCTATTTACTCCTACCTCCGTGGTGCCGAATTGATCATACAACCTTTTTTAATTTGTTAAAAACTTAGACTCGTAACCTTCTTGGTGTCCATTTTTATAATTTTTTGCGCGCGCCATTTTCTTCTCACGTCATATTGTTAAAACCTTAGGTTAAAAACAAGTAACTTGAATACAAGTGAAAAATCTAAAATGAGTGATTCTAGCGACGAGGAAGTTTATTTGACGCCTACAGAATTGGCTGAAATTGTTAATAATGCACACTAGCTAAAGGAGCCAAAACTTTCTCAGAAAACGTTTTGCTGGCATATTTTATTGAATTATCCGAGACCAAGAAGTCAAGCACTCTATGGAGTGTATATATATATAGAATACGTAACGATTGTTACAAATCGCGCAATCAAAAAAAAGGACACCAAGAAGGTTCCGAGTTTGAGTTTTTAACAAATTAAAAAAGGTTTTATGATTAATTCGGCACCATGGAGGTAGAAGTAAATAGATTTAATGATGTTTTGAATTCACAAACTTAGTGCACACGATGTTCTAAATTCAATTTACTTTATCCTCTAGCGGATAAAATCGGCTTTTGCACTCAGATATCGAAGAGCAAAAATACTCTTTCCGAGATGGGGGGATGAAAATAACTATTCCTTAGTAGTGCTGTTTTGGACGTGGCATTAATATCAACGGCTCACACTTGAGAATTGCAGATGACATCGTTATACTGGCTGAATCGCTGCACGACTTGCAGCAGATGCTGGATGGCCTAGTTGATTCTTCACTACGCATTGGTCTCAGGGTGAACTTGGACAAAACGCAGGTTATGTTCAACGAACACGTCACCCCAGGACCTATTGTTGTCAATGGCGCTCCTCTCAAGGTTTTTCGAGAATATATCTAACTCAGGCAAACTCTGCAGTTTGGTAACAACAACTTTGAGAGGGAGGCTAACAGAAGAATTCAGCTGGGCTGGGCAGCGTTCGGGAAGCTTCGTCGGGTCTTTTCGTCGCGTATTCCACAGAGCCTAAAGACTAAGATCATCAATCAGTGCGTCCTGCCTGTAATGACTTACGGGGCCGAAACGTTGACACTCACGGTACAGTTGGTCCATAAACTCAAGGTTGCTCAGCGAGGTATGGAGCGGGCCATGCTTGGAGTCTCTTTGAAGGATCGCATCCGGAACGATGTGATCCGACAGAGAACCAGAGTAGTCGACATAGCCCACAGAATAAGTAAGCTGAAGTGGCAATGGGCCGGCCATATTAGCCGTAGAACCGATGACCGTTGGGGTAGAAGTGTTCTTGAGTGGAGACCGCAAATTGGCTAGCGTAAGGTGGGACGCCCTCAGGCTCGGTGGAGCGACGATCTTCGCAGGGTGGCTGGTAGCAACTGGATGAAAGTTGCCGAGAATCGGGTTAAGTGGCGAGCGATTGAAGAGGCCTATGTCCAGCAGAGGTCTGCGGAATATGCTTATGCAACATTTTTGAGCTCTAAAAATCTGTTCCCTCTTACTGCAATTACCCCAGTTTATTACTCCGACCATAAAATTGGCGCAACTAAACCGTGGTAAGCTATTACGTGTATACTATTGCTTACTTTATGTGATAGATTATGCAGCACATAGGCTGACTTGCTAAGTTTATTACAAACTTCTTCGGCATGAGGTTTCCAAGTAAGATTGCTGTCAATTAAGATACCTAGGAATTTAGCAATATTTGTTGTTTCAAAATTTAAAAGGAAAATCGTTCAAATTGACCCATAATCAGCTGCCTACCCAGTGGCGGAACTATCATACAAGCCGAAAGCCCGGCTTGCCTAACAATCAAACACAACAAATAAGTAAAAAAAACATTCCAAGCAAAAATAAAAATGTATGTAAAAATAATAATAACGTCAAATTTCGCGCGCATTTATCAAGAATTCAAGATGCGCGACGTTGCCAAAAAAATTCTAATATATCCTATACCTACCGGCCGCGAGACTGGCTCGCTCTAACACTAAACAAAAGAAGAGTTCAAGCATAGTTCGCTATGGTCGGACCCTACAGTCAATGTTCGTTCGGATGCTCCCCACTCGCACCCAGTGGCTTCTGTATTTGGCTTGTCGGACCTCTCTGTTTTTGCTAGTAAAATGACTCTGTCTTGATAACATTATTAGGTATTTAATTTGAAAAATTGTATGGAGTTAAAAGCTGGGCTTTTCTTTGAATGTGTGCGTGTATGTCAGTGTAAGTTTGAGAGAGTGAATGTGTGTTGGCGCCAAGAATGAACGGGCAAGCGGCGCAAAGACCTGCGCGTAGCGCGAATTTCCATAGAAAGTAAAACGATTTCAAAATAGTTCATATTTGTTTTGAGCGATTACTGGTGCATCTTTTTTTTGGGATATTATTTATGTACTTTCTTGTATTTTAAAGTTTTGCGATTAGTTTTTGCTGTAATTAACTTTGTTTTGAAGTGATTCATTTTTGTTTTGAATTCATAAAAGCATTCAAATTGTTTCTTGTGAAGGATTTTAAGTGTGTGAAATCGTTACTGTGCAAGGTAAATGTGTGAGAGTGTCTATGTGCTTTGTTTTGTTGTTTGTCATCTGTTCGTGGTAAAAAAACGAGAATGAAGAATTATGGCTGATTACGTTGTGAGTAATCTTTACATAGTTTAAAACAAATTCACTTCCCGCCGTCTGTACCTACGCAAGAATGTTGATGCGTTTTTCATTAATATACCTACAGAATGATTCATGAGAAAGGTTATATGTAGTTATAATTTATGCCTGAAAAACATTAAAAATTTCCACCCTAACGAAGTCGCGGGAAGTTACAAATATTTTCAATACTTTAGTAGTTAGAAACCAATTTATTGTTTGTGCGCCATCTATCGGTGTTTTTAAAATTTTGCCAATAGCGACTGTAGAGAGCGAGAGAAATAATGACGAATTGACACGAAGAGTTCAGTTGTTAAATTTAATTCAATAGATGACTCTTATATCATTTACTTGACACTGACTATAAATCAAGATATTGAAATAGTTGTAATTTTGTGACGAGATATAAAATGCGCAGTATTTTTTTATATTAACCACTGTTTGTATTTTTATATTTAGGCACATTTAAATAATTAGAAAATAAAACAGCTTTGAAAACCAATATCAGAACAGGCAGCGAAACTTATTTTTTACCCCAATATCGTCAGTTGTCTAGTTGGGCTTTGCCCCCGTTTCATTGGAGGCACGCCACTGTGCCTACCTACTTACTTATTCTATGTTAATAAGAAAAAAAATCTATTTTCAATTTTAATCTATTAACAATTTAATTTATTTTTAATGTATTTTCAATTTAAATTCAATTTAATTCACATTATTCACTTAACTTATGATTTGACTTTACCTTAAAATGTTATTTAACTTTTTTGACATGGAACGATCGATTAATTCAATAATGTTTTTGTTTTAATTCTTTATAATCTATTCTACGAGTATAAATGTAAGATGTAATTTTATTTTGTATATGTATAATGAATGTTTTTAGAATAATTGCTTAGGTACCCTTTAATATGAATGTTGTGCATGCCTGTAAGTGATGTATTGACACAACATCAAAGACTTGTAATTTTATGTGGAAATTATTGTGAATATGTCGTTGGTGTGCCTTACTTAATAAATAAATAAATAAACATTTTGTCCATTATGTATGATTAATTTATGAAGAGGGCATGAATAGCAAAATTAATAGCAAAATTCGCATCAATAGCAAAATTATCTAAACAAGTCAGGCTTCTTGGTCTTGTGGCCTGCCTTATGATCAATTTAAGGTTGTAATTTAGGACCAAATATTCAAAGTCCAAAGTGGATCTGTTACGTTTTAAAATCTCTATGTTGGAGTCTCCGCATAATACCTTTACATTAGTCTTATTGCACAACTTTTTTAATAAAGCATCTAAAGTTTCGAAAAAAGATTAATGTTGGACATGTAGGGAGGCCTATAATACACATTACTTACTATTAACTTATGTTTTGACAGTTCTATCGCACTACATTCAAAAACACCTGTGATAGAAAAACTTATTAAATCGCTTAGTTCCTTGCATTCGAGATGTCTATAGTAAAATACATTAACCTCCTCGTCTTTGCTCCCTTCTAGAGTAGCATGACGCCAATTTAAAGATTGGTATTTTAATGAGAGTTTCTTGGCCAGAATTAATATCTTGTCTAATTTGGAAGACGCAGTCTAAGTATCTAGTTCGTAAGTGTCAAGTCCTCTACTCCCAGCAATATAATACAGTAATCGTTTAATGTGTAGTTTGAGAGTTTCTGTTTTATTCCGTTTAGTTGAGCTTGAATGTTTCGGTGTGGTGTGATATAATGGCAAATATCAGACTCAGCTAAAGCGTTTTTTGCAATGTTAGAATGATATTCTTATTATCAGTACATAAAATACAAATTTTATTGCCTTCCACATTATAGTTTTCTTGTTGCTTGGTCTTATTTTGAGTTGTTGGCTTTCCAGCCTGTTTATTATGTTTTTTACTATTGCTTAAATTCTTATTTGGTGTTGATGTCGACTTAAGTTTAACTGGAGTACTGGCAACTTTCTTGTAAAAATAATTTTTGTCATAAGACTTTTATTCTCGCTCTTCAAGTTACTGTTTTTAAAGACAGAACTTCAATTTCAGAATGAGCACTTTGCAATTCTAATGTCAGAATCATAATTTGTCCGCGCATTTTTTTTACAATTCCATCTTCTTCGTCATCTGACAGTTCTGGTGCACTATTGACCGTTTCATTCGGTGTTTGTATGGTATCGCTGACGTTCATAATTGAGTCTGATTTCGTCCAAGTTCGGCGAAAAGTAATGTTTTCCAAAAAAAGTCATGACAGCCCCAAAGTTTCTAATTTTCTACCAAGTGCTAAATATTTTTCTTACAATGGTAACATTAGCTATCTTGCGCCCTCTAGCATAGTAGTAGTATTAATTACTGTCTAGTGTCAAGTGATACGCAGATTTATTGCAGGACGCTTAGAGAATTAGACAGAGCAATGTCGTTTATTGTTTCTTTGATGTAATATTTATTTATTTTATTTTATTCATTAACACTTACATTTATTTTTACAGGTAAGACCCAAGCTTACAAAAGTAGTCATAAATTAGCAATTGTCCAGTCCCAAGTAACGGGTCTGGATAGAAGCACAAGTTACACAGTGGACAACATACTAAGTGTCACCCTCTGGAATTCCGCCAAAGAGCAGTGAAGTCACGGGTTTCACGCATGACAAAACCAAGATTTTTAAATGCTTTTTTGCACACCTGCACTACATGAGCACGAAACGAAATCCAGCACTAGTATCAGATAGATGCTGTAGCCAAGACGCCAGCTGGCTGTTATGGTGAAAAGTTGATATACACGTTCTTTTCTTGTGGTTAAAAGTATATGAATAAATCCGTTTGCTCATTTTATTAAATAAATGACAACCACCAATTAATAAATTAATTAATTGGCGGTTGTTAGAGAAACAAAAAATGTCTTTATATTGTTTAACACTTTTGGTTCTTATTGCTACAACATTTGGCGATATGACGGAGATACTACAGCAGCAGCAGCAGATTGGAGGTGGAAAGTGGCAAATTGGGGCTTACAATAAATAGGCAGAAAACCAAACTTATGGTGATAGATCGTGCGGGAAAGCTATCGGGTGCCAATCACATCCAAGGCATCGATACTGTGGACAGTTTCGTTTATCTGGTCTCTAATATCAACAATGAAGGTTGCTGCATCCCAGAAATAAAACAACGAATAGCATCTTTTGGAAAAATCGTGGTATAAGCTACAAAACGAAGGCCCGTTTGTTCAGAGCACCAGTTTTCCCAATTTTCCTCTATGGAGTTGAGACGTGGACAATCCGAGCAAGAGAAAGACAGAGAATAGACGCATTTGAAATGTGGTGCTGGAGGCGGATGCTCCAAATTCCATGGACAGCAAACGCACAAATGTGTCTATCCTTTCCCAACTCGATATCAAGGCCCGATTGTCTACAGTTTGCCTACAGCGTATCTTGACATATTTCGGCCACATAATGCGAAGGGGAGATAGTAGCCTTGAAAAGATGGTCATTGTTGGCAATATGGTCCGTCCAAGTAAAAAAAGGCTATATCCTCAAGCAAATTCCAGCAGGTGGTGATGGCAACTTTGGACCGCAGTCGTTGGAGGCAGATTGTCCGTTTAAAGGGGTCCGGTGACCACGATCCTCAGTAATGAGGGACCGATTGAAGAAGAAGAGAGAACACTTTTGGCTCATTATAAAATGGTTCACTGGAGTTTAAAAAACCACTTTCAATGTTATTGAAGCCGTCGTTCACTATCACAGCACAGTAATTGTCCTTTTTCGATATGGTGTCACACTTATATTTTAACTGTTTGTAACTTTAAGATCTGTTTACCATACACTAGTCCATAAGGTCATTCATTTATTATAGTTTATTTTCACTACCATACTAGTATACTTTCATTTATCAAATCAAATCAATCAAGTCAAAACATTTATTTTTGCAGAAAACACTGTTACAATGGTGTTAAACAATTTAGGTACATGTTTCAAGTGATTCTACCTTATGGCATGCAAAATTTACAGAATCCTAGTTTATCAAAATTCGGGTTTGAGATGTCTTTATTTCCCATAAGAAATTTCACTTACATGAGAAATATAAACTAGTTTAAAAATATTATTGATTTAACGTACAGTTTTAACAAAATAATAACAAACATAAAACATAGGTACAAATTATTCTAGAAGTGTAGGGTAATCGCAAAACATTTAACCCAGCCAAAATGTAAACATACACGGAACACGCGCAACTAGATGTGGTATGTAATGCACTAAGGTGGGCTTGCTTTAAAAATATGTAATTTTAAGTGTTTCTTGAATATTGCCATGGATTTTGCATTTTTTATGTTATTTGGTAGTTTATTGTACAATGCAGCACCTTCGTACATCACATTTTTCTTGCCATAGCTAGTGCGTGGTGGGTATAATTGTATGTCATTTGCATTTCTGAGCCCAATTTTGTGTATTTGATGTTTCTTTGTAAAATGTATTTGTGTGTGAATGTTTTTATTAAGTATTTTTCTTATTAAGATGCAAGTATTATATACGTATGTTTGTGATATGTTCATTAACTTAGTTTCATGGTATATTTTTTGTGTAGGTGCACTGTAATCATATTGGAAGAGTGTCTTTACTAACTTATTTTGTGCTATTTGTAGCGTTTCGATATTGGTTTTGGCCGCTGTGCCCCATACTTCTATAAGATAGTCCAAGTGAGGTTTTATAAGAGTATTATATATATTGTAACGTTCTTGGCGTGGGAGACATCGGACAACACTCCGTAGGGCTCCCGTGAGCGAAGTCAGTTTAGATCTATCCTTGTCCATATTTGGCTTCCAGTTCAGGTGGCTATCTAAAATTAGTCCAAGATACTTTTCGTGATCAACTTTTTTGATAGGTTGGTTACTTATGGTTAATTGTGAATTGTGTGATATTTTTTATTTTTTGCTGCAAAAACTATGTAGTTGGTTTTGGCTATATTTATTGTGAGTAGATTGCACTGAAACCACATATTTAAAAGATTTAAATCATCCTGAGCGTCACACATAACAGCGTCTACAGAGTGTCCAAAATAAAATAAAGCTGTATCGTCGGCGTACAACGATACATCGCCTTTAAGTCCAACTTCATGAATATTATTAATATAAATCAGGAATAGTAAGGGTCTCAAAATTGATCCCTGCGGAATGCCAAAACTTACGATTTTAGGACTACTTTGGGTTTCCTTAATCTTAACCACTTGGGAACGATTAGCCAAGTAAGATTTAAAAATATCAAGGGCACTACCAGTGACACCAATGTCATTTAGTTTCTTTAATAACAGTTTGTGACTTATTGTGTCAAAAGCTTTTTTTAAGTCTATAAAAATTCCTAATGCTATTTGCTTTTTGTCGATACTTAGTTTGATTTTTGTTATTAGATCTACTGTTGCCGAAAGTGTATTGGATTTTGGCCTAAAACCGTATTGTTTTTTATAAAGAAAGTTTTGCGCTCTAAGATGTTCATCCAGACGATTGTATAAAACACGTTCAAAAACTTTTGATAAAACCGGCAAGACAGAAATGGGACGATAATTTCCTGGATCAGATTTACTTCCATTTTTGTAGATGGGGCTGACTTTGGCAATTTTGAGGCTGTCGGGAAAAGTCCCAAGCTCTAAATTTTTATTTATACAATTTGTTAGTTCACCTAGAATTATGTCTTTTACACATTTGATTGATTTTGTGTTTATACCGTCTAAGCCAGAGCTAGAGTTTAGTTTTAGGTTTTCAATGATTTTTTCTATTTCTGTTATCGTGCATGGTCTTATTTGTGAAAGTGTGTCCAAGGTTCCAGTTGCCTGTGCTCCTTTAGTGTGGGTTAAATTGTTTGACTAGCCAGAACCGATCCAATGTTAGAGAAAAAGTCATTGAAACACTCACAAATGTCGGTCTGATTAGTCAAAACTCCAGATGGCATAAGGAGTTTACTCGGTGCTGGTGACTCTCTGACCTTATTCCTAGAGAGATCATTTATAAGACTCCACATTTTTTTTGGGTTATTCTTGCATTGATCAAAAGCATTTAGGTAATATACACTTTTTGATTGTTGTATAGCTTCGTTGACTTCATTCCTTTGATTGATAAATGTTTTCTTCAATCATTGATCATTTGCTTTTTTCTTGTGCTTGTTCCATAATATGTTTCTTTGTTTCTTTTATTGATTATATTTATAATTGTTTTGTTTATCCAATCTTGCCTGGGCGGATTCAATATTTTGTGTTTTGTTATTTTACTGCTATTGATGCTGGATAATAACTTTTGTTCAAGTAGTTGGTATAGATCGTCTTCGTTGGTGTTATTCCATTCTCTCACAGTATTGTACAGCTTTTCATAATTTATAGCTTCATATTTTACTCTTCTAGGAGGTTCTGGTTCATGTTTTTTGACTTCTAAGTATATTTGGTTGTGATCTGACATAGCAGATGCAGTTATAGCTAGATGGAACTTGACGTCAGCAAGGTTTGTGCAGACATGGTCAATTATAGTTTTCGTTGTGGCGGTTTCTCGGGTACAGTAGCTCTCCTCGACTTTGTTTAGGAGTCTATAGCCATTAGTTTGTAGTTCTTCTTTGTATTTAATAACTGTTTGATCGTGTGAAGTTTTTGAAATTAGAAGCGTATGGTTTACGATAGATGCCAGCTATGTCGAGGGAATATTTTTCAAGATGGATCCATACGTAGTGGTTATCATTCAGGCATAGTTCCTCGATTAAGTGATGATTTAAGTTGTTGCGAAAATTGATACTCCACCACCCCTTACGCAGTGTCTGTAGTTGTAGTAGTGTGTATAACCAGGAATTTGAAGTATTTTTGCTTCATCATCAGTTTTTATCCATGTTTCAGTAAGTACAATAATATGTGTTACTACGAAAAGATTCCACGACACATTTTAGTTCGTCCAATTTCCCTGGTTTCACGATACTGCGCACATTTGCATACAAGAATTTTATAGATTTGTTGCTCGTGGTAATATCGTCGTAGTTTTCACATAATTGGTAAGTTATAATGTCGTTTGCGTGAGAGTTTTGGTAATGGCTGGTGTGTTTTGACGTCAGTTTTTTGCGGGAATTTGAATTATTTCGGCACTCCCCTAAAATACTTAATTGTTAGGTTATTCTCGCCTTTTTCAGATCGGACCTTAATTTCATCCTTAAGATTTTTCAGAAATTCTTGTTGCTGGGGTGTCTGATCTGAGTATATTTTGATATTGTCACTGCTAACATCATTTTTGCCACGTAAAATAGATATTGTCGTTTCTGATGATTTGAGGCATACTTTTAAAGGACGATTTTAAGACTGACATTAAAGGATATACAATTAGATCGGAATATTCCATGATATTAAATTAATGCAATGACAATTTATAATACAGATTAATGATTTATTTAAGAATAATAATATTAAATTTATTTCAATATCAAAACGTACTTGTTACTATTAATACTGTTTTTAGAAACAAAATAATACAGAGCTTATGTTGTTGTAGGCGAGAGCTCCATCTATTTCTCTCTCTTGGAAAATGTGCCATCACATCTTCCAAGCTCATCGTGCTGTTCTAGCGCTGACGCTGCGGCAGCGGAGAACCATTCTAATAAACGTAGCGTTTGCTTTGAGGTAACGTCTCAACCAGTCAACAATTAACCCGGGTAGCGAGAGCACGTTCCCCCAAGTCATTCACAACTTACTGATAATTTGGTGGTTTTATTCTAAACCTTAACTAGTGAACACAACATTGGCGGCGTAAATATACCTTTGTGATAAATATATTTCGAGCCGTTTGGGGTTGAAACTCTGGGGCCGTGGGGTCCGAGTGCTCACAGCCTTTTTAAGAAAATTTCGAAACGCTTAGTTGATGCTTCCCGTGATCCAAGGGCTGGCTTTTACTTTGGTTAGATGCTAAGTATTGCCATACAACGTGGCAATGCTGCCAGTCTCTGGGGCACATTACCAGCTGACAGCGTTGAGGAGGAGTTTTTTGACGCCCTTTTATAGTTTATTGTTATTTTAGTTAGTTAATTTATTAGTTTGTTAATCGTTATAATGTCTATAGTTAGGTTCCTTTTATGAAATAAATGTTACTTGTTTCTATCTTTTCAGTTCATTTAATAAGTAAGTTTGAAAAAGAGACGGGGGAGGTTACATGTATTTTGGGACCCACTCTTACTCACTATTAGTGTTAGTTTATAAGTATTTTTAAATAGACTTTATTTTTTAATATTGTTATACAAATATATATTATATAATTAAAAGATTATCTAAAAAGGAAGCTGGTGCAGCGATATAGCTCTGGTGTCTGGTATAGCCCATATACCATAATATGCTCATGATATGGTTTAAGAACTTTATTATTCCTCATCAAGAATTAACAATAATTCACTTACTGAGAAACTAAATTTAAATAACATGTTTATGAGCGCACAGAAATATACGTTCGTAAAAAGTAACAAATATGAGGGTAAGCGATCACAATAACAAAAGTATCTAGTAGCCAAACACCAACCAAGCAAACACGGATTCAAACTAAAAGTAAGTTGTTGAACTAGATGTGGCAATGCATGGCAACATACTGATTAATAATGTTTATTGTTCATTATTGTTACTATTTGCTCATTATGTAAGATTTCAGCATTTTTTTAAAACAAGACATACTTTTTGCTTCTTTTATAACCATCGGTATTTTATTGTACATGTTAACACCTTCAAATTCAATGTTTTTCTTACCGTAATTAACTGTTCTGGGAGGACGCGTTAGTAGGTGATTGTGATTTCGGAGTTTAATTTTTTGGACCTGATGTTTTTTTGTGAAATTTAGTGTTGTATGAATATCTTTATGCAATATTTTACGTATAAGTATACACGTATAGTACATATAGGTTTGTGAAATGTTCATTATTTTTGTATCATTATATATTTTCTGAGATGAAGTTCTAAAATTGTAATTAAATAAAATTTTGATTAATTTGTTTTGTGATATTTGTAATGTTTCTAGATTAGATTTAGCTGCGGTCCCCCAGATTTCTATTAGGTAGTCTATATGTGGTTTAACTAAAGAATTATAAATGATGTATCGAACTTTCTGTGGAAGACATTTATTTATGCTGTGAAGGGCTCCTGAGAGTGATATCAGTTTAGATCTGATTTTCTCTATGTGAGGCTTCCAACTCAGGTAGTTATCTAAAATTAAACCTAAATATCTCTCTTTAGTCTTCCTTTGTATCAATTGGTCATTTATTTTAAGTTCAATGTTATCGCTTATTTTTTTATTTTTGGGGGCAATTACAAGATAGTTTGTTTTTGTAGTATTGATGGTGAGTACATTAGATTGGAACCATTTATTTAGCAAGTTTAAATCGTCTTGTATATGTGGTATCATAGCTTCAATTGAATGCCCAAAGTAGAAGAGACTAGTGTCATCTGCGTAAAGCGAGATGTCCCCTTTAAGACCAATCTGGGATATACTATTAATGTAAATTAGGAACAAAAGTGGTCCCAAAATTGATCCCTGGGGTACACCGAAACTGACAGTTTGTGAAGTACTTTGACATTGACCTATTTTAACTATTTGCCTACGATTTTGCAGATACGACTCAAAAATCTGAAGTGCTTTGCCTGTTATACCAATGTGGGACAATTTTTGTAATAATAGACTTGGACTTATTGTATCAAAAGCCTTTTTGAGGTCGATGAAAATACCCAAAGCTGATTGCTTTTGATCGATTTTGTTTTTAATTTTTGTTACGAGATCAATGGTAGCCGAAAGAGTATTCGAATGAGGTCTGAATCCGTATTGTTTTTTATATAAAAAGTTTTTTGATTTAAGAAATGTTTCTAGACGATTATAAAGGATTTTTTCAAAAATTTTTGAAATAACAGGAAGCACAGATATAGGGCGGTAGTTACAAGGGTCAGACTTACTTCCCGATTTATGGATTGGGATAACTTTAGCAATTTTTAGGTCATCAGGAAATGCACCTCTATCCAAACAATGATTTATACACGCTGTAAGTTCATGAGCTATTATTTTTTTGACACATATTAAAGATTTTGTACTGATGCCATCAATGCCTGAACTCGTATTTGGATCCAAACTTTCAATAATTTTAATTACTTCATCCGTGGTTGCTGGTATTATAGAATTTAGTTCCGTCGAGTCACTTGTTACAAGTTCTTGAGCAAGGTTTCCGTTCGTCTTTCCAGTGATTAGATTTGCAAGTGATGACCCAATGGTTGAAAAGTAAGAGTTGAACCTTTCACATATCTCCTTTTGGTCCGTGATAGTACCAGTGTCTGTTTCAAGTTTCTCTGGCCCAGTCTTTTCTCTAATTTTATTTTTGGATATATCGTTTATTAGTTTCCACATTTTTCGAGGTTTTTTCATATTGTCCTTGAAAAGTTTATAGTAATATGTATTTTTAGTCTTTTGTATGTTGTAAGCTACTTTAGCTTTTGTTTTTTCAAATTCTGTTTTTAGCTTAGTATCTGATATGTTTGATTTTAGTTTTTGCCATAGTATATTTCGATTATTAATATCATGTATTATTTCTTTCTTTATCCAATCTTGTCGTGGAGGGTTCAAAACTTTTATTTTCGTTATTTTACTCTGTAATAAACAAGACTGTAGCTTGGTAGCCAATCTCTCATAAAGGGGTTCTTCGTCATTTGTAACTCTTGTAACGTTTTCAAAACATTTATACAAACTTGAGTAATCCAATGCCGTGTAATCCGCTTTCACAAGAACAGGAGGGTCATGCCGCTTTATTTCTAAAAATATTTGCTTATGATCTGACATTGCGGATTCAATCACGACGATGTGAAAGTGATTTTCCTGTAGGTTGGAGGAGACATGATCTAGTATGGTTTTTGTTGAATTCGTTTCTCGAGTACAGTGCTGGTGATCTATTTTGTTTATGATTTTGAAGTTACTTTCCTTCAGTGTGTTTCTGTAATTACGAATTGCTCGGTCTGGGTTCAACAAGTCTAGATTAAAATCACCAAATACTACTGCTCTCTTCTTTTTCTGTAATTGTTGTGAGTAAATTTCAAGAAAGTTGTTCATATTATTTTTGTCTGGTTTGTATATGGCACCAATGCTCAAGGAAAACTTTTTCAGATAAATCCAGAGGTAATGAGTATCTTCAAAACAGTTTTCTTCTATTAAATGGTGTTTAAGATTGTTGTGGACGAATATTGAGACTCCACCTCCTCTTTTATTCTGTCTAAAGTTATAGTAGTGGGAGTAGCATGGAATTTGTAGTCTCCTTGCCTCATCTTCACTTTTGATCCATGTCTCCGTTAGAATGATAATGTGCGTTGTTGCTTGTAAAGATGCGATTATACATTTTAACTCATCGAATTTGCCTGGCTTAACTATACTACGAACATTGGCATAAAAACATTTCAAGGACTTTTTTGTTGGGACTATATCTGTGTAATTGTTTGTAATTTGGTATGTTATTCTGTCTGAGCAAGAAGTTAGTTTTTTGAAGTTGTTAATACAGGGGCAGAAGGTTGTACGGCTGTTGAAATAATTTTTGGTACTCCTTTCATATACTTAATGATGAGGTTATTTTCACCAGAAGCAGTACGTTTTTGCAGTTCGCCTTTCAAGTTTTGTAAGTATTTTCGCTGATATGGGGTTTGGTCAGTGTAGATTTTTATGTTTTCGATGTCCAAATTATTTCTGTTGCGCAATATAGTTTTCGCTATATCCTCAGATGAAAAACATACTTTAATCGAGCGGGAGTATTCAGGTTTATATTTTCCGAGTCGTATAATTTTCTCAGGTTGGGGACAATCCTTATATGCAAGTTTCATTATGCTTGTAATTTCTGCCTTATCCTATTCTTGACGTTCGGTTGGTGATTTGTTTTTAGGTTCAGCAATACCAGAAACTACTACATTTTTGGCTCGTATGTTTCGTTCTTGGATTTCTGTGAGAAATTCCTCATAAGTCGAGTGCATTTGGTTTGAAGTCGATTGTGGCATACATTTGAGGTTATTGACTTGTGCTTCTAACAGCATAACTCTTTTTTCTGTGTTGGCATGAATAGTTGTTATGCCATCAAGTTTGGTTTTAATATTTGAATTTTCAGAGATTAGGTTCTCAATAGTTTTACTGATATTGCCGACTTCAGTCTTTATTGTAGTGACATCTTGACACAGTTTATTGTAATTTTCGGCTTGGTCATTTTTAGAGGACTTTAAAAGCAACATCATTTCGGACATTTCTTGTCGCATTTCTGACAGCTCAGTTCTTAATAGTTCTTCATCATTTAACTTGCGTTTAAAATTACGATAAGTAATCCGCGGAGTGCTGATATTTTGTGTTTCAGACAAATTGGGTTGAGAACCTCCAAATTTTCCGCCGTTGCCACTTCCAGGCGGTGAGCGTACTAAATTCATTGTATATGTGCGTTCAATAAGTACTCACGTGAATAGTACCGCGCACCTCACAACTTTAGTGCCGTCTCTGTCGCTTGCACTGGGCTCGACACTTGGAAGAATTCCGTTGTAACTAAGTCACAGTTGATTAAGCAAAGTATGTTTTATCTCGTTTGTATAAGACTGTAATTACTATGAGCAAATTTAATAAGTTTTTAAAATAATTTGCGACACGTCTGCTCTGTACGCTCGACTGCGAGCAATGCCATATGAGAGCAACAACCCACTGTCCGTGTCCCAACAGGACAGTGGCAATAATAGCCTAATACACCACTGCTCCCCTTTTAGCCTTCTATCTACTGTGATATACATATATATGTTACGGGCAATTTGATAAGTCCGGGCACTATTAATAATGGCCGGTCTGTATTCATAATGCCCGACTCAATTGGGCGATGTGATTAAAACAGCATATATATATAACAGCATATATATAGCATAATCACTTTTCCCGGCCATTAACCTATCTTGGGAAAAGTAATAAAATAGGTGAACTGTAGTGTTTTTGTTTATTAAATGAAATTTAACAAAAAATAACCTAACCTAACCTAACCCAATTGCCCCGCTACAAGTAGGGAATTATTCATACTGCCCGGTCCAAGTGATAAATTCAAGCTATCTAAAACACGGACTTATTACATGGACTACGGGCCGTCGGGCATTATTAATAATGGCCGGTCAAAGTGATAAGTTAATCACTTTGCCCATCGCTCTTGGGCATTAATTATAATGGCCGGTCCTTACTAATAATGCCCAGTTAATCACGTTGCCCGTAACATATATAATATGACTTACTAGGTACTATGTGCCTTGATTTAATTCTCGCACGTAAATTAAATGGGTGGTTGCCATGAAATAATCCTTGTAGAGGTGTGTCATCCGTGCATACTTCTATTGCATATATTCCGGCAGCTATTAGGTGTTCCGTTACATGAGATTTTGCGTGCCTTTTTTGGTAAGTGCCAAGCTCTAGTTCATTAATTGACAACTCCGGGAACTGTATATCGACATAATTTATATTTTGGGACATGCTATGTCGCATATTAAAATTGTTTTGGGCGTCAACTTGATCTAGTTCATTTTCTACAATATTTTATTCTCAACAATTTCAATCATATTTTGAACATTCGTTCGTTCCCTAAAATGAACAGTAAAATGGTTCAATAAGGCAGCGGCAATCGAAAAATCTTGGATGATATGAGGGCACCGTGTCTTAAAATAATCTGCTCGGAATATCTTAAAATCTGTACTGAACCTCCCATTGACAGCTTCGACAACCCATCTATTAATAGTTACACATCTCGAGACCTTGGCTTGGAGGCTGGAAAGTTGCCTTCCTCCTGTTGAGATAGTTTCGGGCATATATCACCAATAAACCTTTGGCTATCATGTCATCGGCACAGTCCCTAAATCCACGGTCGTCCGAATAAAAACGCCATCCTCCCTAAACAATTCCGTAAACGCACCACGTTCTGCAAGAAGATCCTTCATAATTGAGGCTTCATCATTTGTGGTAGCTGGATATTGGCCCGCTGCCTCTATAATATACCCGTCGCAAGAAACTATTAAAAACGGTTTTACCAATACAGACGTTTCCGTGGCCAACTTGATATCGGGTTTCATTTTCAGGGTCGCTGCTTATCAGCTCCCAACATGAGTGACAAACATAGTCATCTCCGGTTATCTGGAAATAATTATTTATTTTAAAATAAATAAATTCACTTTTGGTGGAATAAATATAAAGTGTAGTGTAGAGTAAAGACCTTAGATCCTTCTCAGCAACCGAAACCTATTAGTTTTTGGGTGGAAGCGCTGTGCATCAATGTTGCTGACATGAAGCAATCGTTAAAGGAGCGCTTCTTTGGCCGCCTGAGAAGAATGAATGGAAAATTCCAAAAATATCTGCGCGTCTAAGCAACAACGTGAGCCTATAAAGACTTCCAACAGTTTCGGCCCTCTTCCAGGCAACCAACCATCAGCCGCTGACTCCAGCACCAGACTTTGTGATGCTGTCACCAAAAAGGCCAGCCGCATTCCACCATCGTCTTGGAGATACAACCCAGCTGGACACTTAAGTACATCAGAAATTCAGAACCACAATCACGTCTTACTCAAAAAACTATTACTTACAGTACAGACGCAATAATCGAGTGGCTCGAGTCAAACCATCTAATCAGATTTGACCCTGACCATCAAATCACCTTTATCTCACCAATCACCTGAACGACAATCTCTGGAACAATGAACTGTTTAAAATTACAAACCCTGAAACCGACTTATGGAAAATAGTTAAGTCAATTAACTATCAACCTAACATAATACCCCCCTATTAACCCCTATCAACCAATACACCACCTCCTCAGACGTGCTACGAGTGACTACGTACGTACTTTTCATGCCTTAATTATAAACGTAAACAAGCTCACACACATCTATGCCAAAGATACGGCCTCATTCAATACATACAAAGATGTTGACATCATTGCGGGACGGCTACAATTTTCACTGGAATTAACCAGCGGGGCACACGGGGCACTAACTTTTACCTCCATTACAACCAGTCTGTGTTGGGAGACTAAGTCTTCGCCTGGCAGCACCTTACAGTTTGTGACGCATTTGAGGTTGTTCCGTTTGACCAAAAAATAGTCAATTTGCGTCGAGTTGTGGCCACTTTTATAAATAATCAGGTGTTCGGCTCTTTTTTTAAACCACGTATTTGTTATTGCCAGGTCAAAGGCAGAAGCAGCTTGTAGCAGTGCCTCGCCGTCAGTGTTACGGTCTCCATACCCCCAGCCGCCAAGCACTCTCATACCCATCCTTCACTCTTCCTACATGCCCGTTGAAATCACCCCCTACATACACGTCTTCACTCTCTTGCACGTCCAACATCACTCGATCAAAGTCTTCCCAGAACTTCTCTTTTACGCTATCTTCACTTCCTGACTGGGGTGCATACACACTAATTACATTTAACACCAAACTATCTACAATCACTTTTACAGCTATCACTCTATCGCTCACTCTTTTAACATCCACCACACATTCTTTTAACTCATTATCCAAAACTATTCCCACTCCATTCCGCTTTCCATCACTGCCACAGTAGTAAAACTTATATCCTTCTCCTATCTCTCTTGCCCTCTCACCCTTTCACCTAGCCTCTTGCAGACACGCTATTTTTATCCGTCGCCTTTTTAAAACATCTGCTAACTCTCTTCCTCGTCCATTCATCGTACCTATATTCCAGCTCGCACACTCATTCTCTCATTCTTATTTCTTTTACACTCCGAGCTGGCGTCTTATGTTGCACCCGCCCGTTCTGGTGCGACAACCCTTATCCACTTTCCGCAGTGGCCGGGTGCTGCTTCTGCGCGTCGCCTGTGGGGTACGCCCTAGCCCTAACATTACTTTCATTATTATGAGTCATGCTGCATGTGTTTTGGCAAAGATTTTATAACTGGCCGCCTGCTTGACGTCAACCCTCCTCGGGAATGCTATTGTGCATATCTTTTTTTTTTTTTTGGACAGTAGACTTGAGTATTAGATATATTTTAGCTTGATACCTCCACAACGCGTGGAGGTATCAAACTAAAATTTGAAGAGAAAAAGGGGCTTGGCAGACAGCAGACGGACGGACGGACGGACGGACGGACACAAAGTGCTCCTATAAGGGTTCCATTTGTTCCTCCCTGGATAATGCAATCGATTGGCTAGAAAAAAATAATCTACAAATAAATATGACCAAAACAAACATAATACAATTTCAGACATACAATGCAAACATTAATAAACTAGACATTCACTATAAAGACTCTCACTTGATCACAGTCGATAATTGTGTATTCTTGGGTATAACGGTCGATAAAAATTGCAGTTGGAAACCACATATAGATAAAATTCTTGCAAAAATAGATCGCTTTACATATGTCTTGAAAAGAATTAAACAAACAGTTAATCAAGATACTGCAATGCTGGCTTACCATGGTTATGTATCATCAGTACTGAGATACGGTATTATAATACCCCATATTATAATACCGTATCTCAGTACTGATGATAACTCAGTAGATTTTGATAGAGTTTTCAAAGCTCAAAAAAAATGTATCCGTGCAATTTGTGGAGCTCACTTTTTAGACAGCTGTAAGCCATTGTTTCAGAAACTTAAAATTCTACCTTTGCCATGTCTATATATTTTTGAAATGTGTATTTTTGTTAAGAGGCATTATAATCTGTTTGAAACGAGCACAGTCAGGCCAAATAGTCGAACACGGCATAAAGATAGACTTCAACTGCCACAAATAAAATTGAAATTATTTAAGAAAAATGTATACTGCATGTCGATTATTGTTTACAATCATCTACCAAATAGTTTGCAAGACTTACCTCTGACAATGTTTAAAAAAATACTCTTCAAACTATTGCTTGTTAAAAGATACTATAACATTAAGGAATATTTAGAAGACAAATTATTAGAATCTGTTATTTGTACTGGTTAATGATTTATTTTAAATTATAAATTTTGACATTATATTTTATCAATACTTTGTGTGTGTAATTGTGTATATACCTATTGACATGTGTTAGTATTATTTTTTATTTTTGTTTAAACTTTTGACATTATATAATTAGTAACTAGTAGTACTTTGAGTTTTCAGTCTACTTTCCAACTTGACATTGTATTAAAATCATATTATGGTTACATTAATGGGGATATAACTTTATTTAGCGTTTTTGATGACAAACTATTATAATTATATTGTTGTGGCCTAGAAGTTTGGCTTTTTATGCTAATTTTAATATTTCTACACCGGCAATGGTAGTGTAAGTGAAACTGTTTCTAGATTAAGATCCTAATGTACCATTCACTCAGAAATAAATATTATTCTATTCTATTCTATTCTATTCCTTTCGAGATACGGAACCCTAAATACGAGCAAAAATAATATACACTTTTTTGTATGGGAGACCCCTTAAATATTTTTATTTTATTCTGTTTTTGTATTTGTTGTTATAACATCAACAGAAATACATAATCTGTAAAAATTTCAACTAGCTAACTCTCGATTCATGAGATACAGCCTGGTGATAGACGGACAGACGGACAGCCAAGTCTCAGTAATAGGGTCCCGTTTGACCCTTTGGGTATGGAACCCTAAAACCGAGCAAAAAAATCACTGTTTTTGTATGGGAGCCCCCTAAAATATTTATTTTATTCTGTTTTTATTATTTTTGTTATAGCGGCAACAGAAATATACAAGGTGTTGTTTTGCATTCTCGTCAAATTCAAGGAGGTTACTATGCTAATGATTCTCATCCCGAATCAATAATAAAATTGGTAGGTAATTTTTATTTTTTCATTTATTTACGGAAATCAGTAAGTGTGAACCACCCGTGTTTTAAACGCGGCCCGTCTGATTCTCGACCTATAACCGCGCTTACAAACATACAAACAATCTCAAACGTTTTTTCGATAATTTCTTATTCTCTAAACCACGTAAAGGGGGTTATTCTGAAATGTTGACAAAGAGAAAAAACCAAAAAAATCCACGTTTAATAATAATAAACTAGGTACTGTAATTTTAATTGATTATTTATGTATTTTGTAACAACCTCCTGAATTTTGACGAGGATGCAAAACAACACCTTGTATAATCTGTAGAAATTTCACCTGGCTAACTATCACGGTTCATGAGATACAGCGTGGTGACAGACGGACAGACGGATGGACAGCGAAGTCCCAGTAATAGGGTCCCGTTTGACCCATTAGGCACGGAACCCTAAAAAACTACATGAACTTATAAAATCTTTTAGAAAAGTATCCTTTTCCAAAAGATTTTATACTAGATTTCACGTAAATTGTATTTGCATCCTTCACACTGAGACATTCTAATATCAGCAATTTGGTAACAGGAGACTGACGACATTGCCTTGCGCTGGAACGTACAATCGGTATCGACTGCCCCATCACTACTTCCTCCGTGACGTTAGACGTATCATGCCGATAGCTCGCTTACTAGCTGACGCCGCTTGACCGGCCGTAGGTATATTCGCAATCTTTGCACAAAACTACCCGCTACCTACATTATAATTATTATTATAACTTAACATTATAATAAAATTTACATTATTTAATAACTGATTGTTAATACCTATTAGGTATGTGTGTCCTCACTAAAACCTGCACATAGGTACCTAAAAAGTAATTGGTGTAAATATACATATAAGTTAATTCAACACAAAAAACGTAATAATAACATGTATTGATGTTTATAAAGGCGATGTAAGTACTTGTTTCAAAAATTTAGTATTACATGTATTGACGTTTATAAAGGCGATGTAAGTACTTAGCCACTGTTACAAAATAAATCCCGACTTCGGAAGCAGCTTGTATCAAATTATTTATTTGCATTACATCAAGCGACTTCTGAACAGCCGTGTATAATACCAGGCACAGGGGCGCAACCCAGCGTTCAACAACAATAAATCGACTAAGCACATGTTATTGTCCTCGCCTCGCCACCGCACCGCGCCTCGCCACCGCATCGCCGCGCCGCCGCCGCACAGTGTTACATTACAAATGTTGTTATTGATCATTGTTTGTTTGAGCCGACGCGTGACGCTGCTGACAACAAACACCTCGGTGCCGAGAAATACTATCTAATACTAATAAACCACATACAAAGTGCGCGAAAGTAAAGCCACTCGAGTGGGGAAGATTATTTATACGCCTTAAATATTGGGCTAGGCAGCCAACTATATTGGCACGTATGAGTCCGGACACTGTGGGAACTTTATCACCATGGACGGACCAAATAACATACCTAACAACAACACCAATATACATTTGTAACACACATGTATGTGAAACACATACATGTGTGTTCCCCAACACTAGATATTCCTCCGGATGCGTTGATAAACATTTAAACTCATATTCGCAAACAGCCAGACCCAGAACAATTACTTGAACATCATACAAATATTTGTTCCGTGCGGGAATCGAACCTGCGTCACTCAGCGCAACAGCTAATCGCTCAGTCACTGCTCTGAAGCCGCGGGCCGGTCGAGTACACGAGTGCACCGAGCGCCACCGCGGCGCTGCGGCGCATGCCACCGACTGAGTGTCGAAGGAAGCCCGCACACTGTCATTGTTAACCTAATATCAATGAGTCGAGGGTCTCGGCTGGTCACACTGTCACACGCTCACACGCTGGCGACCCATTATCACACTTACATACAGACATTTGTTACTTACAGTCAGTATCATCCCACTTAATGAATCAGGGCATCATGTTGATGTCGAGCGTCCAACGGATATGGAGTGACGCGGTCATTAGCGAGCATCTGCATATTGAATGAGATCACGTGTGCAACGTAAACAAGGCGCAGGAGAAGGTCGCCGGTGGAAGGTGCTCGGAACAATGCGCCATAAAGCCGATCGCGTAATCGTTGCGACAAATGTGGTGGACAGAGCAGCGCTCGCGCATGCCCGGTGCGACGGCGCGGCGTGGTGGGGCGCGGGGCGCAGGGCGGGACGCGAGTCAAGCACGCGCCGCGCGGGACACATCCTAATTTGTTCATTGCACTGCAATCAGCAGCTCAGCATCGCCGCCGCCGAGGACATCGAGACAGAGGAACGCGCCCCGCCCCAAGTGGCACCGGCATTCATAAAATCATGCTGGTTCAGTGACACATTAACGTTTTCTATCGTAGTTACCTTAACACATATCCAGGTCGGATAGCATTAATTGCGTCATTTTATATTGATATCATCAGGAAGTTTAAACTTCCTGATAAGCAAAAACAATAATAACAACACAGACATACAGGACAACATCACGAACACATAGCAACGAACACTCCAGCCCCTCCCCCTCCCAAAAATCTACAAAAACACAGAAGAAGAACCTACAACAATACAAGAAACACATCTTCCAAGCCGGCTGGTCACCGTGGAAGAATACGACCAAAACCCTCCAGTAAAATCACAATATCATGAAACCACCAAACGGAACAAGGAATATAAGAGCTATATAAAAGTCGGAACCTATAATGTCAAATCCCTGGCATCAACGGAACGATACCTAGAACTTACTAATGCATTAGAGAGTATAAACTGTGACATACTAGGTCTTTCGGAAATTAGAAGAATGGGCTGCCATATGGAAGAATACCCAAACTACATTTTCTGCTACATCGGAGAAACAAAAGGCCTATACGGGGTTGGTTTTCTTGTAAAAAGGCATGGAAACATAATATCACAAAGTTTACTGGGATTTCTGAGAGAGTAGCACTACTTCAAATGAACTTTGGAACATTAATCATTTCTATAATTCAGGCTTTTGCACCGACAGAAAGTTCCAGTGAAGCTGATATCGAAAGATTCTATCATGACCTAAAAAAAGCTCATACAACGGCAAGTGAGAAAGTCCTCGTATTAGGTGACTTTAATGCCAAAATAGGGCAACCCAGAGAAGAGGAAAAACTTATTACAGGAAATTATGGCCTAGGCCAAAGAAATAAAAGAGGAGAACGGTTATTAAATTATGCATTTGAATATAAATTGGCTATAATTAATACCTACTTTAAAAAGCGACCCAGCAGAAGATGGACTTGGAAGTCGCCGGACGAAAAGGTCAAGAACGAAATCGACTACATCATGACAAACATCCCAAAACAAGTCCAGACCTATGAAGTTCTCAATAATGTAAAATTCCGAACGGATCATAGGCTAGTAAGAATAACATGTATCTTAAACCAACCGAAAAAGAGCAGGAAAAACTTCAAACCAATACCAAAAATCCCCAAGACTGACGACGAAATAAAACATTACAAAGCTAGCCTCAAACTAAATATCGAAAACAATTTACAAGGAATTACAAGCGTCCAATCTTACTATGATGAACTGGAAAAAGCCATAACATCAAGCCAAACAAATGGATACAGCCTTAAGAAAGGAAAACAACATAAAATACTCAGTGAAGAAACAATAGCATTAATAAATAAACGCAGTGAACTAGCAATAAAAAAGTGCAAAGATTTAAACGCAAAGAAAGAATTAAGCAGATTATACAAAGAAACCAGCAAAGCTATCAAAAGAGATTATAGTGAGCACAGACGAAGAATAATAACGGAAAACTTAAACAAATTTGGAAGCACAAAAAGAGCATTTAAAGAATTGAATTTACGTAAAACATGGATACAAAAATTGGAAGGTAAATATAAAGAAACCAATACAAGACAAGATATTATACAACAGGCAACCACTTTTTACCGAGAACTATACAAAAACAAAGAAGACAACATCGAAAAGGCTAAAGAATTAACCCAGGCTAAAAACGCACAGGCAATTATACCTATAGATGAAAATGATATATACTTACAGTTAAAACGATTAAAATCAGACAAAAGCCCAGGTCCCGATGGGATAACAAATGAAGCACTGAAACTAGGCGCACCAATTTTATTGAGCCCTCTCACAGAATTATTCAACATGATTCTGGAAACGGAAATTGTGCCAATTCAATGGTGTACATCGGATATCATACTATTACATAAAAAAGGTAATCTACTCGACATTAACAATTACAGACAAATCAGCTTACTAGCAAATATATATAAAGTTTTCTCATCAACACTTCTAAAACGCATAACACAGGGCATTGATAATGCACAACCAATAGAACAAGCAGGTTTCCGCTCTAGCTTCAGCACTTTAGACCATATACAGGCACTGGAACAAGTTATCGAAAAGTATGAAGAATTTAAAAAGCCTCTATATCTGGGTTTTATTGATTATAGCAAAGCGTTCGACAGCATTAGCCATATTTCCATTTGGGAGTCATTAAACGCCCTAAACATCAACCCAAAGTATATAAACATCATAAAATATATATACAATAACAGTACTAGTAATGTCAGATTAGAATCGAGAGGTGAAGCAATAAAAATTGAAAGAGGAGTCAGACAAGGTGACCCCTTGTCACCTAAATT
Source organism: Cerastis leucographa (assembly GCA_963082945.1). Lineage (NCBI taxonomy): Eukaryota > Metazoa > Arthropoda > Insecta > Lepidoptera > Noctuidae > Cerastis > Cerastis leucographa. The sequence continues at coordinate 23,568,639 of OY720380.1, read as the reverse complement.
ATTTATTGCCGTTTTAGAAAACATATTCAAAAAGATAGACTGGAAAACAAAAGGTATAAAAATAAACAATTTCTATTTAAGCCACCTAAGATTCGCTGATGACATAGTCATACTAGCAGAGACATCAAGAGATCTTCAAGAAATGCTATGTTCACTGGACCAAGTAAGCTCGAAAGTAGGACTAGAAATGAATGCTAACAAAACCAAAGTAATGACAAACAGCAATAAAAAACCCATAAAGTTAAAAGAAAACACAATAGAATATGTCGACAGCTACATCTACCTAGGCAAGCAAGTATCATTTAATAAAACAAACAACGAAGACGAAGTTGAAAGAAGAGCAAATATAACATGGAAGAAATTTTGGTCACTCAAAGAAATCCTAAAAGGTGACTACTCGATAAACATGAAGAAAATCATATTAGATACCTGCATACTGCCCTGCCTGCTGTACGGTTGCCAATCTTGGGTATTCACGAAGAGAGCCAAACAAAAGATTGAAACAACACAAAGAGCCATGGAGAGAAGCATACTGAACGTAAGGAAAATACACAAAATCAGAAGCGTAATTATAAGGCAAAAAACCAAGGTAACTGACGCCCTTACGCAAGCCCTAAAACTGAAATGGCAATGGGCAGGTCACGTATCACGATACAAAGACGGTAGGTGGACAGTTAAAACTACAGAGTGGAAAGGGCCAAATGGAAAAAGAAGAGTAGGCAGACCGAAGAGAAGGTGGGCTGACGACATAAGAGATACAGCAGGAAACGATTGGCAGAATATTGCAAATGACAGAGACAAATGGAAGAAACTGGAGGAGGCCTTCACCCTTGGAGGGGCCTATATCCAATCAAAGGAAAACTAAAACTAGGAAAATCACACTTGTTTTATAAAAAAAAAAAAAAGTACATTTATAACGTAATTTTAAGGGTAATGGGAAATAAAGCCTTTTTTATTTTATATTGATATCATATGAACCAGTCACAATCAATGTAATGATAATACAGATTGTATTATAATTACATTACCATCACCATTAAATCATATGGGTTACGTTGAAGGACTGTAAGCAACCGGTAGTCCGGTACACTTGTTCTAAATTGGAATGTTCGCATGCTGAGGACGTTCGTGTCTTGTTACGCGAAGGTCTTCATCCTGTCGTTTTGATTGCTGAGTGGGTGCGCTTAGTTTTTACGAGATTGCGGCCGGCGCCCTCCAACTGTTGCCGGATTTATTACGGATAATAATATGTCGAGAAAGGCGAGTGTTTAACTCGATATTCAGCGCCCTTATATAATCCCCATGGAGGTGTTTTTTCTGAGCTCGGCTCCGAACTGGATGTTTGTGATGGTCCGTGTGCGGGGTAGGCGGGGAGGGGTTCCAGTCCGGCTTCACCCTCGCTCGTTACGCGCACATTTGCACGCGGACGTCGCGTTTACGAGGAGTGAATGTCGAAGGATAGTGTAATGTGCGTGTTGAATGAGCTCTCTCAGCGCGCTGATGCGGTCACGCGGCCCCCGGCCCGGGCGGCGGGACTACGTACTCCTTACAACAACACGGCGGCCACAGAATGTGCGACACGTCAGCGCGCCACCGGGAGATCGGCTTCAGATCAACGGTTGCAGCTTGCTTGCTTGTTCTTTTTAAACTTTTGTGATGTAATTAAAACTTTAACGTTTTATCTCGACAGACACAACATCTATGGTATGTAGGAAGACAATGACACGCAATCATACAAAGTAGCCCCAGCAGTCGTTATCGTGAGTGAGGCGAGGCGCGATGGCTGCTCTGTCGACCGGCGCGATATATTTGGCAAACGAATGCGAATACAAATAACACTGGTTGAGGGCCAAGCGGCCGTAAAATATAACAAGCAGCATGTTACATACCGCTGTAGCGCGCGCCGGGAGCGTGACGCGAGCGTGACGTGGCCGCGCCGGATAGTGCGGCGAGCAGTACAGTACTGCGGGCGCTCGTGAATGAGCCCACACTACGCGCCACCGCGTCATTACTACGAGTTTGTATTTACTGAGGAAAACACTTTAATTCCTACAAGCACTTGTAAACGATGCTTTACCGAGACACGTGAGATCGCAGTGGCGCATGGCGCGGTACGAGCAGGCGGCTCGCGCCTGACTAGCACACACCAGCCAGATTGCGCCGCCACCCCGAAAGTAACTAATTTTTACCGAAAGCATATAAAGGGTGTAAAACACCTCTTAACGAAGCCGAAAGGCATTGGTTCTCCCTGTCATTGCGATCATTTTTTTGTTCTACACCATACCGGAACCTTCTAGTTACGGAGATATTAGGGGTCAAAGTTCCAACTTTTTGACTAGTATTATTTTTAAATACAAGTTTTTAATGTAAGATTTTTACTTTAAACACCTCCACGACCCCCGTACTATTCAATCCGTCCATCAGCACAATGTTTTGAGTGCGTTTCATTGAGTTTTACCACAAAACATGATTTTACACCCCCCAAAAAAAGTCGTTTCCCAGCAATAATTTTTGTGTAAAGTTACTTAGTTTCATGTACAGAATACTTGGTTGACGGCTTCGTGGTGAGGTGATTTACACGGTGTATATTATAAAAGAAATAAAGTAATACAAGAAATTATATACGGTACTTTTATCAAAAATCCAACGAAACGGCTGAACCGATTTTGACGGGAGATAGCTCATGTTATAAGGAGTACTTATCACGAGGGGAGATTTAGGCTACTTTTATATTAGACAAAGGATTAGAGTACCGTGCAAAAAATGAAAACCATAAATTAGACGAAAGTTGCTGGATACAATTAGAACCCTAACTTATATTTATTGTATATAATATTATAAATGCAAAAGTAAGTTTGTTTGCTTGTTACATCTTCACGCCTAAATGACTGAACCAATCATCCTGAAATTTTGCATAAACGTTGTCAGCTGTACAGAAAACGGACATAGGGTACCAACATCAATAACGTTCTTATGAAAATAGATGGTGCCACGTGTCCGAGACGGTTATAATATCAAATTCTAAATTTACGCGAGCGAAGCCGCGGGCAATAGCTAATGTATAAATAAAATCGGTTTGGCTGAAAGCATAAATCACAAGTAAGAGTGGAACAGAAGAGGGGCTGCTGTGACGTGGCTGACGAGCGCCACAAGACGGCCATCTCCACACGACGACGCGACGCTGGAACAAATGCGGCTGCGGCGTAATGCCATGGTAATGTATTCCCGTACCGGATTCATTTCGCTCGTATGTTACGAATAAAAAATATAATAAAATTACTGAAAGGTCTCTACTAACAATCCTCGAACACTTTATAAAGATGACACTGAAGAGGTGTGAGGGGGGGGCGCAACAATTTCTGCTGCTCCTCGAGCGGGCTACAGCGGCGACTGTCGCGCCGCCTCCGCGCCGTGCCAATACGATTAAAACTTCATGATTTAATTAATTTATTCCCTATCTGAAGTCCACGAGGTCCAACCATATTTCGTTAGTAAAGTTTAATTTTCATAATATAATAAGAGGCGTGCGACCGATTCACGGCCATACGATCTACTGATCTATTAATCGATTCAACAGGATGCGATTCGGCCAGATCGAATCGAATCGAATCGTATGCGCGCCTAAAAGATCGTATGAAAAAATCGTATCAACTAAAACCGAAACCGACCGACCGTTAGTAAAGAAAACATCTGAAAATTTAATTTCATAAACAGTTAGTTTCACAATCTAATTAAAATATTCCAAAAACAGGACTGTATGTTATTTTAAACAGAACCTGAAGGAACCATTGCTAGACAAGCAGGTCCTATAGCTGATCGGGCCACCACGACTGCTATTTGGCCGGATTCAAGCTGTTGAAGTGTCTGAACATCGGTCTCTTCAGGTCGGAACGTCTGTTTTCTCGAGCTGGAAATACTTTCACAGATAGCCGAATAGGCCAGATTTTGACTATTATTTTTGAAAAGTTTTACAGCCCTGTCTATAAACAAGTCAAAGTGCTTACTTGAGTAAATTTCATTATTTATGTGCCATATAGATATGGCAACAATTGTTTAAACGTGAATGTGATGGCAACATTAGAAAAGAAAAGACAGACTGTCATGGCGTCACTTGAGAGTTTTATTTCTAATTAAATATTACACTAACATTTAATATAAAACATGGTGTCAGGTGTAAATTGAAACTTATTTATAATAAAAAGTCCTTAGTGGAAAGTCTCATCAAAAGAAAGAAAGAAAGAAAATACGTTTATTTAGCACATGACACAAGAACACACAGCTTTAAAAAAATAAAATAAAACTTAAACCTAAACACAGTAAATATATTTTATGTGTGTCTCACGACTGTGCCAAATAGGCCCAGTTCAGCAAAATGCCGGGCAACTAGTGTCCGACGCTGGTTTTCAACTGGACCTGAGAAAGTGATGTGACGGACGTAAAACAGTTTCATACTTTGTCAAAGTGTATATGTGAACAAGTACTTAAATAATATATATAAGTTATATAAAAATAAAATTTTAAAAGTAAAATTTGTACGTACAGCAATAATAACAACAAATAAACTACACAATAATACTGAGTTATGTGCAAAAAAAATAAAATAAAAAATAAAAGGTAAACAAATGGGATAGACGGAGTATAAGTTTAATTTAATATTGGCTGTTTATGCTTTTTTCTTTAATTTGTCGACCTAAATACGGTAATGTGCTCAAGTGAGTCAAGGAAGGTAGAATGTTCATGCGTCATATAATTGATACATTGACTGCGACCATATCCAGTTTACGTTGCGCTTCCACTAGATACTGCCGTAAACGTCTCCTAAATGTGTCTATTGTGTTGATTTGTCTTATCGGCGGGGGTAGGTTATTCCACACTTTGGAAGCTGCATAGCGAAAGCTGCCTCTGAAAGCTGCTGTATTATGTGGGTGCGATGACAGTTGTTGCGAGCATTGCCTTCTCAAACATTCCCGTCTACTAGCTATCCAACTGAGTTTATTAAACAGGTAGTCAGGTTTTTGGAATTTAACAACACCGAACAGAAGACACGCCAGGTGTAGTTTTCGTCTGGACTTCATTTTTAAGATAGAATGATTGTTGAGAAAGGGTGTAACATGACTTCTGCGAGGAATGTTGTAACAAAACCGTGCGCAAGCATTTTGTACCCTTTGAATGAGTCTATCTGTACGAGCTAGTAAGCGCGGGCCGTACACAGTGTCGGCGTAGTTCAACCTAGATAGAACTAAAGTTTCCACGAGTTGTTCCCGTAGCGATTCCGATAAATAAGACCTCATCCTGTACAAGACTTTTAGGCGATAGAAACAATTTCGTACCGACTCCGCCACGTGTTTCTCAAAACGAAGGTCTTTGTCCATTGTAAGCCCTAGATTTCGCGCCTCATACACTCGCTCAATTGGTTCTCCCATTAGTTGCAACCCAAAAGTTATAGGTAGTCGAGCCAGCTGCTGCCTGGTGCCAAAAACCATATACTTGGTTTTTGAAGGGTTTAACGACAGACAGTTCTCTTCAGACCAAACGGCGATGCGTTGAAGATCATCATTAAGATCCTTTATAGCATTGTCATATTCGTCAGGTCTAAACGAAATATAAAGTTGGACATCGTCGGCGTATATGTGGTACCTGCATTTCAGAAGGCTTCTTATTATGTCTGCACAGTACAGAATAAAAAGAATTGGACCTAAGATAGAGCCCTGCGGAACCCCTCTCTCTACTGGAATACGTGAAGATCTTACATCAGTGCCGTCACTTAAACGTAGATCAACTAATTGTTCTCTATTTGTGAGGTAGCTACGGAACCATTGGATAGCTTCAGGGTCGAAACCGTAGTAGTTTAACTTCGCTAGTAATAAAGGAATGTTAATGGCGTCGAAGGCACGGGAAAAGTCTAGCAAAACCAAAAATGTACACATTCCCTTGTCTTGAGCAGATAATATATTATCTGTTACATCAAGTAAAGCAGTGGACGTACTGCGCTGTTTTCTGAACCCAGATTGCAAGTCTGGTAAAATGTTATTTTGCTCCAAGAATATCGTTAGTTGGTGGCTGACAGTTTTCTCTAATACTTTTGATAGGCATGGTAGTATACTTATAGGGCGCAGGTCCTTTAAAGTAGATGGATTCGAATTTTTCGGCAAGGGCCTAATGGATGCAATTTTCCATTGGTCAGGGAACGTTGACGTGACTATGGAGCGGTTAATTATGTCCGTTACAACACTTAACGTGTGTGGCAGTGTCATGTTAATCATATCCAGGGTAATGTTATCGTAGCCTTCAGCATTACTACTGAGGCTAGAGATAGTACGTGCTATATTGTCCTGGTCCACTGGGGTGATTGTAAAAACTGCCTCGCTATGTTTATGATCTTCATAATATTTAATAAGCGATGCGCTAGCCCCGGCGTTACCAGGAACAATCAAAAAGTTTATATTAATCAAGTCAGGATCTCCAAAATGCGACGGAAGGTCTTGTCTAGATTTAAAGGGAGTTATGGTTGATTTTATGTTTTTCCAAAGCAACTTAGGGTTATTTATTCTATTATTAATGTTTTGTTTGAAATATGCAACTTTTTCATTGTATAGTGAATTTATTACCAGGTGTTTTAAGTCTTTGTAGTAGGTTTTTTTAGAGTCAGTTTTTGTTTTCCTGTAGGTGCTTAGAGCATCGTCACGTAAACGCATCATAAACTTTATTGTATCTGTAATCCACGGATACGATTTTTCTTTCACTGTACATGTCTTGACTGGTGCATGAGCATCAAACAGGAAAGTTAAATGGTGGTTAAAGACATGGACCATATCATTGACGGTCTCAAGCGACGAAATAATTCCAAGGTTCAATAATGACAGATCTTTAGTAAAACTTTCCATGCAGATATTTTTAAGTGCCCGGTATTTTACAAGGTATGGCTTGAATTTTTCGCGTTTAATGTTAAACTCACTTATTATAATGCAGTGGCCGTTGGTTGAACTGAACGATTCTACTGCTGTGTATCTTGCTCTCAAGTCAGTACATAGAAGATCAATGAGAGTTTCACTCGATGCTGTGAAATGAGTAGGTGTTGTGACTAACTGTGTAAGACTGAGGCAATTTAGAAATTCGTATTCATCAGTAAAACACGTAGCTAGCAAGTGTTATTTAGCAGAACTGACTGAAAACAAAGTAGCGCGTGCTTGTACAATTGTAACAAGGGAAAGAAGATGGCGGAAGAAAAATTTGCAAAAGCGAATATTGTAGGAAGTCTGAAGCCTCCTACAGGATTTCAAGTGATTGATTCCAATTCATGGAAAAAATACAAGCAAATGTTTGAAATATATTTAAGGGCAACGGGCTTCGAAAAAGAAAATGACGAAAGAAAAATCGCCATGTTCCTGGCATGCGCTGGCGAAGAAATGTTAGACATCTACAACGGCATGAGCGAAGTGAAAACATGGAATGCTTTAGTGCAGAATCTGGATAAGTATTTTGGCCTTAAAACAAATACAGTAGCTAACAGCTATAAATTTTTCAATATGAGACAAGAAAATGAAGAAAGAATGTCTGCCAACAATGAAAAATCTAAGACCATTTATGATAAGACTTCTAAACAAAAAAAATCTTTTAAAAAGGGGGAGGAAGTGATTATACAAGATGTTCCATATAGTAAATGTTGGTCTTCAGGAAAAGTAATGAGAGAAGCACATGGTCCTAGATCGTTCATAGTAATGAATAATAAAGGTAATTTAGTGAGAAGAAATGAAAAACATATTAGAAAAAGTAACAATAAGTTTATTAAAAATGATGTTAGTGTGTGGGAGACACCAATAGTTACTTCAGGAGCTGAAGATAGTAGAGAGGTTAGGTCTGGTGATAACACAGGGTCTGATGAGAATAATGTGCTGAATGATAACAGTTTAGAGAGAGAGTCAAGTAATGTGGTGGTCATCAGATCTGGCAGAAGGGTTACAAAACCAACCTATTTAAGTGATTTTGATTTAAATTAATTTGTAGTGTTTGGAGGTCACATGATAGCAGAAGGGGGGGATGTGCCATATAGATATGGCAACAATTGTTTAAACGTGAATGTGATGGCAACACTAGAAAAGAAAAGACAGACTGTCATGGCGTCACTTGAGAGTTTTATTTCTAATTAAATATTACACTAACATTTAATATAAAACAATTTAAGAAACGATTTTTAGGGTTCCTGGTTGCTTTACGATTTTTGTGCAACAATTATTATTGTACAAAAATCGTAAAGCGGTTCACAGAATACCTCTACCCATCAAGTTTCAACTGTGTAGTCCTAATAGTTTCGGAATAAAATGGCGTGATATACAGACGGACAGACAGACAGACTGACTAACTGGCATGACGAATCTATAAGTATTATAAGATTAAGAGGGGGGGGGGCACCCCATACATGGAACTGAACATAAAAAAAACATCAAACATATACGTACGGGGTGTCTATGGATCTCGATGTAATTCTGAAAAAATGTAGGTTTGTAGAATGTAACAAAAATTTCAATGAAAATTGGTTTCAATACGATTTGCTGTTCAGTTTTCGAGACATGGAACTGCAGCAGTAACTTTGTTTTTCATTAACATACTATGAAAAACAAATTTAGTTTTGCTGTTGAGTGTAAATTTACTTATGAATGACCGTTCAAATAAAAAAAGTTCGCATAAATTAAATTGCACAAGTAATTACTGTAACTTGAAAGATACCATTGTAAGATCGAGTAAGATCGAATCAATACAGTACGATTAAAATCGTGAATCGATTCAGGTGGTTACGATCTTTTACGATCCAGAAGATCGATTCAAAGCAAAAATCGAGCATCCCTAAGTGAGTCTATATTGCCGTCAACTGGGCACGGCTTCAGGGCAGCCTTTGAGTTTTTTTTTTTTATTTATTTATTATTTTTTGGTCCAAACTGCGACGATCAACGTTTTATACCCGCGTCATCTGCACGCAATCCATCACAAGCGGCTGCGGCGGCGACTAGCATGTCGCCGCTCAGACAATAGCAATGATTTCACATTCGCTGTCTAGTGTCTACCTGTCCTTGTTTCAGTTTCTTTGTTGTGCTAATTGGAGTAATAATTCGAACGAAATTCCCCACTGTCGTCCATTGTAAGGGGCTCTTGGCTAAGCAATAACAGACGCATGGCGCGATGATGACGGATATCTATCTATTTCATGCAAACAAACCTCACCGTGCTTTGAAAAGTAAAGTATTAAGCCGTCGATCCGCCTGTCATTATTACGCGTCAGAGCTCAAAACAGTCACATAAACAGTGTTACCAAGTTATCAATACAATGCCCCCACTGCTGGCAGACTGCTTTGTGGTGACTTAAATATTGATCTGTTAGTCAATTCACCAGCTGGGCTCATTGTTTAAATCATTCAACTTAAAATATTTATTTAGCGAAGCAGCTAGAATAACAACAACCTCAGCTACATGCATAAAATATAATAATATACTTACTAATTGCTTAGTAAAAGAGTCTTCATTAATTAGTGGCGTTAACTTAAAGTCAACTCAAAATATAAATTTAGCGAATGGGCCACTGCGGGAATAAGAAAAAGCACAGATGTTTTAAACAATTTATATCACGAAAAATCTCTGACTCCAGATCAAGTCTTTCACACTATTTTTAGAAACTATTCAAAAATATTCAAAAGTGTCCGCGCTCGGGCAAAATCAATAAGTAATAAAATCGGCATTCCTAAGAATGAAATAAAAAATGTGTGGCAGGTAATTAACATAGAAACAGGAAAGACGCAACAACGAGATAAAAATGAATTACTGTCTTTGAAAATAGATAATAAAACCATTTGTGATAAGCTAGAAGTCGCTGAGACTCTAGACAATTTTTTTGCCAACATTCCGTTAGAGGTTACGAAATCTCTCCCCTCTTCAGCTAAATTGGCTGAAGCTCTGCTTAAAGAGGACTTTATTATTGGAACGAAGTTCCTTAACGCGCGTTGTAAAAGGGGGCTAGACGGAAAAAATTCTTAAAATTTGTCACGACACTTTTTGCTATAGTAAGCTATTGTAAGCTGTGCGGCGTCGCATGTTTCTCTGTCTGTCTCTCTCTCTCTTATAGAAAGCAAGCCAGATATTTTCATTTCTATTTCGCATTGAACAGTGTGGTGTCGCGACGATTATTTTTATTTATTTATTTATGACTCATAACACTAAACAGTACAATACATTAAGATACAAGAGCACAAAGGTACTGCTTATTTCAAAAGAAATTTCTTCCAGCAGACCTGCGAGTGGAAAGATGGATTAGAAATAATAGACACAGTGTGTAGACACAGTGTGTAGAATAGATAGAACATGAACAAATTAAATTAGAGCTTGAAACAAACTTAACAAGGTGACTTTAAATTTAAACCAGTATGTATTAATCTTATTCATATCAATTTTCATACTACAAAAGCGGGCAGTCCACGCCATCTATAAAATGGGTCCTCGCGAGTCCCTCAAAGAAAATTAAAGAAATCGATATACTGACTCTGCCTTCACTTTATATTTTATAATTATTTTATAGGTCCGCAAAAACCGAGGACTTTTCAAAATTAGAAGCGACTTGTATAATATAAATTACCTTGCCCCCCCCACTTTCAATACTTGTGTTCCAACCACAATATAGGAGTCTGCGGTCTTCGCAAAACCGTGTTCTTCATGTCCCTCTCACCAAACAGACTTTATTCACCGATCATTCTTCGTCCAGTCTATTTCTCTGTGGAATGCGCTTCCCCAGGAAATCAGGATGGCATCAAATCGTCTATCGTTTAAAATGAAAGTTCGCGAGCACATTCGGAAGAAGCTAGCAGTATCGTCACAACGTTGATATTTTTCTCATTGTTTGTCCTTTTATTTTAGAATTTATATATTGATATATATATTTAACGTATTTTGAGATAAATTTATAGTATTTTATGTATACTTTTAGTATGTCTTATTAAATTATTATTATTTTACAGTCAGACACCTACCACTGTTTGTCTCTGCATCACCCAAAGGTTGACGGTAGAAAATGCCTATGGCATTAAGTACATTGTACTTGAAGTGTTAAACAAATAAATAAATACACGCAGTAAACACGAAATTATAATACCCGAATTCAGATTAATTAAAACTAGCAAGTCATTTCTAAACAGCATACGCTTTTATAATAAGTTGCCGAAGTCAGTTACAGAACTGACCAATGGAAAGTTTAAAAATTATATCAAACGTGTCCATAATAAAAAAGCATATTACAAAATTAATGACCACGTTGAAGATAGAGATGTTTGGCATGAGCCCCTTTGCACATGCGGCTTCCCTGGTAACTCATAAAACAGCACAAATATGTGGATGTCTTTAACTATTTTCAATCTTATTTTTTATTTTTTTTCTATTGTTTTTAATCAGATGTTTTACAATAGTTTCTAAATCATTACACCAGAATAGTTACAGCACGGATGACAACATTTGTGTTACTTGATTAATCTAGTCTTTTTGTAATATCTTTTTTTTTGTTTGTAAATGTGTAAACACTGTAGGCCTTATAGATTCCTAGATCCTTGGTAACTTTTTATCTATTCTACGTTTTGTAGTAAGCAACGACTTATTGTCGGGCCTACGCTGACCTCCCATACTTAAGTACTAACGCTGTAACATAGAAAAATTGTAGAACCAAATGATTTTAAAAGAGTAACCATGGAGTTTTTGTGTCAATCAGATGTTAAGCCCGGTTCTGAGATGTATCTCCGAGTCAGTGGGACAGTGAGATGAGCAGTTCTGCAGGTTGTTACCGAATAACCACGCCAAACATACTACCGTTTTTTTTCCGAATCATCAAATGAATCGCTCTGGGCGGAGCAGAAGGGATTGTCAGACTTGTACTGACTAAAACCCATCCATGTTCCTTCTTCGCCCTTTGTGTTCCAGGGCCACGGTATCTCTTTCAAACAGTCCCGCAGCCCTGGCAGGCATCGGCCCTCTCGGACCCCTTCCGGTTTACTGACATCTCCTTGAGGCGCGCGTGGAACACGAACGCGCCGTCGACACGGCCTGTCGTCCTGTCGCCTGCTGGCTGTGGGTGAGTGGGCGTCGGGCCTGTGGCTTCAGGCACTATGCTAGGTGATACAACATTCCGGCTCTCTACATCTCTGCGATTGGGCCCTCTTTGTCCCCACAAAGAGGGCCATCCACATTGCTATCAATGTGGGGAACAGTCGACTGTCTCGGACACCACGGCCTTTCCTGCAGAAACAGTGCAGATTGGATTGTGCGGCACGCTAGCATCAATGATCCAAGGGCGGATCCGGGGCCAGCACCACCCCTCCGGATGGGGGACATGATCCAGAGCGAAGAGCGGGTGTTTTGGAGGACTGTCTCTTGTAATTTTGACGTTTAAAAAGTGCTGATTATCAGTCTAATTTGAATAAATTACTTTGGATTTTGATTTTAGAGTGGGCTGTTATTCACCACGAGCGCCTTGTGCGGGTTTGTAGATGTCACATGTGTTCGAATTTTTAGTTCTAGGATGCCGGTTACCTCAGTAGATTTTTCACGAGAAAATCTAAAATCTCCGATGCAGGGTGCTAAACAATTTCGAGCTCGTTTCGCTCGCTTTTTACTATTTGTAGTTTGTAAATAATGTACATACTGAATTCAAATAAAAATGTATATTTACTCCATTAATTTAGAGCATAGTCCAAAAAATCTGTTCCTTGCATTTTTTGCGACTAAAACGGGATTGTCTATACTGTGAGTGGCCAAAGTGTACTTACTGGGTTGTGGAGGTCAATACTGGTATTCAGCTGAATCCGGTGAGGCTGGAAGCCGACCCCAACGTAGTTAGGAAAAGGCAAGCCGACGACGACGACGATACTGTGGGTGCTATGGGTGGGCGCGACGCATCCGGCGGAGTATCAGTTACACTTGATGACGGTATCGAAATAATCATAAATCGTGGCACTATTTAAAGCCACAAATATTGTTGCTATGAGTGATGACATCGATAAGTTACGGTCCGGTTCGGTGGCGGCCGCAGCGCTCTAGCCGGGTACAAACTGTTTCCCGGCACTGTAATGGGTACCTCCTCCTAGCTAGCTCCTCCACACTATATTTAATAGTATTGTAGTGTTAGTAGCTTATGAATGCTACGAGGCTTACAGGCCTCCAGTTTAAAATCCACGGGACATCAGAATCCGGTGGTTCGCTCGAGCAGAGGGGTCGAGAGTAGTGTGACGAGCGCCTCCCTGACACGTACTCACATCTGCGTCACTCGGTCGTCGACCAATCAATTCAACAAAGTGTTTCAATAATCATTATGGTCTCCGTCGGGTGTCAGTTTTATGGAGGAGTACTTCACCTCCTGAGTGTGTTTTTGTGCGACTACGGTGCAGTAACAAGTAAGGGTTAAGATTTCAGCTGTGATATGTAATGTGTATGTTTTTTTGTACCATCGTAGCGTCTAAACTACTAAGAATGCCAATCACAATGTAAATCAGTATTGCAATAATACGCAATTATATTTTTTATTATTTCTTTTTAATTTTTCTAAACCGGAAATCTCAGCTCAGTTTGAACCCTAAGTTGTCGAGGTCAAAATTGATTCAAATTAGGTCTACTATCACGCATTTCAAGGAATGCACCCAATTACCAATCACCATGGTTATAACCACTCATCATCTGCCTGCCTTTTCCCAAACTATCTTGGGGTCGGCAGTCTAACCGGATGCAGCTGAGTACCAGTATTTTACATGAAGCGACTGCCTATCTGACCTCCACAACCCAGTAACTGGGTAATACGATATGCCTTTGTAAGACTGCATGTCAAACTTTTGGCTTCTGACTACTCGAAAAACTGTCAAAGATTGTATATTACCTACATTCGATGCGAATAAATGATTTGATTTGAAAGATCTACAAATGACAGACAGGCACGGAGGAAATATACTATTATTTTTATTATTGAGTGTAAAACTTGTAGTATTGCATGCTATATATTGGCCAAATGTGTGATACTAAATATATTATATAAGATCTTCATGTACCTACCATATTTGATGCAATAAATGAATTGAATTGAATCTCGGTATGTAATTATGGTCACCCATCTACGGACCAACCTCTGCAAGCACGGCTTAACCTTAAAGATCGACCCGTGCGACTGTTATTATTTAGTCACGAGCTCCTCCACCGGTTTAAACCACTCCGGAAAGTTAATGTGTGAAGATATTAGAGGGCGGGGCCGCGCGTGTTTGAAAATATAACAGACACAATGGAAACAATCAAGAAGCCAACAATCCGCGCGGAGATAGTTAAATGTATGGTTTCTTATTGAACGAGAGGGAACCGACCGGGATGTAAGGTAGCGTCGGGTTAGATTTAGCTGTGACGAGGTGCCGTGTCAGCCGTCAGCCGTGTCTCCGTGTGGGACGGGGCCGCGCGTGTTTGAAAATATAACAGACACAATGGAAACAATCAAGAAGCCAACAATCCGCGCGGAGATAGTTAAATGTATGGTTTCTTATTGAACGAGAGGGAACCGACCGGGATGTAAGGTAGCGTCGGGTTAGATTTAGCTGTGACGAGGTGCCGTGTCAGCCGTCAGCCGTGTCTCCGTGTGGGACGCATGCGACGCGCGCGGGCTGGTTGGCGCGGTGGCGCGTGAGTCGCGTGACGAGCTAGTGACGCTCGTCTGTCGGCGATCATGTTTACAATGAATTCTTATGACTTATTTGAAATTAATTCAATTCGTGTCATATTATGTGATTATGGCGGCGACAAGTCGATAGCGGCGACAAGTCGATAGCGGCATGATGTTGTGAGAGGACGAGCCAAGGTCGGCCAGTCGCCGCCACGAGCGAGCTGTACCAAGCAGGCGGGAGGTCCTCGATGCACTAATACCCAGCGCCACGCGGGGGTTCCGTAGCTATCTTACTAACAGAAAACAGTGATCTACAGTTGGGTGACGGAACTGCTCGTAGGTCAATGTGTACTCTGATAGCAAGAGGCGTTCCGCAAGGGTCTATATTAGGGCCAATTTTATTTTATTTTATTTTATACTGTGCAGATATTATAATTGCCTCCAGAAATGTAAATACCATAATATCTACGCTGACGAAGTCCAACTATATTCATCTCTTAGGCCGGATGAATATGATAGTACTATCAGGGATCTCACTCAATGATGACTTCATAGAATCGCCGTCTGGTCTGACGATATTGTTTGTCGCTAAACCCAACCAAGACTAAGTACCTAGTATTTGGCACAAGACAGCAACTATCCAAACTACCCGCAAAGTATGGCCTGGAACTGATGGGTGATCTAAATGACAGAGTCTTTGAAGCGCGGAATCTTGGTCTCATTATAGACAAGGACCTCCGTTTCGAAAAAGAATTTTTTACCGCCTGAAGGTTGTGTACAAGATGAGGCCTTATTTGTCTGAAACGCTACGGGATCAGCTTGTGGAGACTCCGCTGCTGTCTAGGCTAAACTATGCGGATACAGTATACGGTCCGCGCCTGTTGGCCCGCACAGATCGGCTCATCCAAAGCGTAAAAAACGCTTGTGCCCGGTTTTGTTATAAAAGTCATGTAACCCCGGTCTTAAATAAACATTACACACTAAAAAAAAACGGCCAAGTGCGAGTCGGACTCGCGCACCGAGGGTTCCGTACTTTTAAAAATGTAATTACTAAAGATATTTTTATTATATAATGTAACTAAAAATTAACGGTTTCCGCAATTTTTCCTTTATATCTGTGCTATAAGACGTTGCTTCGTACCAAATTTCAAAATTCTGAGTTCACGAAAAGTACCCTGTAGGTTTTGATTCCCTTGGGAGTGTCGTAAATTTGCAGCATAAACGGCTGTATCTTTTGATTGCGTTGGCTTAGAAGTTTGATTTTTTCATAGCTCCAAGGGACAGTAGACTTGAGTATTTGATATAAATTCCAGTTTGATACTTCCACGCGTTCCTGAGAAAAAGGGTCTTGACAGACAGACAGACGGACCGACAACAAAGTGATCCTACAAGGGTTCGTTTTTTCCTTTCGAGGTACGGAACCCTAAAAATGAAATCGAGACGCAAATTCACTTGGCGTGCCTTCTGTTCGGTATCACAAAATGTCAAAAACCGGACTATCTGTACAATAAGTTGAGTTGGATAGCTAGTTCACGAGAATGCGGTAGAAGGCAATGTTCGCAACAACTTGCGTCTCGGTCGCATAGTGAGGCGGCTTTCAGAGGCATTTTTCCATATGCGGCATCAGAGATTTGGAATAATCAGCCACCACCCTATCGATCATCTAACTCGACTGTTATTTTTAGAAAGCGCTTGCGGCAGTACTTGATTGATGCACTACGGAAATTGGCCATGGTCAATATAAATGTCTCGCTTATATGTATAATTGTCAATTAAACTCACACAATATCTTTCATCATATTCACAAGAAATTTTCTATGTAAAGAAATGTGCAATTTATGGCGACGCCGTCGGTACTGCGTGCATCACACTGAGCCGCGTGCGGCGCAGTGCGTCTGTGCCTGCGTCCCAGCAGTGGGTACATTATAGGCTGATGATGATGATGATCCCGGTTTTATAACAGTTTCTAAAAGGTACTTCTTTTTACCATTATCTTACTTTATTTTCATAATACCCTACATAATATTAACATAGTATCGTTCACAATAATTTTATAATTACTGTATTTACTGACATCCGTACTCTCACCATTAAGGTTCAGTTGAAAACCAGCGTCGGGCACTAGTTGTCCGGCATTATGCTGAACTAGGCCTATTTGGCACTGCCGTGAGTCACACAGATTTCTTTATTAGTTTTAAGATTTTTTTCTTCTTTTTTGAATATTTTGTGTAGGTACTTGACAATCGCGCAATGTATATCTCTACGTAAAAATCTTTTTGGTTCGTAAATTGTCTTTACAAGCGAGTGACGCTGGGCAAGTTCAGCTGAATGGTTTCAGAAACCCTTAACCTCTCGATATAACGTTACCATGAGAAGAGGAACCGGTTATTAATATAAACAATCAAGTGCTACATCACACGAATGGTTGTGGCAAGGTTAAATCAATTGAAGAAGTATAGAAGCAGCCGCGCCGAGCTCGCTGGGCCGCACACCGCCGGCCCGCGTCCGCGCGCCCGCGAGACCGACGGACTGCGGAGTATCAGTCAGTAGGTAGCTCGGTGACACTCACTCGCCGTTGCCACTAACAGCTCATAAATATGTTAACTTTGATATAAGTATGTTTATGAAATGAAATCTCACAATGCAAGAAATATTTTTATTTTTGATTTTTATTCCTAGGTAATGTACAACAAATTGTAATAACATGTTTCCTTCGCAATGAAACAGGTTTTATAAGAGTTTCTCTTTCTCTTCAGTACATGCCAAAGATAATGAATGCCCTTCATTATCATCATGTATGTGAGCGACTGGCTCAGAACTTAGAAAATCGTAGTCCAAAGCACTTTTCTTGCATTAAATGTTGTTAATTTATAAATTGCAATACCACAAACGATAAAAGGTGAATATCGTAAATTCAAAGTTTCGACCTACACCAAATGTTATACTAGTATATTATGACCGAAACATGTTTACAAGAAATTTTCTCTCCGTGAAACTTGACATGCGGCCAAGAATGAAAGTTTCAGGGCTCAGCGAACAAACTATAAGCTGACGAACATTACTACTTGTGGAATAATATCGTCGTTTATATTTATGAGGCCTATGTAGTTAGTAGGCACACGCGAACTGTCTCTTCGGTGTGGTGAGCGACGAGCCTACGAAACTGTGAAAACTTTGTAAAAGTTGACGTAATGTTCGATCAATTCGGTTACTTTCACGGTTGGAGCACAGTTAGGGTCTCCGGTTCCAGAAACGTACATTTAAAGTATCATTGAGCCTGTGGTGAGAACCTACCTGTAAGGATGCCGCTCCGGAGGGCAGAGGTCCAGGCGCTGCAGCTGGCTGCAGGCTGGTCGGCGCTGCACTTTTCGAAAGTTTTCCCGCGCGCAAGTTTAAAACTTTTCCTTAGCACTAAACTGATCACAAGTATAGCACTGCGCTTAGATGTTCACTTCACATGTGGCTGAACTGGCGGTAGAGTGGAGGAGCGGTGTCGGAGCACGGGTGGCTTGTGGCGCGGGTCGCGGAGCCGGCGAGCGCGCGGCAGCGGGAGCAGAGCGGGCGCGGCGGCGGTCGGGCGCACAGTGAGCCGCGCCGCGCCGCGTCCCGCGCCCCGCGCCCGCGCGCCGCCACCAGCACCACAACACCATCATGGACCACGAAGAGGTATCCGCCTTAGCGAAGCGGAGCCGGAAACAAGAAAAGCTTTGCTTGACTACGCAGCAATAAAAAAAAAAATTAAAAATTTTAAAAACCCCCGACAGAAAAACCGACGCGACGACGCTTGGATTAATTTATTTTTGGGTTTTTTAGATGGTTTTTCTGTCGGGGGTTTTTTAAATTTTTAATTAAATTTTTATTTCATGATTTTTAAACTTAAATTATATTTTCTTAGCCTTGCCTGTACCACTCCTGGGCATAAGTAGGTCTCCTCCCTACTACTCAGGAAATGTTATGGATTTAAAAAAAAACTAGAACTTTTATAGGGGAGGGGAGGGGTTGCATCCCCCCCCCTGGCGATGCTCTTGGTGACAAGTGACCAGATTTTAAATTTCGAATCGACCAGACCCGTAAAAGTTGTTTACATCCCTTCAACTAAAAAAGAGGTGATGACGTTCAAACGGCTTATCAGATTTTCTCAAAACATAGCTAAGAACACTCTCGATTATAATACCTTTCAAACGAAACCAATTTTATCAAAATCGGTTCATCCATTTAGGAGCTACGATGCCACAGACAGACACTCAGATACACAGATACACAGACAAACAGATACACACGTCAAACTTATAACACCCCTCTTTTTTGGTCGGGGGTTAAAAGTTTCTTGGGAATCTATCATTTACTTCAAAGTATACACATATTTTTCTGATGTCCTTTCAAGCGATTTTGCAATAATTTTACGCATAGTCTGTTATACAGGGTGTAACGGAAAGGGTATATACATCCTTAAGGGTGTATGATGAGAAACATGTTCAGTTTGATGTTCTGTAGCACACCCTTAAGGATGTATATACCCTTTCCGTTACACCCTGTATATACAGGATTTGATTGATAAATAATTAGGTGTTTTTTTTTAAATGGGTGATAGTAGACCTAATTTGCAATTTTGCCCCGATAACTTGGGGTCCAAACTGAGTAGATTTCAATTTAATCATGAACGAATGATTCCTTCAAAAACTAATTTGTCAAAAAAGTGAACCTGCCTTGGAAATTAAGCCATAAAAGTCATATTCTGGAATTTTCTTGAAACTATCCATATTTTACGAGGCAGTTTAAAAAAGCATAAATATAAAAATACATTGAAAAGAAGAAAATAAATCTTGAGTAAATGAAAATGAATAGTTTTCGCAAAACCTTTACGCGTGAATGGTAAAGGCAGAAAAACAACTAAACGCGACAAGCTTTCATAAAAATAGTTATTTAAAAAAAAACGGTTCAATAAGCTCTCAACGTAATATAAGCAACTCATTCATCGAAAACTTTGTCTGTAGACCCCGTAGTGATACATCTTGCAATCAGCGTGTGTCGCAACAGCGGCGTTCGAAACAACATAGGGGATCCATCGGAAACAGCTATCTGAGCTCTACACATACATAAAATAATGTACCAAAAAATAGTACGAGTATTGAAGCATGCGGAAGGGCAAAAACACTTCAGCCGCAGACGTAGATATCATGCAGTCGACATGACCCAATACTATGTAGGTAGGCTTTTCACCTTTATAGGAATGTCGGTTATAATAGGTCACCTGTTTACTTCCACTGACTGGCCTGAATAAAACACTAACACCATACACATAGACTCACGCCTGCTTCCCACGGAGAAGGCAGGCAGGAACTGCAGACCACAGAGCGCCTGCACCTGCACCTGCTACAGTCCGTGAAGACTTAGGGTCAGTTTCCACCACGCGGAAAAAGCCTCACGGAATAATGGACTACAACAATATTGGCTTATAATGCCACGGTTAGAGCTGCTGCCGTCCTGTATGGATCAGAATTTTGGGCCACAATGCTGAGAGGAGTGGATGTTTAGTAACGCGAACGGATTCAATAAGGATTGAGTACATAAGAGGCAGTCTGATAGAGAAGTGTGGAAGAAGAAGACATGCTGCGCCGACCCCAAATAAATTGTCATAAGGGCAGACGGCAGGGAGAGATGATGATGATCAGTATTGCCTATAAGCTTAAAATTAGGAGCTCACGTATCTTCGCACACGTGCGAGGAGTTGCTGCATGATGTCTGCGTCGAATTACATACTCGAAGACAATACAGATATGGTCTATAGTCCTTTGTTGAGTCGGATCAATAATTTTCTTACTTTGAAACTTGTTTATTTGTTTTCTTAAATTGACCTTTATAAGGGTTTCGTTGCTAAACGGCGGAGGGATTCAGCTGTGTGGTGGCACCACACATAATCTCGGAGGAAAATGATTTTCACATACGGACGGGCAAACGGACAGGGCGAATCTATAGGAAACCCTATAGAAAGTGAAATTTTAGAAACGGGGCGGACGTGTTCACTCCGCTTACAATTGAACTAAAATAGCCGTTCTTATGGGAATGTGAGGATGCTTAATATAATAAACTTATTAAGTTGTGGTGTACGTGCGGCTTGCGGCCATCATTCACGACTCGACATATAAGTTAACGTCAACGAGAGTGTCAATAAAAAAGGTTCACGCATACCGCTAGCGTGGTGTGTGGCGACTGGCAATTGTCCACACGATTCACTAAACTCATATCCGTCAACAGAATATTGAATATCCACAAAAAGTATTAAGTGAAGTTTTGCTCGCTCCTGACTCCGCGCAAGCAAAACTACAATGGCTATTGGTTCAGAAAACTGGCGAAAACTATCGGTATATAACTAGAAGCTTAGTCAAGCTTGCCTTAATTACGATCTCAGTTGGGCGAGCTAACAGTTTGTTCCGCAAAAATGTAGGAATTGAGCTAGCGTAATAACGTCCGGAGTCCGGAACTCACTGATTAACTGCTGTTAGACGCTGAATGATTACCGGCTTTTGAGTGCATGGAGGGTTCTACAGGCAAACGAGCAGCGGCTGAGCGGCGTCATAACTGCTGACCTCGCGGTGACAGCACCTGCAACTGCACAAGCACCCTCCCCCGCCTGCCCACGCAGACATCCACCCTCCGACCGAGGCGAACGACCGCCGGCGACACTGATAGTGGATTCCGTCCGTGGCTGAGTGATACTTCTTTAAGCGTGGTACACAGCGCCTGCTTACGCGCACACACTCATCCTGTGCTGCGTTCTGTAATTCCGCGCTCAGCTAAACAGGTGGCCGCCTTCCCATTGTCACGCGGTTGATACTTACTGCATCTATCTGTTGTAAAATATTGTGCATAATAATTAAGATATACCTTCATAGGTGCTGGTGGTACCAGGTTCGCATCGTATTCGATCCGATGTCAGCCGACCGGACGCGCGACGGATGCGACACGCGGCGCGGGCTACTGGCAGCTAGTCTACTCATGTAAACAGTAGGTAAAAGCCGTGTTACTAAGTAAGTATTAATGTTTAATGAATTAGCGACATTTGATCTGCATGCGGCACCATCATAAAGCTCATCTCAATCCGCGCCGCGAGCGGAACTCACTCATAAACTTACGCCTACTGTAATATAATAATAATAATTGAATGATCACCACGCTCACAATCACATGTTCAGTACCTATGGTCCCGCAGCCAACGAAGATACATACCGACACTTTACGTTAGTTAAATCTGCTTGTGTCGAGGAAAGTGCATGCGATTAGTTTCACAGAGGGTTCGGGCGGCTGCCATCGATCTGATTAAAATAAAACGTTATTTATACCGGGAACCGATGCAGGTAGCGCGCGAGTCTCAGACGCGATGCAGCACGACACGACACGCGCATGCCGCAACGCAGCTGGACGCGGAAGGTGCGCGCTGGACATCGCGCAGGCGTATCGGAAGTTTCTCCTCTTTATAATTACATCTCAATGAGGATGTGTGGCTGCTCAGTGCATTGCCTGTTGCAATTTCTATGATAATATAGGTATAACCGACTAAACCAGCGTAGATATATATACTAGTTTCCAAAAAATCCTATTTAGCTGGAGACACATACCCGAACAAGGTGTAAGCGGACTCCTCTCGAAGCCGACAGCCGATCATTCTGTACAACAAACTAAGTGACTCTACGCAAAAAATATTGCTTGGAAACGACTTTATGTAACGCACTCCAAGCATTGTGCTGATGAATGCATTGGATAGTGCGGGATGGTGGAGGCCCTTCCTGCACGATGCCGTGCTACTAGTTAACTATGTACTACGTTACAACTTACGTACGTAAATCAAAATCGTAACCGTACCAGAAAAAAAAAACTTGTGAAAAAGTTGTAACGTAACTAGAAGGTGCCCTGGTATGGTTTAGAACAAAATAATGACAAGGGAACTTGTTCACGCATTAAAGCCGATCTGACCGGCCCAGCCGCGCGGTGACAAGATGCAGCGGAACGCGCTCGTGACCGGCCGAGCTGGCCCGTCAACCGCTGGGCGCGTCAGCTCAAAATGTGACCACTACCACTACCACTTAGGTCTCTCCTTACAGCCTTTGTAAATATTTGATAATTGCAAGCGCCTGGAAAATGTGTTAAAATTGTGTTCATAAATCCGTATTGAGCACTACCTCACTCGAATATACTTAATCATCTCAGTAAATAACAATAAGTATCATTTAGTGAGGTGTTTCGACCGCGCAGAGGCCGGGCGCGCATTAGCGACCGCAACTGACAAACTTCATTCATTAGCCCCCGCAGCGCCGCCGAGGACCGCTGAGCACCGCTGCCGCGCTGAACCGCTCCGCCGCCGCGCCGCCGCCGCGCTACGTGCCTTGTGGACGTGGTAACACTGTTACAGTGACCGCGGGGCATTTCGCTGCATTAAGATATTACAACCATAATACAAACCTTCGGACCTCTGGCGGATTCAAAGACTTGCAGCGCATGTAACAAGCGTTTTGTTCCCGATGCGCGGCGCGGTATCACTCACTACTACAAACAGTTGACACATCTAGCGGCCACTTCATCAACAGTTACCTATTTTGACACCGCAAACCATACCTATCTAGAGAAAAAAAAAACAAAATGCTACAATATGAAATGCCGATTTAATATTAATAATCAAAAAATTGATGTAAGTTTTAATGTGTTCTGGCAACAATCGCAGCAGCACGCTCCTGCCATGTATCATACGTTTAAATAAACATCCAACTGACTAAAGTGTATTTTTGTAACAAAATGGATGTAAGTCTTGCCGAGTGGGCGACGAGGCGACGCGCGGCAGTTTCAGATTTATTTATTTGCCAACAATGTAGCTACAAGTTTAAGATGATATTATCTGATGTCACGTGACGTCACGCGCGCGCACCCATCATAGCAGCAGCCAGTCTCCGGACCGTTTGCGGGCGCGACCAGCGACCCTGCGACACCAGCGTGTCTGCAGACTGTGCCCGCGAGCTCCAGAGTGACGCATTAGTCAGCTCCGTGCGAGCGGCGACGCGGGACGGCTGTTGCTCTGATATTGACAATCAACGAATGAGCCCTCTCCATCAGCGGCACTACAGTAACCCTGTGACATGCCACGCGAGCCCCTCACCAGCCCCCCGGCCGATCAACCACCCGGCCGGGCCGGGCTCGACAACTAATTACTTTTGTAATTATTCTGACCGCACAAACTTGGTTGAACGGCCGCCTCGAGGCAGATAATATTACTATATCCAATAGTCTGAATAATTCTCATGAAAATGTCGTGACTATTTAATCAAAGCTAAATTGAATCGTTTAAAGGCGAGCAAAAATATTGACTAGATCGACCGCGCGGACGACGGAGGCCTCTGTGCCACGAATAACTGAGGGTTACTGTGGGAGTGTCGGACTGTGTGCAGTAGGGGCTATCAGGACGGTACTTCACTGCTAACACTACAACTCGCACAATTTCTCGCGCGCTGACATGAACACCTCAACTCCACCGACTACTGTTACCTCTAGGGCGCGCCGCGGTGTGCGACTGTGCGCTGTGCCATATTCTCCCTAGTTATCACCGCTCGGCACGTTTGGCATTGTATTTGTTTTATTGTTATTCTTACATTCTTTTATTTAGCTAACCTTATTTGTTTTATTTTTTACGTTTAAAAAATATTTTGGAATAGAATTCTCGGAGGCGAATGTGATAACAACCAACCCACAACGACCACTCAGCTGAGTAAAGCTCGATCACAGATGAAACAAAGTCACAGCTCCGCCATTTTCATGAGCTCTTTAAGAATTCATCATTTTTAGCCACAACGCCAAAGCACTGCCAAAGTCAAAAGCAAGGGTTACGATTTTAGCAGTTAATGTATAACATGTTATGGTCCAAGTAATAAATGAGGGCATATATGATGACAAGTCAAATACTCAAATTGGGCAAAGTGATTAATAAATCATCACCGTCCTTTTTGCTTCGCCATAGTCGGGTAAAAAAACAAAAGACCAATCTTTTATTTTCAGACAGCATATTGTTTGTAAGATGTTAGTAGACACGATAATGATAACCTAAAATGAATTATCACAATGCCCGGTCATTATGAATATTGCTAGTTAAGAGGCGCGTCGTCATTCGACGCTGAGAGACGTCGCGGCGACGCGGCTTGTTCACGTGACGCGTAATTGACGTGTACCTGACCGAGAGCCAACCAGGCCGCGCTCGCCAGCATGACGTCACTGCTAGAGCGAGCACACAGCCCGTGTCGCGTATGAGATGACCCTGAGTTATGTCTGAGCGAAGCTTCGGCTTTGGCTTTGACATCGGCCACCTTCGGCCAAAAAAAACACGGTTTCTAGCAAACACCGAAATAGGACGAACTGTAATCAAATCAAATCAAATCAAATCAAAAGTCATTTATTCAAACTAGGCTGATAATCAGCACTTTTTGAACGTCAAAATTACAAGAGACAGTCCCCCAAAACGGCCGCCCTTCGCCACTTCCTAGTGTTTTAGCTGGGAAGAAGAAGTACCTACTGGAACTGGCGACGCGTGGGAGGAGCGTATTATTTTTGAGAAGTTGCAGGTAACTGTATTATAATAATATAACAGTCAACATAAACTTTTAATTGAACTTTTAGTCAATACAAAACTGAATTTATTAAGGTTATTAAACTTTCGGCTGGACCAGGAAACCGTCTAATATTTACGGAGATATTAGAGGTCAAAGTCACAACTTTTTCAGAAGGTTTTTTTTTTAAGTACTGGTTTATAATGTTATAACTTTACTTTCAATAGCTCCATGACCCCCGTACTATTTTAATGCATCTATCGACACAATGTTTTGAGTGCGTTACATTGAGTCTAACTGACCGTAAAACGTTATTTTTAACCCTAAAAATACAATTTTTGCATATAGTTACTTAATTTGATGTAATACAAAATGCTTGGTTGAAGGCTTCGATGAGGGGCCGTTAACACCTTGCGATGCTCGTAGCACCAGGCTACGCAGCCGTGCTACGATAACCCGTAGCCACGCTGCTGCGCGCTACGCCGTCGCTTCACAAACCACGAGTTATGTATGACGTCACGTTAGCTACCAGTTGCCCAGCACGGCGGCGGCGCGTATCTTTGGCATACGTACTGACGCCCGTGGAGAGAAAGCCACACTATCTTTTCTCCTCCTAGCCTGGCTTTCTGGGTTAACTGGAAGGTGTTTGTGTCAATATAGTATGATGTTCAAAAGTTATTACCTTACTGATAATAGGCCACCAATTCTATTTATATCGATTGTGGGATATATGGCAAAACGTAAAGTCATCATCATTAGCCTATAATGTTCCCACTGCTGGGACACAGGCCTCCTCTCTATGAGAGGGAGTGGGCTATAATCCACCACGCGGGCCCAGTGCGGGTTGGTAGATGTCACATGTCTTCGAATTTTTAGTTCTAAGACATGCCGGTTTCCTCACGATGTTTTCCTTCACCGTTTTTGAGGGCAGCGGTGATGAAATAAATTACACAAAGTAATGCGCCTGCCTGGGTTCGAACCCACGGCTTACTGCTCGTAAGTCGGGGCTGCCACCACTGGGCCACCGCTGCTCTCCGTAAAGTACTTTATTTTAATTAAGTACTTTTTTTATTTTTTTTATTACTGATTTAATCTTTTAATACTCTGGACGCTCTTAACTTGCCCGTATTTCTACATCGTTCTCACATATTTGTAATTCTCAACATGAATGATGTAACCAAGATTTTGTAACATAATTTGATTTAAAAGATTGTTATGGAGTTTCTTGCCCGTTCTTCTCCATAGAGATCTACGCTACGGAATGGGCAACTACAGTACTTTCACAGTTATTATGTCTTCTGACTGGGACTGTAGATTCGCGTTTTATTTTGTTTTTCGACTTTCAAAAGTGCCTTTAATGGTTTAATTGAAATAAATGATTTGACTTTGACTTTGATAAAATAGATTACTTTAAAAAAAACATAACAGTACGTAGCCTGGTGGTTCTACGACAGTCCTGCGAAGCATGAGGGTCCAAGTTCGTTTCCGCAGTCAGTATGCACTTTTTGCGATTATTTTGTTATTAGGGTTCCGCACCCGAAAGGTCAAACGGGACCATATTACTGAGACTTGTGACTGTATCTCATGAACCATGATAGTTAGCCAGTTGAAATTCCTACCGATTATGTTGTTCTGATGCCGCTCGCTTTAACAACAAATACTAAAATCAGAATAAAATAAATATTTGAGGGGGCTCCCATACAAAAAACTGAATTCTTTGCTCGTTTTTATAAATAATGGTACAGTGCGCGAGTCTCGCACTTGGCCGGTTTTCTTTTAATTCTGTAAGATTTCCAAAACAATAGGTTTTCGATCCCCAACCGGTGCTCACTTTTTGTAACTAGGTATTTTGTTTAATTTTAATGTTTTATTATTTTTAAATCATTACAAAATGCATTTAGTTTTTTTTAACGTAAGTATGGGAGTATGGGACGAGTGCACAAAATCGCACATTCGCACAGCACGATCGCAAGCACGCGCATGCATTAGAGGAAGCATTTCAACGCCTGGTTGCCGGCGTTCTCGTTTTGTTCGCAGGTGACTTTAGACAGGTACACTGCCAGTCGGGTCCATATTGGCTCACCTAAAGTTCTTTACCCGAAATTGTTCTTCCTAATGGTTTGTAATCCGAATGATCACTCTTCCTAAAATTTTCCATCCTAAAGTTTTCATTCATACTATTTGTAGTGCTACCAGCGATGCTCATAACACTCATGTTTCCGAAAATTGTAATTAATAATATCATTATTGTAAATATATTTCAACTCCTACTGTTTTTTATCATAACGCTTTTACCCCTAAACATAATTACCATAATAATTTCACTCATACTCAGAAAGAAACATTTACCAAGTGTAATAAATAATATATGTGGGTAGAAGATGATATTTATAGTGCCCCCACCATGAAAAAAATATTTAGAAAAATTTCGCGACCAATTTCGAGGTAGCGCTCGCCGGCCGCTGCCGCGGCACCGCTCGCTTCGCTCGCTCGGCTCGCGCGTAGTTGGTCGCAGTTCTAACCTAACCTAACCTATGGATATCTTTGCGGGTACACACCTCTTTAAATAAAATTAAAGAAGACGCTTTAATTAATAAAAAATAAATCTAAACAAAAAAGATATGACTTTGAATAATAGTGTAAAAGATGGTTATATTGAGAAAATATAGGAAAAAAAATAAAAGTATAATAGATGATTATTGCTACTGACATTATGAAGTTCAATGCTTCGGAATTAGAACATTAGAGACAGAGTAGTTAGGAATTGCGATTGTTAGGACGAAAAATGTTAGGAAGAACATTTTCGGATTTCCAATTATCGGAGTTGAAAATTTAGGTGAACTTTGGCGCACCCCTGCCAGTCATTGCGAGGGGCACTCCGGCTGATCAAATAAACGTGTCCAACTGTACAACGACCACGAATCAGGTGTTTTTGCGAATAAACTGCTGCAATAGGGAGAGGGTGCTGCATGTGGAATCGGACGCAGATAGGAAAGCTCTATTGAAGTGAAACTTCTTATGCGACTTTCAACAAGTTTAACGCTACCATGGAGGGGGAACATTTTCTATAACTCACTAAGTGATGGCAGTATTACAAGGTTTATGACTACGTAGTTCTACTAGGTACGCAAGATGGCGTGCAAACAGTCATACATTCGACTATTCGGTGTGACCCGCCTTCGCTCAATTTCCATGAGTAGAATAACCTCGATAAACTTATGTAATAATTATGAAATAAAAATAATACAACAAGAAAACAACAAAATATTATTTAGAAGCTCAATAAAATAACGAGAGTGAATGCGTGGCACTCGAACGCATTACACGCATGCGTTCGAATGCCAGTGCCAGTATTACGAAGTTTCACTTCTTCCGCGTGGAGAGACTCCACGCACTGATTTTTTTCCGAAGAATTTTCCCATCCTGTAGCTACAGAGGATGAACTTACCATGCACGTTTTTCGCAATTTTGAGGTTAATATAAATAATGAAGAGTGCATGGTTAAGGAACGAGTGGGTCACAAACATAAACAAAACAAAATTTTAGACATGATCGTCGGCGATTCAAAAGTATACACATTCGTAGACACTGTGATTGATAACGACGGTAGTACTACATACCCCGTTGAATATGTCAACTCCCTGGAGTTAACGGGCGTGCTGTTCCCATAAACTGGAGCTCAAAGTTGGCGTATTAATAATAATAATCCATTTATTTCAGGCAACTTAAGGCCCATAGACAAAAGGTATTGGTTATTAGTATAGGTATTAGTTCTGCTGATGCGAAACCTTGATGCACCTAGACTGTAAGGTGTGAGTTCCAGGCTTTGTATTACAGAAGCTAGAAAGCGTTATTCACCGCATGCCCTTTATGCCAAATAGCTTCCAATTTCAATTTTATATAGTTTTCTATGGTATTTTCGTGACCACGGACTATTCAGTGATGAGGTAGGAAGTTTCGTTAAAATAAGCTTTAGCAATTACGATCAACCAATCTCAGGGCCAAAGCTTAAAAGTGGTAGACAGTCATTTGAGCACTCCATGCTTCCCAGACGGCAATTATACATCGGTTGTTCACGAGCAAGTTTAAACGGAATTGGAATAAATAAAGTGCCAAACAATACGTATGATTGTTCACTTTGAAAAAAAAAATATGTTACAGTTTTTAAGCCATAGTATCGCTTCAACGCCTTTTAATTTTGTTTCGTACATCTGCCGTCCAGAATAACATTTGCTCAGACCGTCAGGTCTCACCATCATAACAGGCACGATGTTATGTGATGATGTTGTACATAACAACATCATCACATAACATCGTGCCTGTAATTCCCGATGGGTTACACACAGGTGTACTTAATCGTACATCCACATTTCGCTAGTTATGTTGAAGTCCTATGTAATAGGGGGCTGGCCTATTGCCATCAACCAGGCCGGGCACTAAATCCAGACTCCGTGGTTGCTACTGAGAAATTCCTGATAGAATACCCCAATAACAGTTTGCCCGACCCGAGAATCGAACTCAGGAGCTCAAGCTCAGCAGTCCCACTTGCGACTACTCGACCAAAGAGGCAGTCGCACACGTACACCTTAAACTTTCCGCGCGAACGGAGTTGCGGACAACAGCTAGTTATAAAATATATTAAAAAACGGGCCAAGTGCGAAAAAGTCCCATATCTCAAAAACTAAATATCAAATCTTATTCAAACCAATTTTCGTTGAAAGTTTTTTTTACCTTCTACATCTCCATATTTTTTTCATAATTTTTCTCCTCTTACTTTAGAAATTAGAGGGGGGGGGGCACGTTTTACCACTTTGGAAGTGTCTATCTTTCAAAAGATTGACTTTGAAAAAAAATGGTTTTAGGAATTTCAATGTCATTTTTAAAGACCGATCTACAATCTACACGTATAGGTTTGATAGTTGTTTTTTTGTTTCAGTTCCATGTGGGGGGGGGGGGGATATCCTTATCTATATTTTTTTTGTACAAAAATCATTCAGCGGTTCACAGAATACATCTACCTACCAAGTTTCAGTTGTGTAGTCCTAATAGTTTAGGAATAAAGTGGCTGTGACATACGGACGGACAAATCAAATCAAATCATTTATTTGCTGGAACATGGGTACATACATGAGGTGTTACAATACAACAAAAGTTCTTAATGCCATATTCTACCTTAACAGGTGTGCAAATATGTGTTACATGCAATGTTAAATATTTTAATAATAATAGTTTAATAATATTAATTTAAAATTTTAATATTTAGTACATCTAAATTACATTGTTTCATTTAAATAATCATTTACATTATAATAGGCTTTATTGATTAAATAAGTCTTTAATTTATTTTTAAACTATATAAAATTCTCGGCCTCCTTTATGTAACTTGGCAATTTATTATAAATTCTAGGGCCCATACAAAATGCACTTTTGTCAAACATTACCGTTTTATGGCGTATTGCACGAAGTATACTGGCCAGCCTGGTACTTTTCGATGTTTCATATTTGTTAATATTATTTCTAATGTCTAATGCTAGTTCATAAATATACAGTGATGGGAATGTCAATATTTTTAGATTTATAAAATGTGGTTTACATGTATCTGTTGGTTTTAAAGCGCATATTGCCCGGATACATTTCTTTTGGGCTTTAAAGATAGTTTCTCGATCAGTGGCGTTCCCCCAGAACATTATACCATACCTTAGAGTCGAACCAACGTAAGCGTGGTAGGCAGATAGAAGTGCACTTTGATTTACTACTTTACGAAGCATGTATAGGGCATATGAATACTGACTTAGTTTATTACATACTTGTTCAATATGTGTACTCCATCTCATGTCTGAGTCTATGTGTAGTCCAAGGAATTTTGTCGAATTTTTTTTTTCTATTTGTAATTGTTCATAATGTATATTGAAAGTATTTGATTTTGAATTTTTTGTTTTAAAAGTCATTATAAATGTTTTCGTTAAGTAAGACAGACAGACAGACATGACGAATCTATAAGGGTTCCGTTTTTTGCCATTCGGCTACGGAACCCTAAAAACCCTGTCCGATCCGCGAGGGTGTTATTAGGTATCCAGATTAGATTCTATTTATGTAGTCCTTATTGGATAGGTAATAAGTAAAAAAAAACCGACAAACATTAAATAAAATGTACTACTTAATAGTAGATTGTTGCATCGAGCGCAAAGTGAGTTATTAATGCACGAGCGTTATGTTGGTGCCCGAGCGCACGCGAGGGCACTAAATTAACACGAGTGCATTAATAACTCACTTAAGCAAGGTGTGTAATCTATACTTTTCTTTCAACTATTGTGACAAAATATACCTACTTAAAAAAAAACTCAAGTTAATGAAACAAAGTTTAATTCATCTTCCCTTCAAACATTTAAAACTTACGATTATTAAATGTGCAGTCATTAAAAAGTTATTAACAACTTCATTTGCAGCTGTTATACTTTCTGGTCTTGAATTATCGCTATGGCTCGTCTATTTCCATTTGTTTGAACTTTTTTTTTGCTAAATAAGAAGTATCAAAGTTTTACAATGGTACAAAATGCGTGCAATTTCTTTTTTTTCACCAACTTTAATGAATATCAGATAATTAATACAAGATATGTACTTGGCTAAATCGCCGTCCCGCGGCCGCCGCGCGCCTACGTGCAAACTACGACGTACGAGTATGATTATGTGTGTCGTATGCGCGGCACCGCGGCGACACGCGCCGACGCGCGGCGACGCCAGCGCCGCCGCCGACCCGACACAGAGTGGTGCGCCTTCTCGCAGCGGGATCACTCGCGTTTCAAACGATATCAATTCGTGGAGCAGATACAAAGTAGCCGCTGCTAAAAGCGTTATATTTCATGCGGTGAAGCTAAAAAATTATGACGCCTCTCTCACTAACGACCTCTCAGTGTCCGCTCACTAACGCCGTCGTTCAGTGAATGTTTTGTTAAGTTATCAATACGTTTAGATCTGGCCGCGGCAGTACAATGCGCCGCTACTGGAGCTACAACACTCGCCACCCACACACAGGTGAGAGGTGACGCCACCGCGCGAGCACTCACAGAGCAATGATACTCCAGCATACAAAAACGAGTCATATTATCGCTCTTTGTTGAAATATGCGCTAATATGTAAAGTTAATCGTTGTTTAGTGATCTTGTGACACATTAGCGCGACCCGGCCGGGGCAAGCCGCCCGCCGGCCGCCGCTCGTTAAACTACTTTAATATTTTGTTTACGAGCCCGGCCGGCACCACCACGGGCCTCTCTTAACTTTTCAGTCATTTTGCACAAGAACTGCGTCTTTCAAGTCGTTTATGTTTGCGATGGCGTTACACAGAGCACGCTTGATTTCTGCAAAATATTGTACCGCGATGCAGTCTCACAACGAGTCCGCGTCGTATCACCAACCCCCACACGCGCGGGGCTCGACGCGGTCCTATACACACACGCGGCCAGTAGACTATCAACAAGCACCTCATTTAAGTTTTCAATCGGTTGTAAACAGACGAATAGTAGTGGGGTCGGAGTCTCCGCGAGGTACTATAAGGTTACGGCTGTGTGAAATAGCGATTTGTATCTTAAGTGTAATAAACAAAGGGTTGTGTTTAAGCGCCTGCCAGAAATACACCTGTTTTACTACCAATCATATTGGAATACCTGCCAAAATGAATAAATTATCACCAAATTGTGTTTCATGAAGTTATGTAGAAAGTAGTAATTAAGCTATATTTTTCTTTTATTTTAGGCCATAAAAATATAATATAAACACCTTTAGTTTTAAAATAAAATAAAAATAACAGTACATATTTACATAAACTAACTAAATATAAACTAAATTAAAAACAACAGGACGTTAAGGCGTCAAAATACTCCTCCACATCGCTGTCATCCGGAAAAGTGCCCAGAAGACTGGCGGCATTGCCACGTTGAATGGCAATGCTAATTCTTCACGACTTTCAATTTTTTAATTTTTGCTAAAGCAAAAAGCTAATAGTTGATCGTACATTTTTTAAAATATCTAATTTAATATTGTGTACCCCAAGCACCATGTTACTTATTTGTAGTTTGACGAATCAGATTAAAATATGATGACATGGCCAAATAAATATCTTACTCTCCTCATATATATTACTGCAACACATGATTAAGGTAGGTAATAAAATGAATCACTGGCACACGCCGTCATAAATTGGTTTTGTTTTCCAATTTTTTGGGTAATTTCGATCCTTTTTAACCGACTTTCAAAAGAAGGTTCTGTGTTCGATTGTATATTTTTATCTATGTTCAACGAATTCTCCACCAATTGTAGACCGATTTTCAAAATTCCGTTTTTGTGCGAAAGCCTTGAGGTGGTCCTAATGTCACAAAGTTAAAATCTGATGATGCCTCTCTCAAAGAACGTACTTCATCCCCGCTGGTTGATGTGCTGGACAAGTATCTCTCTTAAACCGTACTGTCGTACGGCGTACCCAACAAGACCAGGCTGAAGTGAGTCATTGATATGCAGTAAGAAAAGAGTTGCAGAGAGAACAGACCCCTGAGGAACTCCGGCATCAATATCCATGAGGTCAGAGGAGCAGCCGTCAACGACTACTCAGATCGACCGTTCACTTAAGAAGTCTGATATCCAGCTACAAAACTAAGCTGGGATGCCACAAGCTGTGACTACAAAGTCAAAGGTTAAGGTTTCTACAGTACTATCGGTGACGAAGTATAGTGTCGCGGAGTTCGGACGCGACCGAGTCTAGTTAGCTGACGTCACGAGTCACGAACAGACGAATATTTCAAGGAGCAATCCACAGGTGGAGAGTTACATGACCACATTCATTGACGCTTTCTGTTCAAGAGGTACATGCGCTCCGTGTGCTCTCCGTCGGATACGGCTGAGCTCCAGCTGGCATGTCCAGCCGCACCTCCGCGGTACAGTAGAGGTAGTTTAGATCCTGTATACACAGTTGTCCACACAGCTGGTGTCTTGGAAAATGCCATATAGCTCGCATCTTAGATACATCTTTCAGTACAAGTACAGTAGCAGCATCCGCACTAGTGCAGAGTTACCTCAGTGCTGTGCTGCGGCAGCTGCTGAAGTGGTTACACACTGACGCCACTCGCCAATGTTTCCTGCTAGTACCCAGTAACTAGTTAGCGTCGAGTGCACTCGGATGTTTATTGAGTGCGACCGCGACTCGCCACAAAGCTATTTAAGTTAGCTTAAGTTAATAATAAAATAGACGAGGAAAACGGCCGCATTAACTTTTTAATTGGAAACTTTCATCACACAGATAAGGGCGCTCTACTCCGCTGCGGCACTGCAGCGCTGCGGGCTCGTCACACGTGCGCACTCCAGCGCTGCAGCGCTGCGCCGCGTCCGCTATTCTTCCATTGTGCTCGCTAAATAGCTCTAATCGCCTTTGTGTTTACGTTTATCCATCCGGCCACCGACAACGCTCCGATCTGCTGTGCACACTGCACACAATAGCCAGCAAATTATGAACACTTCGTACCAATCAGTTAAACTGTTATTGTGCGCCTGTACGTGCGTACCTCGTACCTGGCGTACCTGGGTCATTTTATTCTATAGACAAAAAAGTGTGCATTCATAATAATTATAATCAAATCAACCCGTCACATTATCTCAGGATGTTCGCGTCTGGCTAACGGAATACTTGCATAGACACAACCTTGTAGCCAGGATAATCCATCAGCAACTTGCTCTAAAATACAGCCTTGTGGAATCGGAAGTGCCGTACGGCATTGACCCGATCCAGTTCTCGAAAATGGCAAAATCACACTGTACTGGGATTAATCCGACAACTGATGAGAACCTCGTGAAAGCCGAGAAAGATCAGAAAATCAAGTATCTTGACTTGGCTCGCGAGGTTGTCGAAATGTGGGATGTGGACTCAGCAACATTGTGCCGATAGTCGTATCAGCCAATAGCCTAATTGCCAAGAGCCTCAACTAATACCTGATGAGGGTCTCGTTAGGCAGCTGGAAAGCGGTACTCTTGGACACGGCTCGTTGTTAGGAGGTTCCTTTCTCTGGAGACCTGACCGCCTGTAGCTTGGACCCTGTTCCCGATACCGGCGGGCTACTAGGTTTTTTTTTATCAATTTATGTAGGAATATTTAAAAATGTAAAAAGTCAGATTTAAAAATGAATAAACGAAAGGAGACGGGCGAAAGTGGACCCAAAGAATCTATTAATTAACGAAGCTCCGTTCCAGTGTCAATATAGAATAATTATAACTACAATTATATTAGATATTTATTTTAAAAATATTGAATTTTTAGGACACGGGAATCAAAAGTTAAAAATAATTTCAATTTACTCAAATTAAGTAATCATGCAATTACAAAACGCAACTTTTTTCCGATTACGTTCCAATCCAATGACATGTGTTTTTGCTCAAGGGTTTTGTTACCATAAATGGCTCTTTCTCTTAATTTTTATAGATTCAATAATGTAAATAATGTGTGTATAAAAACAATATGCAAACCTGATATTAAAACGCCAATTAACAATGCAAAAGCATCTAATAAAAATGGAACTATGGCGATTTTGTAGTATATCTTAAAAAGGAACGTTATCAGTGGTGATCGATTGAGTCCCGTCACTACTGTCAGTGTCACATCTGTGATGATCTAGTCCATCGTTACGTTTGTATTTTTGTCTGGGATTTTATGTTTATCTTTGCGATTTTGTAGATTCTCGACGACTTAGCCTTTATAATATCTTGAACTGAACATACTGCACCCTGTCTTAGACTACCGCATTCTTCTCTGGACAATGAGTTGCTTTTGATTTGGACTGTGATTTTAACAACAAACGTGCGTTGCGTTAATTTCCACTTACAACATGCGCTCTTACGGAGGCGTCGTCTCTCTGATGAAGGTGCTTAAAGATTTGAAAAAGTTTAGAGATGGGGGTATGCACGTGATGTAAGTATATTCGTAAAAAAACATATATTTATATTATATGTTAAGAACTTATTTAGGATATCTATCTTAACAACAAACAGATTCGTTCAGCTTTTATATGTATAAATACATACTGTTGTAATCTTATTTTAGGCTCATTGTTACTGTTGCCTTAAAGGTTATCTGATTAAAACAATATGCAGTTAAAGACTGGCCGAGGTAGCAGTAGAATATAAGTTTTTACTGAGATCTTTCAGCCATCAAAATGGAAGATACCCATCTTCGATTTGGATTTGTTGAGTGTGGCTGTCACATTTTGTCTTGAAATATTTATAGACCCCTCTCAAGGTATCAGAGGTCATATTCTCTTTCATATCAAACGGTATTTCTGTTTTTCTTTCGGTTGGGGACCTGGAGACCTGCGAGTCAGGCACTTTTGTTACCTATACATGTAACTCCTTATATGTATTGCACTAAAGGTGAATTTATTTATTTTAAAATAATTAATTAATTCCAGTTATCAGGAGACGACTACATTTGTCCCACTTGTTGGGGGCTAATAAGCTGCGACCCTGAAAATGAAACCCGACAGCAACTTGGCCATTGTAACGTCTGTGTTGCATAAAATAAAAACTATGTGAAAATACCAATAAATAAGATTTATTACTTATACTTTTTTTATTCAATAAACCCTGCCTATCAACAGCTGTACATAGCTAGTCAACTTTGGCTGTTTTAATTTATGTAAAACAATATTATCTTCTCTCAGCGTAATAAAGACGTATATATCTCTTTTCTCCCAACTTTTCCGTCTTACTTTCCATTTACTTTTCTGATAGTCTTTAGTCGTTTTACAACTACGTATAAGTTGCTAAAATGAATGCTACCTCTAAGAGTGGGTCCCAAAATACATGTGGGTGAATTTCCCAAATGACTTATTTTTTTGTCTTCGGTGAAATTTGTATTTGAAAAAAGGAATATCGATTTGAATTATATTTTTTAGTATTTAATAGGTAGTTATTGGGTTGTGGCAAAAATATAATTTGACTAGGACTATTTACAAAGGTTGAAATAAATTCATAAACCTCTATTTTTTTCAAATCGGTGGACAGCACCGATTTGAAAAAAATCTCTACTTTTTTTTACAAACAAAAAAGCTTATACACTAATAGAAATA
This sequence comes from Cerastis leucographa, assembly GCA_963082945.1. Lineage (NCBI taxonomy): Eukaryota > Metazoa > Arthropoda > Insecta > Lepidoptera > Noctuidae > Cerastis > Cerastis leucographa. The sequence continues at coordinate 23,531,299 of OY720380.1, read as the reverse complement.
AGTAAGTTTAGTATATAACTTATTCTATTTTATAGAATATTAGTTTTGTTATTAATATATAGCATATTTTATTACATAATTAACGATTATTATTACTGAGAGGCACAAACGTACCTGTCCTGAAAAATGTTCTCATATCGCTGGACAAAAGTAATTTAAACCTAACTTTACATCGACGAGTCCGACAGCGTCCCCACCCCAATTTTATTTTCCTAGTTAGTGTGTGCTAGTGCGCAGTCAGGACGGATTTGTGTCAAATCGCTGCATATTCTCGCCAATAACATAAGTACGCCATTTTAGTTGCTCCCGGACAATTATTTTATATTATCGGTGGTTGCATTTTTCTAGTGTAATGAGTAGTTTTATTTTTGTTGTTTTGTTCTAACACAGGTAGTAAGTAAATTAGCTTCATTGACTGTTATTGAATTTATCCTAGATATTATGCATTTTTTCAAATTTTCGAAAAAGTGTGTTATTTCTCACGTCGCTGTTCTCATATCGCTGTAATCGGTGGTCTTTATTACCACCGATGTGATAATTTACACCGAAAAAATCAATCGGTGTCTTATATCTAATATCGGTGTTTTGATTCATGATCAACGCACAGTTTTGTCACATCGGTGGATTACTTTATCATATCGGTAGATCATTTTATCATCTCGGTGATTCGTTTTATCATATCGGTAGACCCCGTGTCATTTCGTTAAGTATAATACTATTACAAAGACAATTATATTTTTAAATTCATAGTACCTATAGTAAATATAATAAAAAAGAAAGTAAATATAATAAAATAGGTACATAATTTAAAAAATCTATTTCAACTGAATTTCTAAGAATTCAGTTCTCTTTGGATGGGATCTACTTACATAAGACCCTCAGGTCTTCAGTTCTAAGTCACCCTTGTAAAAATATATAGGTACCTACTAACTATTTCATTTTTTGATGTTCAAAGAGTGATAGATTATCATATCGCTGGATATGTACATCATTTCGGTGGATAAACTTATCATACCGGTGTACAGAAAAAATAATCGGTGCCGGTTTGTCATATCGGTGGAAACCAGAATTCAAACTGAATTTTTTCCTTTGTCTTAAATGATACGTTGATGATATTAAATTTGGGGATATTTGATATCTTAAAGATTACATTAAACCTGAAAAATATACAAAAAAATATATAAATGAAAAAGTTCACCGATATGATAAAAAAAATGGCATTTGTTGAAATTCACCCATGTAGTCTCGCCCGTCTCCTTTTAATCTTATTTACTTTAAGGTTTAATTTGTAGTTCTTTCGATGAAAATTGCCCTTAAGATATATTAGATTAGATTATGATCGGCTATTATAACCAATGAAACGCAAGAATAAAAAATAATTTGAAAAAAAAAAAACTTTGATTTATATGGAATTTCTCACGTTCTGTTATCTGTGTATAGCGTATATGACTATGACTTGAGACATCACTTAAAATATTTATTTATTTATTAAAACTTTATGCACAAGTATAAAAACACTGTACAAAGGCGGACTTAATGCCTTAGGCATTTTCTACCAGTCTACCTTAGGGTGATGCAGAGAGAAAACATAGTAGGTGCAGCATAACAAATGGTAAGAGAACATTTACAAATAAAATATAACGATACATACATAAATACATACATATATATATATATATACAATAAGTAAAGAGAGAGACAAACTAACAACAATTTAATTATGAGATGAATCTGCCAGCTTCTTAAGTAAGTGTTCGCGAGCTTATAAATATAAATTTAGTTAAAGAAAAACAATTTTCCTTTTTGACTATCTTTCAAAATAGTCTTATTTCAATAAAGTAAATTAAATTCAGTGAAGTTGTACTGTCATTGTACGTGATTATACCTTTGTTACAAAATAATCATCACTTCCGTTGTCAAGTGTAAATTAGCAAGAATAACTAGTCACATTACCTTTGGTAAGTTCAGTTTTATAATGTTGCCCCACCACCCACCTGTTATTCGCTTCAAAGCGTAAGAAGTTTGTTAGATTTTTTAATGAAAAACTATTTTCTTTCCCATTTCCACTGTTAAAAAGTTCGTGCATCTGATCTGTTTAAGCTGTCAGTACTAAGGTAAGATTTTCAAATAAAATAAATCCACTTAGCGTGTATGTATTTTAATGCGAGTCGTACAATTGAGTGCTACAACAAGTTTGACCTTGAACAAACAAAAACATATGGCCGCTTTCCTTAAAGTTCGTCATTTCCGTGATCGTCACTAAAGTGACGAAATATTAGTTTTGTTGTAGTTCATTGTAATACTTTCTTTAACCTTTTGACCGCCACAGTCGTGTGTAGACGACAAACCAAAATGTGCCCAGCACGCCACGGTCGCAAATGGTTGACAGAATTTTAAACGTAAATAAATGTCATTAAACAGCATTGTTTTGTGTTTTTCCCTTGTTAATTATTTACCTTGACTCTTCTTCATTTATTTGAAGTGAACTGCTTTCATTAGATTTCATCTGTAGTAACATAAGATGACAAAAAAGAAAACCAGTTAAAAAGTTCGTGCCCTCAAAGCCACAGTCACCTCAACAGGACACGTAGTGATGTAGGCAGCAGTCAATATAACAAGAATATCGACCTCGACGGCAACCTACGTTATATTTGATTTACTCTGAATTCTGCATTATTAAACAAATAAAACATTTGATATTGAACTTTCATGTTTGAGAAATCAAGAAAATTTTATAATACTGAACTATGCGCTCTTTAAAAGTCGAGTGTTAATAGATTATCGATTGATTGTAATGACTGCAATGCCCATCCCTATCACCCACTGTATTGTCTGTGCCGGGAACGCCACAGTCGTCTATGATTGACAGTCCCATGACGTCAAACGAGGAAAATTTTTGAATAGAGTAGTTCTTTTGCTGTTATTATTATTGTTTACTGTATACATGATTAATAATGGATAACTATAATATGAGTAGTGAAGACTTATTAAGTATATTTTAATGCAAGGAGTCGATACTGACACGTTTATAATGGTTTTTTTTTTTAATACTATCCTACCTAAAAATACATACGTACATCGATATAAATCAATATACAATTGTTGAATTAAACTTATGTTGATTGTCTTATACATATTGAACGGTATATAATGTGTGAAGGTTTTAAAAATGGTGTGATTGTTCTACCAATTTCTACCACCCAACTTTTTAATTAAAGAACTGATTTTTATAAAATGTTTTATTTTATCTTTTGTGAACTTCATGTTTGTGACACTTAAGAAACTTTGTCCAGGTAGGTACCATTATTCCTCATTATTTCCTATTCATTACAGTGTTGTAAATTGTCTACATTCGAAAGTAAACAACACTAACACAGTAAACGGTATTTACTTCTGCACTGATGTCATCAGTGACTGGCGTTATACTAAAGCATTAATATTGCTTGTTCTTCCAAAGAAACTTATATTAACTTAAATTAACATTATCAACTAATAAAGTTGATAATGTTAAAAGTACAAAACGAACAAAATAAAATATTTCGATATTATTAATAAGTATCGGTGTCGCACCTCTAGAGAAGAAGCGAGCAATTTCAAGAAATACGTGTCAACAGCGCCACTGTCGTCTTAGGGTGACAAAAAATTACGTCATGATGGACAATAGTGTTGTAATACTATTGACTTGGTTTTATCGATTGTTGTTTCTATTTGTGGAATAAACGCCGTAACTGTGACACAGATTATTACATTTATGTCATAAAGTACAAAGCGCGATGAAATAAAACTCAACACAAGGATGGTATAATAATCTTTATTGAAACTAAAAGCCATGTAAAAAAATGTTGTCAGGTTTCTATGAGCTTTATCGATATAATTTCGCCCTCACTATTATTTTGTAGGTATTAAATTATGAATTCGGAGCTTGGCGCTGAGGGCACGCTTTTTCTTTTTTGACGTGGCGGTCAAAAGGTTAAACATCAATAGAGTTACTTGTGACTTTTGTCTCCACTAGATATTTTTCAGAATAAATGTTATATTAATTACGATAATTCTTTTATTATCAAGCTTAACTCCTGTTAATACCTACCATACTGGTTAGTGTGCAATTAGTTATAAATTTTATGATATATTTAATTTATGTTACTTTTGTTATTTTTAGCTACAATGGCGAGGGTACACGACCTAAGTATAAAAATGAATAAAAAGTAGAATTGAGAATTCTTTGAAAACGCAGGGAACAAGTTAAACTCGCTATGAGACGACACCGACAGAAATTATCAGAAGAACAGCTAGAAGAAGGAACAAGGAAAAAAATGACAACAAATAGTACATTATGATAATATAAGTGCGGTAAGTTGGAAATTACAGCCGAGGCGATATTGCTACAAGAAAGCAGAGGCTGTAATTATCAAAGCGCACGTATGTCATACGACGTTTTATAACATATTTCATCATCATCATCATTTCAGCCGAAAGACGTCCACTGCTGGACATAGGCCTCCCCCAAGTGTCGCCACATTGACCGGTCCCGTGCGACGCGCATCCAGCGGATCCCCGCAACCTTCACCAGGTGGTCGCTCACAATGGGCCTCATCAGAAGGCTCAAAGTCACCCAAAGGGCAATGGAGAGAGCTATGCTCGGAGTTTCCTTGCGTGATCAAATCAGAAATGAGGACATCCGCAAGAGAACCAAGGTTACCGACGTAGCCCGAAGAATTGCCAAACTTAAGTGGCAGTGGGCAGGGCACATTGCTCGCAGAACAGATGGCCGATGGGGCCGAAAAGTTCTGGAATGGCGACCGCGAACCGGGAGACGATGCGTTGGAAGGCCTCCCACTAGGTGGACCGATGACCTGGTATAACATATTTGCGAGGAAATAAATAAAACTCGGACTTTCTTAAACGAATAAATCTTTTACTTGTTCACAAATTAGCAATAAGCGCTTTTTTTTAAGGCAAAGGCACAAAATCAGCCAGTATTACTAATAAAGTAAATTCTATTATTTATATTAATATTCTAAATAGTTACAGATAAATGGTTGTAGTTTAAGGTCTAAATTAATTAAATTAAAGAATTAAGTAAATGTTTATTTATTATATTTTAATTCCCAAAGTTAATGTTATTCATAAAATGTTGACCACTTTTCTGAAAACTCTTTGCTAAGATTTAAAAAAATACCGTTCGTTTTAACTCGTGCGTTTTACATTACACTATCGCACAAGTACGTAATGAGATACAATACGATATTGAAATTGGTGAAATAAGAGCCCCTTTACGAGCAAATGTGTTATAAACAAATATATCAATGGCATATGAATCTTCCGATGAAAATATTTTTTAAAAATCATGTAAGAGAAAAGTCTGATTTAAATAAAATATACAAGCATTATGGACCTGATTAGTAATTTATCTCAAATAATTTAGCTCATTAACAACCGAGTGGTCGCCCGCGCCGCGCCGGCCGCTGCCGCAGCTCCGGCCACCATTGCCGTCGGCATTACACACACCGTTTATGTAATGACGAATAATACAACGTGCCAGCGACATGTGCGGTTCGAGCCCCGCGGCGCGGCGCGTCGATATCGACTTCCGTTGTCATGTTAAACGTATTTGTGGTGAATCACGGCGAGCACACATTGTATCGTAACTAAGTCAACAGTCGCCGCCGCGCTGCATCGTGTCGCGTCGCGTTGCCGAGTCGGCGACGAGTGAAATGCGGCGCCGCCTGGTGATCGTGTGCCTGGCCACACCGCTCGGACTGCTCGGATCGCTTGGACCGCTCGGGCCGCTCGCTAATCCAGCCTCAGCTCGGTCGCTCTGACATGAAACCGATACGTGTTGACATTTTACACATTATTTTTTAGAAGAAGAAAAATGTTTCAATTTGTACTTTATTGGAACGAAGTTCCTTATCGCGCGTTGTGAAAGGGGGCTAGACGGAAAAAATTCTTACGAAAAGTTGTCACGACACTTTTTGCTATAGTAAGCTATTGTAAGCTTTATTTCTTTAAAATAAAGTTGAAATTTCCTTAAATTACGTACAATTGGGGTGTGTATGTGAGTAAGGATAGATATGATTATTATTTTGAGTGACCGAACTACAAAATTCGGTTGTGCAGTTAAGTAAGACGTATTGCTTCGAATTAAGGATTAATCTTCCTTAAATTAAATATTTTATTTTTCGCACACTAACTTAAATCTAAAATGTATTGATATTATGTACGTGAAAGGAACTTCGTTCCATCCGGGTGTCCCTTGACACCTCTCAAGTTTTTTTTTTCAGTTTTCGTAAATAGCACTTACTCGGGCGGTTGATTCACGAGTTCGGAACAGAGACGATGGCGGACGAGACACAGCAGGCAGGCAGGGCGGGCCAGCCTCCGCTCTGCATTTTGTTACTTTATTACGCAGCTCGTTTATTTTAATTACTTCCTGTACGCGTAGTGCGAGTACCGCGGCACTAAGTGACAAACAAACAGAGCCGGGAGCGTTATTAACAACATTTAACTAAATAGTGTATTTATTTGAGGAAAAATAAGGTCTTGTTTATAAGATAACTAGCTTCTGCCCGCGGCTTCGCCCGCGTGGAGTTCGGCAATTGCCCACGTACGCGTTAACCCCCCAAAATAATGTCGAAAATAGTCATTTAAATGTTATAGATAATAGTTGTTCCCCGCTGCTTCGCAGTTCTCACTTTAATCAATGCCAGACATAGCCTAGGGGAGGATATTCAGACAATGCGTATTTTAAATTTTATTATTTGCACTTAGAAAATGAGGTCATCATTTTCGTTATCGGCGACCCTGAAGTCCACAAAAACGACACCCGTGAAAGAAAAACCGAAAGTTTTCCTCGGCGTCAATTTGGTCAGCGACCCCGAAAACCACGAAAACGACACCAATGAACGAAAAACAGGAAATTTTCCTCGGCGCCATCTTGCATTTTTATTTTCATTGCCAGCGACCCGCTAAAACCACGAAAACGACACCCATGAATGAAGTTTTTTTAGTGTATTTACAAAAGTGCTAACACTACGAAACAAAAATAAAAAAATGCCACCCCTGTTATCGTCTGAGGGGTGGATTTTCCAAAAACATTGATACGTGTTTATCAATTCCATTGAGAAAAACAAATAGTAAATTTCAAGCTGTGCAGACTATAAATTTGTTTTACTAATGTTTCAACCCCTTTTCTCCCTTTTGGGGTCGAATTTCCAAAAACGGCCAAATACGTATTCATTTATTTTTGCTCAGAAACTTCAATATTTAATGTCATTCTTCTTATTTTAAAAATGACGGATTCCGCATAAAAACTTTGAACCTTCATCTCACCCTATTAGGGGTTAATTTCTCGAAAACGCTAAAATAACTATTTATTTATTTCTAACCAGAAGCTTGTATATATGAAATTTCAGCCTTCTAACTTTAAAAATGACGATTTTCCATACAAACTTTCATCCCCTATTTAGGTCCCTTAGGGGTTGAATTTCGAAAAATACTTCCTTATTCCTTGTCTACATTTTAAAGGGAACCTCTGTGCAAAATTTCAGCTTTCTAGGTTTAAAGGTTTGGGCTGGGCGTTGATGAGTCAGTCAATCAGTCAGTCAGGACTTCTCTTTTTATTTATGTTTTATATATATATATATAATAATAAATAGATAGATACTAAGTAGCTGTTCAGCGCAACTTCGTCTGCGTCACATTTTCCGCGTTTTCGCAACATTTTTCATTGCTACTCCGCTCCTATTGGTCGTAGCGTGAAGATATAGCCTATAGCCTTCCTCGATAAATGGGCTATCTAACACTGAAAGAATTTTTCAAATCGGTTCAGTAGTTCCTGAGATTAGCGCGTTCAAGCAAACAAACAAACAAACTTTTCAGCTTTATAATATTAATAAGTAAGATATAAGTATAGATTCTGTTTTACGTTCGTATTAAGAACAAATGAGTACGCTAGAGCAAGCGGGGAAGGAGGGTCGCGGGCCACCAGCACAGCGCTTCCACACACGCACCGACCGCGCCGATCGACGGCAACTGATTGCGTCAATCAACCACTTGTTTCGAAGAGTTAACTCACTGAAAGGCTCGCTTACGCAGTGAACTTACTTTCTGCAGACTCTGCCGAAAACAAGGAAATTGATGTCGAAATACCTATATTATGATAACATTTATTTGAGCAAAATATGTTTCGTCACCTGCACGAAGCAGTTAAGACGCTTACAGGCCGGCGTAAGGAGGTGCACTTTATAATGTTTGCGTCGCGTGGAGTAAACTCCTATACACTTTAGACAAGGTCAAACATAAAGCTCTAATATAAAATGAAACTGGTTTACCGGTGACATAGAAATAATGCCGATCTCTAGCCGCCAGCACCCGGCAGCATCCGGCAGCACCCGGCGGCATCCGGCATGATGACGCTTTGGTAAGCGATCCCTCAGCACTAGGGCACAGGAACCGGCAATCACCGGTTTTTAGCTTTGAAAAAAAAACGGGTTTGTTGAATAAAAAACCGGGTTTGTGGATTTTGTATTATTTTTTAGAATCTATTATTATTGACCTGTGAACCTTGCAGATCAGTCATACAACACGTCGTAGGCGTTCAAAATGAGTAATTCTGTTTATTTTATTACTGCTTGCGTACCACGACTTATCCATCATTTATATATTTTAGTCTCAATAATAAGCTACAGGATTTTTTGGGTTATGGCGGCTCCGGTCAGAACTTGCTGTGAGCGTCGTAAGTCCGCGCAGGTTTAGACGCTATTAATTAGATATCATTTCAATTTTTATTATTTAGGAATAATAAATTTTTTAATTAATAATGAAAAGCAATAGCACAATAGTTTACCCTCAACAAGGTTGTTTTTATTTTCTCATTATTATAAACATGTTGCAAATGCCAAATTGTCATGACTGTCAAATCTGACATCACGTTTTCAAGGATCGGATACGTTTACGAAAAATTTGATGTTTTGTTGAGGGCGCAAGGTGTGTTCCAAATGCCATAATATTATTTTTCTGTACTTTACTACTTTTTTATTTATTTTGGGTTTGTTTTTATTTTTTTATTTCATAGTGTCTCACTGTCATTACTTGGTTGTTCACTGTCTTTTATAATGATGATGTAAACTGGCGGGTGCTGCTGAGATGAAACCGTCGTACTTGTTTTGCATGTAGTTTTTTTTTATAGTTATTTTAATTTATAACTATATTTTTTTCCATTTGTTTCTATGACAACTTTTTTTTGATAATGAATAGTTTTTCTCAGCTCGACGAATCTACTGCCACTTCTGATAATAGTTTTTGTTCCGTTACTACCCTTGACACCCTTGGTGACATCTTACGTCAAAGCTTTAACCATAGTCTTGACTGACTGTTTAATGTTAGTCACATCAAAGCGCAGAGCATACCCAGCCACTACAACGAGCTTTATGCGATTTCAACGCCAATCTCCTTGCCCACAACTCCCCGCGATCCCGTAAACTCCTATATCTGGTCAAGTCAGCTAGTCAGCATGTGTTGCCTCTTCATCCAACGCATCATAACACTGTCGGGGATGATACTTGACTCGACTTGATTATCATCTAATCCTTCCCTAGTCTCCTCACATGGATTTTCCCATCACGACCTTATTTTCATGTCTTATGTCCTTAAACCTCCTAAACCGAAACCTACGTTCCAGTACAGGCGTGCCTTTGCGCGGATGAATACAGAAAAACTTATTGAGAATGTTTCCAATATTGACTGGACGCCCCTGGAGGAAGCCACATCAGTTGGTGAAAAAGTAAATAGTCTTAATTCGGTTGTAGTCAAGTTGTATGACACCCACGCTACTGTCAGGAAAGTCAAGCTGAAGCGCCCACCTGCGCCATGGATGAATAATGGAGTTCGGATGGCAATGCGACGAAGGGATCGCGCGTTCCGGAAATATAAAAAGGATCGGTCCGAGAACAATTGGACCCTTTTTAAAACTGCTCGGAATCTTTGTAATCAGATGGTACGCATCGCTAAACGCTGCTATATTCTTGATAATATCACTTCTGCTTCTCTTGATATTTGGAAATTCCTTGGAACTCTAGGTATCGGCAGATCGCGGCATTCAGACCTTCCTAAGGCATTTGGTTTGGACGATCTAAATCGCCATTTCTCCACTGTTGATAGTCTAACCAAATGTCAAACCATTGACTATCTTGCTGGTCTGACGCGACCCAATATTTCTCCCTTTGTCTTCACCCCAATCGATACCTCCAGTCGATCCCGGAGAGATCAAGAAGATAATCCTGCCAATTAAGTCCAAAGCCGTGGGCTGTGATAACATCAGTCCTAACATGATTGTGACGGCTCTTGATCAGCTCCTTCCTGCAATCTCCCATGTCGTTAACTTCTCCCTTTACTCCAGTGTTTTCCCTTCTCTATGGCAGAAAGCCCATGTTCGGCCACTCCTCAAAATTCCTAACCCCACACTTCTCAGCCACTTTCGACCAATTTCCATCCTTCCCTTTTATCTAAAGTACTCGAGGCCTGTGTTCACAAGTAATTTTCCCACTTCATCCACCACAACTCCCTTATCAGTCCATTGCAATCCGGGTTCAGGCCCGGCCATAGTACCGTATCAGCCCTCCTTAAAGTGACTGACGATATAAGGCGGGGAATGGAAGACATTAAAGTTTCGGTTTTGGTGTTAATTGATTTCCAATTCTTTCAATACCGTCAGTCACGAAGTCCTTTTATCCATCCTCTCCTATCTCATGGTCTCTCCCGAGGTATTGGAATTGTTTTCTTCCCATCTTCTGGGGCGTCAGCAGTCAGTTCTTGCTGGTGACTGTGGCGAGAGAGGGCGATGGTTAGGTGTTTCGTACGGGCTCATTTTTGATGTAGTAGAAGGGCCAGTTCAAGTATCTGACTGAGGCTCTTTCAGTTTAATGGCTCCTACGATGCCTTTACATATTTTAGACTTATTTTGGATGGAATCCTCTATGTATCCCTCTACAACCGCATTGGATTTCCAGCCTCCATGGCGCTTAGGGACAAGAGATCAGCTCCTGATTCGGGCCAAAAGTGTGGCTGAAGTTCATCGGAAACAATGATCCGTGTACAACAGGGGTTCTAGAAGTTCGAGAAATGTTCCTATTTCTTGTGGGATCCTGCCAATTTTATTAGCACCCATAGGCTGTCAACTTAACATTTTCCGTTGTGATATTGTAGACAAAATCTATTGATTGGAGTGTTAGGCATGCGTAAGGCTTGATATTTCTCAACAATTGTTACGTATTATTCCTTGCGAATGACGAAGTTGCGGTCTCTCTTTGTCTTTGTATTAGGCAAAATAATTAATAGTAAGTAAGTCATCTAAATATTTCTCAATGTTTTTGACATTAAGTTGTGTTAGTTCATTAGTTCGACATGCTCCGTTTATACCAATAATAAGGACAACCTGTAACGTAAGGAGTATTGTAGTAGGTAAATGAAAAAAAAAAAAAATATGCCTGCATAATATGCCTATCAACATCTACTAAGTACGTATTAGATTATGTTAAGTAGTTGATTGATATACTTAAGTAGATACTGAATGTGACTTACTTTTGCCGCCAAATATACGGAATTAGGTGCTCCGTTAAGAAACTTTTCAGATGCTGTGAAAACCTTCGTTTTTGTTTGGTTGATGACCAGATGAGGCTCTTTTAAAAAAGCCATTAATTTAGGATAGGTGTCGATATGTATGTCTTTTTTCATCTTTATGCTTTTAGCATTGAATACGCACTACTTCATAGATTGCTTGATTTCTTGGTCTCGGATAATTCAATAAAATAATCCAGCAAAACGTTTTCTGAGAAAGTTTTGGCTCTTTTAGCTAGTCGCCACGTGTTATACATATCTTACTGTTTCAAATACGTCTCGAGTAATTGTTGAGGGACAAAGCTCATTTGCGCATTATTAAGTATTAGAAAGTTTCAATCAATTCTGTTAGCGTCAAATAAACTTCCTCGTCTCTAGAATCACTCATTTTAGGTTTTTACTTGTTTCAAGTTTCTTGTTTTTAACGATAAAAATATGACGTGAAAAGAAAATGGCGCGCGCAAAGCAATTTAAAAAAAAAAGTACACCAAGAAGATTCTGTGTCTGAGTTTTTAACAAATTAAAAAAAAAATTGGATGAAAAATTCGGCACCATGTAGATAAAGTAAATAGATTTAATAATATTTTGAATTCACAAACTTATGGCACACGATGTTCTAAATTCAATTTACTTTATCCTTTAGCGGATAAATACGGCTTTTGCACTCAGATATCGAAGAGCAAAAATACTTTTTCCGAGATGGGGGGATGAAAACGACATTTGTGTAGTCGCTTATAGGACTCAAAATGCCAGACAATCGATAAAACCAAAGGGAATAAGCAAACAAACTTCATTCAATTTTCTTGTTAGTATCATACTACAACCTTTGCGACTGTTAATTAATAAATAAAGCAAATTTTATTTTAAATTAAAAACCCGTGTACTGTGTTTTGGATAAAACCCGAAAGCGGTTCTAAAAAATTGCCGGTTTTCGATACGCTACTCAGCACTAACGATTATAGTGACGTGCTCCCTCCCAGAGTAGTCACCGCTGCGCCGTGGCTATCAGGATTCTGTAATGTTGGAACTGTTGGAAGTGGTGGAGAGGCTCGTCGAGCGCGGACGGCAGCGCGCAGCAGCCACGCGCACTTCTCGCACATTCATCAGACAAAGTTTTATATTTATTTAATAACTAGCTTTTGCCCGCGGCTTCGCTCGCGTTAATTTAGAATTTGACAATAACCGGCTCGGGCACGTGGCACCATCTATTATCATAAAAGAACGTTATTGTTGTTTTCCTCGGGAACTGACAGTCCTTTTATACAGCTTATAAACCTGGCAACGTATTTATGCGAGGATGATCGGTTCATAAATCGGTTTGAAAAGGTAACAAACTTATTATCGCATTATTAATATTAGTAATGATATCTTAATCAACAGCTTTAACAGATGGGTAACAATTGTTTATGTAACACAGAACCAATTACAGGTTTTCATGCAAACAGTGCGTCCAAAGCAGTTTATTTCAAATAACATGCAGATAAAAGAATATACGGGAACACATCGGAAGCTTTCGATGGGAATATATGGTAAGGGAGTGATGAGGGCGTGTAGGGGGAGGGTCGCGGAAGCAGGGGGGGGATGCTAGATATTCGCTCACTTAAGTAAGGATTGAAAAACTGCGGCCATATTTCTGTGCGATACGGCGACGGCAGCAGGATGATACCGTTCCACTCATGACATTGGATTTGTCAATCCCGCCAGTCCCGAGAGTCACACGCCCGACCGTGACGCGCGCAGTTGTCTCATAACATATTGTTGCGTCGCTGCCAGCATTGTGTTGCGGCTGAGGCGGGTATCGCGCGCCGCACGCGCCCCCTCGCCCCGCGCCCCTAACTTTGTCACCACATTACGAACAATCTCGCAGCGAGTGGAACAACAGACACATCGGCGCGGTGGTCAGCCGACGTACTTGTTAATGTTTACTTAACCATTGCACCATTCGTTCATTGTTCAGAATAGTTACAGCACTGATGATAACATCTGTGTCTATTGTTTAAGTTAGTGTTCTTTTATTGTTTTATTTTTACTTTTGTATATGTAGGACATTCTTCTTATTTACCTATTTTTGAGAATGTGTGGACATTGTAGGCTAAGTTTTTTTAAAGTGAAACTTTTATTACATCGTCTCAAACTTTTTCGTTTGTGTGTTGCATGTCGCATGTACTCCGCGTTATAGTGTGAAATAAAGTTTCACTTTTACCGTCGTTTCATAAAACCACATAATCCTTTTTTTTTTTTCTACCTTCTGTACCAAGCAATGACTTAATTGTCGGGCCTACGCTGTCCTACCATATTTAAGTGCTAACGCTGTGACTTCAAATATTGTAAAACCAAATGATTTTAAAAGAGTAACCATGGAGTTTCTTGCCGGTTCTTCTCCATAGGAAACGACCAACCCGAACCGTGCACCTTTTGTTGACGTTTTATAAGTGCCCATGTAGGCCTATGTAAAATAAAATATTTTGATTTTGTTTTCTTAACACCTCTCTCGAGCTCGCACCTTTAACAGTGAAGCTACACGGACTATGCACCGGCGTGTGGCGTCGTCGTGTCGCTCTGCGAAACACATGCACGCGCGGCTTCACACGTGCTGACGCTGCTGCTGCGGCACAACGTTAATACACCTTTCATTTTATACATGTCGCCGCAACAGTGAGTCAAGATGGACGTTATTCGACACTTTCGAAGAGGATTGCCTTTAGAAAACAATTACCTCATACTTATTTTCAAGTTGGCTTAATAATAACAGCCGCTCGGGTCGATCTTTAGGTTAAGCCGTGCTTGCCTAGAACGGTCCGTAGATGGGCGACCAACCATTTGGGTGCCTCGGAAAATACGTTAAGCCGTTGGTCTAGGCTGACATTTGTAGAAGTTTGACAGTCGTTACAGGTAGTCAGTGGCGCGTAAGTCTGGCAACGAGTCTTACCAAGGGTATCGGCTATTACCCAGTACTAACTGGGTAATAGTATCGGCTATTACCCAGTACTAACTGGGTTGTGGAGGTCAGATAGGCGTCATAGACGGTCCATGTAAAATACTGGTATTCAGCTGCATCTGGTTATACTGGAAGCCGATGACTTATTTTCAAGTTCATTTCAGTTGATACAGCCGACTCACGATGCCAGAAAGCTTCGAATAACTAACAATTTAATTTGTTGTTTCAAATTCTTATTTTATTTTCTCGGATGGTCAAAGTTCTAGTTCAAGTGACATAGAAAAATAAGTAGCTTGGCGCACCGAAAACGCTTTGAAGAGCGATGAAACACGTAATGAAAGGACGCCTTCCACTTTCTCTCAAAATGACATAATTATGCATCCTTCTGTATAGCCCCGCAAGTTATTAACAAACTTCCAAAGCAAATCTGTTAAATTTAAATGGGTTTAAAAAGGAACTTAAAGAGTTGCTAAGTAATAAATGTTATTATAATTTAAACGACTTTCTGAATGATACTTTGACATCCTAATTTTAATTGTAATCTTTCATAGACATATTTTGTAATCTCTACACTTTGACATCTCTCTTTGATAGTTTGACATTGAATAATATTTTGATATTAACCTAAATAATATTATTGACTGACATGCCTTATATTTTAAATTTCAATACTAAATTAATTTTATTTATGTAACTAATATTTGCGCGCGCCACGTGGCAGAATGTGATGAGACCATTTATTAAAGAAGGCTGGCGAAAATGGACCCAAAGAATCTAAAAATTAACTAAACTCCGTTCCAGTGTAAATATAAAATAATTATAACTACAGTTTTATGAGATATTTATTTTTTAAATATTGAATTTTTAGGACTCGGGAATCAAAAGTTATAAATATTTTCAATTTACTAAAATTAAGTAATCGTGCAATTACAAAACGCAACTTTTTTCCGATTACGTTCCAATCCAATGACATGTGTTTTTGCTCAAGGGTTTTCTTACTACAAATGGCTCTTTCTCTTAGTTTTTATACATTCTATTATGTCAAAAATTCATAAAAAATAACATGCAAACCTGATATTAAAACGCCAATTAACAATGCAAAAGCATTTAATAAAAATGGAACAATGGCGATTTTATAGTATTTCATATAAAGGAACGGTATCAATGATGATCGATTGAGTCCCGTCACTACTGTCATTGTCAGATCTGTGATGATCTAGTCCATCGTTATGTTTGTATTTTTGTCTGGGATTTTATGTTTATCATTGCGATTTTGTAGATTCTCGACGACTTGGCCTTTACATCTTGAACTGAAGATAATGCACCCTGTCATAGACTACCTACCGCATTCTTCTCTGGATATTGGACAATGAGTTGTTTTTGATTTGGACTTTGATTTTAACCACAAATAGGCGTTGCGTTAATTTCTTCTTCTCTTACGACTTAAGCTCTTACGGAGGTGTCGTCTCTTTGATGGAGGTGCTCAGGGCTTTGAAAAAGTTCAGAGATGGGTGTATCCACGTGATGTAAGTATATTTGTAAAAAAACATGTATTTATATCATAAGTTAAGAACTTATTTAAGATATCTATCTGAACAACAAACTGAGATTCGTTTAGCTTTTATATGTATAAATACATACTGTTGCCCTATACTTTATCGGACTAAAACAGTATGCAGTAAAAGACTAGCCGAGGTAGCAGTAGTGTATTTTACTGAGATCTTTCAGTCATCAAAATAGAAGATGGGTGGCTGTCACATTTTGTCATGAAATATTTATACCTAATATTTATAAACCCCTCCACAGGTATCAGAGGTCTTCGACCTCTATATTATCTTTAGACATTTCTGTTTTTGTTTTGTTACTTATGGAACTCTTTATGTTTATTACATTATAGGTGAATTTATTTATTTTAACATAATTAATTAATTTCAGATAACAGGAGACGACTACCTTTGTCACTCATGCTGGGGGCTGATAAGCTGCGACCCTGAAAATGAAACCCGACAGCAACTTGGCCATCGTAACGTCTGTGTTGCATAAAATAAAAACTATGTAAAAATACCAAAAAATAAGATTTATTACTCATACTTTTTTTATTCAACAAACCCTGCTTTTCAATAGCTGTACATAGCTAGTCAGCTCTGGCTGTTATAATTTATGTAAAACAATATTATCTTGTCTCAGCGTAATAAGAATCGTTTTACTTGACTATAATTCGCTTATAGATCAAAATCGTAACGACATAGTTTTAATAGTGATTGAACTAATTACAGGGTTGGTAATCAGTTTAGTCTCTAGCTGCAGTCTAGCAGTTTTATGATTCATCAATTAGGTACGGGAAAGAAGTAAAAATTCTGGTTTTGGCTTATGACAAGAAGCAAAACACATAAAGTCAGAACTAAAACTGCGAGGGAAATACAGTAGTTCGAATCTTCCTTTATCTTATGTATTATTATATTTTGATTAATCTTAATTACGGAGACATTCCACTGTTAAAAACCTTAGTCGTAAGATTTTTAGGTTATCTTGTAAATAGACGTATATCTCTTTTCTCCCAACTTTTCAGTCTTACTTTCCATTTACTTTTCTGATAGTCTTTAGTCGTTTTATAACTATGTATAAGTTGCTATAGTGAACGCTACCTCTAAGAGTGGGTCCCAAAATACATGTAGTCTCGCCCGTCTCCTTTAAGACCATGTAATGTACCACATTCGGACAAATAAATCAATTTGAATTGAATTGAATTTGAATCCTGTGAATTAACGAAACGCCGATTAACTAATGTCCGCACTCGGAGACCCCAAGTGCGGACTTTCGATATTTTCGACGACCAGCGAGCAACGGAACGAAGTATGCTCGGAGTCAAAATTACTGACCATATAAGGAACAGTATACTTCGTTTCAAAACACAAATTGCAGACGTAGGCAACACAGCCACCAAATAAAAATGGAACTTGGCAAGCCATATATGCATTTCGCAAGAAAATTGGGCGAAAATATCTACGCATTGAGTTCCGAATATTAGGAATCGGCGACGCGGCAGGCGCAGCACGAGATGGCGTTATGAACTGCACTGCTATTGAAAGGATTGGTCTGAAATAGCTCTCGTGAGAGAAGATTGGAAAAAAGGAAGGAGTGTTGCAAAGGAGTTGTTTCGGTCAATGGCTTAAATGCAAAGAGCCTCGACAATTACCTGAGGAGGCTATCGTTAGGCACCTGGATCAAGGGCTGGATTCAGAAAGCGGTACTCCTGGACACGGCTTCTATTGTCAGGAGGTTCCTTTCTCTGCAACCCTGGCCGCCAGTAGCCACTATTTTCTTATTTTTTTTTTAATAGTTTATTTGAAAATATAAGAAATAAGTATTATTTAAATGATTAAACGAAATTATTTCAAAGTTGAGAAAATATGTATGTGAGCACCCGCGTGTTAGAGCAGACGGCATGTTAGGCTCCGCGCATAGAGCGGCTCCGCTCAGCTCCTGGGCGTCGCCGAGCTCGCTAAGTGTCGTACTATTATTAGCAAGCGAGGCACGTGTGCGGCTGCTACGTAATCGCCCATAATCGCTCTAAACGAGGATTAATTAGATAGTCAAAACGGATTAAGAGATAAGAGCCGCACCGGCGGTTGTCGCCCGCGCCTACTCCCTGAAGCGACACAGCCTCGCTCCACCAACCTACCAGCCCACTGCGATATATTATTATATTCCGCCAAAAACAAACATATTTACACAATTTCATTAGGATCGCTTTCACATAACGCGCTCAAGCAAAAAGATAATCCTGTTTATCTTTCGGTTCACGCGTTGTTTGTTGGATGGCTAAATACTGGAGGTAATGGTATGGAGCAGTTCGTATCAGCTTGGCGCGCTTGCCGACCTCTATTGTTCGGCAGCGAGGTACGGGGCCGGCAGGGCGCGAGGGCGCTAAAGCGCATTGCGCCATGTGATACTTGTTTGTGACTAGCTGTTAAAACATTACTTCCCTATTTGAATCGGATTTTGCCAAAAATTTCAAGAGTTTTGTTTTGTTTTGCTCGGTCCCTTACTTCTTTTTCTATAAAGAAAAGACAAAAATAAAATGTTCCTTTCATATGCATTCTTTAAAAAGCTGATATTTTAAAATTACAAACAGACACTCCGCCTCAGTGGGGAAATCATAAAATATCCTTTTCAAACTTCCATCATCATCAGTTCAGCCGAAAGACGTCCACTGCTGGACATAGGCCTCCCCTAAGTGCCACATTGACCGGTCCCATGCGACTCGCATCGAGCAGATCCACAACCCTCACCAGGTCAGCGGTCAAACTTTACTTTCCAATAAATTCCGTAGCAGGCATGGTAGCATCTGCAATCTGGCGTAGCAACTCTTGTAGCAATCTGGCGTAGCAGCTCTTGTAGCAATCTGGCGTAGCAGATCTTGTAGCAATCTGGTGTAGCAGCTCTTGTAGCAATCTGGCTTAGCAGCTCTTGTAGCAATCTGGCGTAGCAGCTCTTTTAGTAATCTGGCGTAGTAGCTCTTGTAGCAATCTAGCGTAGCAGCTCTTGTAGCAATCTGGCATAGCTGCTCTTGTAGCAATCTGGCGTAGCAGCTCTTGTAGCAATCTGGCGTAGCAGCTCTTGTAGCAATCTGGCGTAGCAGATCTTGTAGCAATCTGGCGTAGCAGCTCTTGTAGCAATCTGGCTTAGCAGCTCTTGTAGCAATCTGGCGTAGCAGCTCTTTTAGTAATCTGGCGTAGTAGCTCTTGTAGCAATCTAGCGTAGCAGCTCTTGTAGCAATCTGGCATAGCTGCTCTTGTAGCAATCTGGCGTAGCAGCTCTTGTAGCAATCTGGCGTAGCAGCTATTGTAGCAATCTGGCGTAGCAGCTCTTGTAGCAGCTCTTGTAGCAATCTGGCGTAGCGCTTGCGAAAAGTTTTGAACATGTTTCGTCTAAGTCCACATTTGTGTGTGTGTGTGACCATGGAGCAGGAGCGCTGCTCTCGCGAGTATGACGCAGGCGGTCGGGCTGCTACGATGCTCAGTGCTGATTTACGAAGAACCATTCACTAGGAACCATATTCATCAATAACGGTTTTTTCACTATATATGTTACGGCTACACATTACATACAGAGTTTCCTCCGTGCCTCGGAAATCACTTTAAGCTGTTGGTCCCAGCTGATATTTGTACAGTCACGTATAATAATATGTATACACGCAGCAACTTATAAAAGTGATTTTCTACTATTGTTTTGTTTAAGATTTTACGTTTTCACGAACATGGAATTTTGGAAGCCATACTATTACGAATGAGGTCTTATCTCAACGTAAAAACCGTAATTTCACGAGCAAATCACTTTTCAGTTTTGCTAAGTGTTTAAATATTATTAGACGTGACTGTACATGTTTGACAGTCGTTACAGGTAGTCAGTGTTCCGATAGTCTAACGAACAGTTTTAACAAGGGTTATGGTATTACCGTCAGCTGCATCCGGTAAGGCTGGAAGCCGGCACCGAAATAGTTGGGAGTATGCAGGCAGATGATGATAATGATTTATTACGGCTAAAGATTATTGGGAAATAAAGATATTATTATTAAAGATGGAAAGATTCGTCCTTAGATTCGTTTTGTCCGTATGTCTGTCCGTCCGTATGTCACAGCCGTTTTACTCCTTGAATGTTGGTACCGCACATTTGAAATTTGGAGAGTAGGTGCCTTATATGAACCACTATATACAAGGTGTTGTTTTGCATCCTCGTCAAAATTCAGGAGGCTATCACACAAGACGTGTAATCAATTAAAATTACGGTACCTAGTTAACTATTAATGAACCCTGATTTTTTTGGTTCTTTATGTTTGTCAGTATTTCAGAATAACCCCCTTAAAATGGTTTAGGAAATAAGAAATTATTCAATAAACGTTTGAGATTGTTTGTATTTGTGGAAGCGCGGTTATAGGGCGAGAACCAGACGGCCCACGTTAAAAACAAAGGTGGTTCAAACTTACCGATTTCCGTAAATAAGAAAAAGAAATTGCTACCCATTTTATTATTGATTCTAGACGAGAATCATTAGCATAGTTACCTCCTTGAATTTGATGAGGATGCAAAACAACACCTTGTATAACTGTGTGGGATTTATGCTTTTCCTTATGCTTTTTTTAAGTCAATGGTTGATGAGGTATTTGCTTCTTAAGTCCTACAATTGTTCTAATGTAAAAGGGGGTTGGTTCTGAAAAAAAAAAAGAGTTTGTAGAACGTAAATAATATCTTTCAGCAAAAATTGTTTTGAATAAGATTCGATATAACATTTTAAAGATATGGGACTTTTCATAAAAGATAAGATTATATCGCGGCCGTTCGCAGTGTACAGACGTGCTCGTAAGCAGTTTTTATTTAACGCAATAATAGTAACTTCCTTAAGTATTTTGCTATGTGTGGAGTTTATTCAATAATGGAAACATAGAAATAGTGAAATGTATAACAGCCCAGTCAAAAAAATGTCGGCCAGCGGTCATAAGACAGACAGACTGTTGCAAATGTGCAATCGGCCGTGTCGCCGGCGCGGTCGTGTTCCACGCGCGCCTCAAAGAGATGTCAGCAAATCGGAAGGGGGAGAGCTATAGTGGCCCTGGAACACAAAGGGCTAAGAAGGAACAAGGAAGGGTTTTAGTCAGTACAAGTCTGACACTCTCCCTTTCACTCCTCCTATTAAAAAAAAAGGTTAGACTTCCGCGTTGACACATTATTGTAGTCTTTATGTGCAAATATCAAATATAAACAAGAGTACCTCGATTTTGTTTTTGCAACCTAGTTTATAATTCTGCTGACGCAAATAGTTTTCTTTTATAATTAAGTGTTTAGTTCTAAGTTAGTAGAGTTTATGTTAATTAAAATAAGTTTGCCATTACGTTATGTAAAATATTGAACAAAAAACTACTGTCCTAAACATAGCATATTGTTAAAGCTCCCGCAGCCTATGATACAGGATTTATCCTAGAACAGGCGTCCTAACATTGTTATACCTATGTTAATGTCGAATTCATATTGTTTTTTACCGTTTAAGCGTCAGCTCACACCGAGACACGACGCGACGTGACGCGACGCGACGCTGCGCGCCCACTTTTAAAGACCGTACACGAAAAGATACACATTTCGTTGTGAGAATTCAGAATACGTTGCGCCACGCAGCGCTGCGCCGCGTGACGCCTGTAAAGAAATGTGTATCTTTTCGTGTAGAAAATAAAGTTATATTTTGAATCGCTCTTTAAAAGTGTGCGCGCAGCGTCGCGTCTCGGTGTGAGCTGACCCTAAGATTCTGAACAAAGATTTTATTTAAATAGAATAGAATAATACTTTATTGTACACCAAAACGCAAACATAACGGCTTTACAAAAATGCAAATGTTATGGTTACAACGGCGGTCTTATCGCTTATAGCGATGTCTTCCAGGCAACCTTTGGATGGACATTACGGAATTAAAAGTAAAAAGGGGGTAGTAATTTTTTTTTAAACAGTTTGTAAGAATCTTAAACGGTAAAATACACAGTAGTATAAGTACTATGAAAAATAAATTCAGTTTTGCTGTTGAGTGCAAATTGACATATGCGGTAAAATTATTGTAATTATAATGTTTTGCACTCCGGAAGGTTTTTGTGCACGAGGCCGACCTCGCGCTTGGCCGGTTTTTTATATTCTCAGTTACATGGATGATGTGCTACCCTGTTTTTCTTCGCCGGTTTGATCCTCGACTCTCGACTCCTTTGAGCGACCGCCCTTGAGTGGAGGCTGAGCGCCGGCAAGTCAACTCTTTCTTTGAACCCTACCGTTCTGAGAGAACCAGAAGAGGCGCGTGAGCGCCATCTTGTAGCAAACCTTAGACTGTTGACGTGAAGGCTTTGTGCTGTAACACTTATGCTGTAAAGCGTTCGAATAATAAACAAAGCGTGTTTGGAAACATCGAGACGTAAATGTTTTCAAACGTGGGTAGATCCAATTAGACTCTGTTATTTTATCATTAGGTGTCGTCTCCGTAGACGCGCGCTCCTGATGACTGCGCACCGCTCTGTTGCCGTTCAATTTAAGTAGCGTAAAATTACGTATTCATGTCCATGTGAGTTACATTTAAACTTCTGTCTAAGAAAACTACTACATGATTACTTTACTTCGTCTAAATCAAGACTTCTCAATTTATTTTGAGGTCCATTGTATTCCACATCAACCGGCGCGCGGCGACAACCTAATAAATAAAACTTGCCTTTCAAACAATTAATATCGCGCAGTTACTCCTAGTTAAAAAGGATTGTGTGGTTTTATGTAACCATACACATTTAACTAAAAAAATTGGTATAATATTCCATTAAGACTAAATAAAACGCGAAGTAGGGATAAAGTAAAGTGTGTTTCACTTTATCTCTACTCTGCGGCCGACCGTCACGCGACATGCAACACATAGACGAAAAAGTTTGAGACGATGTAATAAAAGTTTCACTTTAATAATAATTACATAAAAATTTGGAGTTTTAGTAGTGAAACTTCTTATGCTACCATGGAGGGGGAATATTTTCAATTACTCACTAAGAGATGGCAGTATTACAAGATCTGTGACTACGTAGTTCTACTAGGTACGCAAGATGGCGTGCAAACAGTCATGCATTCGACTCTTCGGTGTGACCAGCCTTCGCTGAATTTTCATGAGAATAATAACCTCGATAAACTTATGTAATAATTATGTAATAAAAATAAAACAACAAGAAAACAACAAAATTAAATTAGAAGCTCAATAAAATAACGACAGTGAATGCGTGGCACTCGAATGCATACGTGTAGTATTACGAAGTTTCACTTTTTCCGCGCGGAGGGACTCCACACACTGTTTTTTTTTTCTAACATCTTTGCCTTGTTGAGAATGGGTTTGTTACAAGCAAAGCAGTTCCCCGATCAGGTTGAAATCAAGAGATCTGGTCTCAGAAGAAGATCGCTAGCTGCCACTATCGGCAAGTTATCCAGATGCGTAGGCGCAGGCCTGCGGTTGAGCAGCCTTAGTCTAAATCCATAGGAACATTATGTTACGTACTTTTTATATTTATACTAGCACCCCGGCCCGACTTCGCACGAGTCTTCGCAGTAATTATCTATAGATGGGCGACTACTGGTGGATGGACGGGGCGGTCATGTGATGAAGTGTTAGGAGTTACCTATGGGTACAGTGGGTAACATATCAGACACACGTGTAGCGTACTATTGAAATGTCAACCTTTATTTCGTGCGGTATAAGAGTGCGCTATAACGAAATTTACATTATAAAACACAACAAATGTTTCTACCTACCTATGTTCGTTATAGAATTTGAAACTAAACGATGTGCACCGAGACGGTTTCATTGGAAAGGCGAAATACGAAGATTGTTTTAGAACAATAAAACAATGAAAAAAAAACAAATACGGTAGGTATTTGTTTATTTTTAGGTAGGTACAGCTGGTATTACATAATTATGAAACGGTCACGTTTCTACTGTAGTGGATGTATTAATGCGGCCATCTGAGGAACTACTTTCTGGTTGGTGTAGTGGTTGCGAGCGCTTCTGCTCAGCGTGAGTTTATGGATGCCATTTCCGGGCCGGGCGAAATGGTATATGGTTTTCCATTAGAAGCTGCTGTCAATGGAGCACTTTAAAAAAAATCATCATCTGCCTAGCCTTTTCCCAAACTTTGTTGGGGTCGGCTTCCAGTCTAACCGGATGCAGCTGAGTACTAGTATTTTACATGAAGTGACTGCCTATCTGACCTCCACAACCCAGTAACTGGGTAATACGAAACCCATTGGTAAGACTGGATGTCAGACTTTCGGTTTCTGACTACTTTTAACGACTGTCAAACATCAACAAATAACAGCCGGGACCAACGGCTTAACGTGTTTTCCGAGGCACGGAGGAAGACAGTAGTGTAAAAGTTTGTGATTTTCAAAGTAAGAAGCAGTATATTACGCCGTTTTTTTTTTACGTTGTTAGTGACCTAAATGGGTTGTACCAGAATTTATTTTATACATGTCTTTCGAGCTTCGATGCCGTCGCTCAAATGTCCCAATCATCCGTCCACGCCTTTCAAAATAGTTACAAATGGTGTAAGTAAGCTAACTTACTTTTTTTTTATTCAAGTATACACAGATTAAACTAAACTACCTAACATTATTTTCCTAGGCGCCATCTTGGATTTTTTATTGACCTCATTTTCATTTTCAGCGACCCCGATAACCACGAAAATGACACCCATGAAGGAAAAACCGAAAGTTTTCCTCCGCGCCATCTTGGGTTTTCATTTACACCTGATTTTCTTATCAGCTATCCCGAAAACCACGCAAACGACACTCATGAAGCCATTGAGTTGCGCAAGTGTCTAGTCGCGCGAGTTTCTGTCGCGCAAATGTCCATTCTCGCAAGTGTATTTTCGCGCAAATGGGTTCCCGCAAGTGTCCTTCGCGCAAATGTCTTTCGCGGAAATGTCCCACATCCCCTAGAAGTATGTATGTGAAGTTTTTTTTTGCGCATTTGTCCATACATAAATGCTGACATAAAAACAACAAAAAAAATGCCACCCGTTTTGTCGTCTGAGGGGTGGAATTTCCAAAAACGATTAAATACGTGTTTATCAATTCAATCAAGAAACAAAAAGTAAATTTCAAGAAGATCAGACCATTTTTGTGATACTAATGTTTTCACCCCCTTTCTCCCGTTTGGGGTTGAATTTCCCAAAACGACAACATACGTATTAATTTTTTTTTCTTAGAAACTACATTATTTATTTTCATTCTTCTTAATTAAAAAATGACGGATTGTGCATATAAACTTTAACCCCTAATTAAGTCTCTTAGGGGGTAGATTAAACGCTAAAGTACGTATATATTTATTTCCAACCAGAAGCTTGTATATGAATTTTCATGCTTCTAATTTTAAAAATGACCGATTTCCAAACATTGTTCTTCCCTTTTTTTACCCCTTTAGGGTTGGAATTTCGAAAAACCTTTCTTAGTTACTCTTCACAAAGAACACACCCACCAATCAGGTCTCTAGGACCAGTGGTTTAGGCTGTGCGTTGATATCTCAGTCAGTCAGGACCCTGAATTTTATAAATATAGATTATTTTATTTCAGAGTATAAATAGATATAAGTATAGATAAATATAGCAAATACTGTCTCATGCGAAACACAGGTGGATTGTTCAAATAAGTTCCCATTACTTTTTAGCTGTTAGCGCGTGCTGCAGCCCGCGCTTCCGACCTGTCCACCAGCTGCGGATGTGTTAACACGCCAACGCACCAGCCCACCAGCGTACCAGCGCACCAGCCCACCAGCGCACCAGCACATCAGCCCGTGCACAAAGTTGAGGTAGCTGTTTGGCGTAAGCCGAGGTAACTACATGTGTACCTACAGCGCAGGCATACTTATGATCAGCCACTAATGCAAGTCTGTGACATCCGCGTGCTCAGCTCGAGAGTGTCGCAGTGCGCGGCGGTGGGAGAGCTGCCTCGGGGACATCTACTAACTGAGGTTAGCGACAGGATCATGGCGGACACACGCTTCCATCCACGAGTTTGCTCCTTGAAGATGACGCCATCGAGCGTACTTGTCGCGATGCCGTGACAACCAGCATTCATCACTTTTCAAGATAAAAACCATCGTCAACATCATTTCAAAAGGAAAGCGACCTATATTATTGTGCATGTCACAGCTGGACACAATGATATTATGCTCCCCTCCAGGGTTGCCTCAACTGTCGGTCCAGTGTGGAGATGCTCACCCAGCTTTTTTCTTGTTTTTTTTTTTCTTTTCCCTGAAATACGTAAATTAGATATTGAAACCATCAAACACCATGTGATGCCATTATTATACCGACGTATAAAGAACGCCGGCAGCGGACGGCGGCGCGCGGCGGGACGAGACCTACCAAATGTGATGTACTCGACGAGACAACTTCCTAATGAATCGTTAATGAATGAGTTTAACTTGCTCGTAACTCCCGACATTTGCGAGGACGCCGTGACCGATGGAGTCATGATCCCTTCTCATTAAGCGAAAATAATCTTTGAGTCAACAGAGACCGAGTGTGCGTAGGCTCAGTACGTAGCTATAGATATCTATGACTGTTAGCAATCGCCAGATGCTGCTCATGCTGTTACATATTTTATGTATGCTAGGTAATTACCCAAACCAGTCGTATCGCACTTCTTAACCTATTTCTCATTCGTTTCAGAACGAAGTAAACTACTAACAAGTAAAAGAAAAAGGAAAAACATTTAAGTAACTCTCTCGAAACTTTTAAGGAAAAAGTTAGAAATGTAAATGTAAATAATGTCGGGGATGTGACCCTCAGGCTTTGATTCAATTTAAATATTAGTAGTACCTAGTGCAGTCCCGATATGCAATCTATCTGTCTTATAATAGTATTGGTATCAGTGAACTATATAGAACATACTCATGGGCCAACTGCTGAGGTGGCGTACTACTGAAATGACTCAGCACAAGCATTTTATTTAAATGGAGGAGTCTCCAGCTATTTGAGAGTAACAGATGACTCATCGATGGCTTAGGGGAAATCATTTCCAGCACAACAGTGACAAGCGCCGCCTACACTCACCGACACAATGAATTGCGCCAGCTACGAGTAGGGTTTCTATGTTTGTTTTAGTGAAGTAGTGCTTACCGTGATGCATGTTATGCGTGTAGCATATGCAAGGGTATAATCAAACTCAAACTCAAAGCATTTATTTCAATTTATTAGACCATTATAGGCACTTTTAAAGGTCAAAAAACAGAACAAAACGCAAGGCTACAGTCCCAGACACAAAACATAATACAATAAGTGTGTTAGTGGGCAATTACAGTACTTGTGAAAGTACTGTAGTTGCCCAGTCCAAAGCGTAGATCTCTATGGAGAAGTATTGTTTTGGAAAAAATGCGTTTGGAAAAAATAGATTATGTATAAAATTATGTATTTTTCTTCACTACTTGACTGTACTGGTCGTCACGAAAAGCACCGGTCCCCAAACGAATAATAGGAGATAATACAAATCCAACAAAACAATTGTGTTACTTATTTTAACTTTTTCATAATTGCACTCGAATGTACTTGATATGTTTATGTTTATATCACTGGTCCTTTGGAACGTAGACAATTTTTAATCACGGTCGAATGGCCGTGTTGCCATTCGGTTTGGGCCGTTCAGACCAAATACCCGTTTATTTAAGGCTCTTGAAAAATGATATTAGAGGTTCATTAAATATTTTTTTCTTAAGTCAATGGTATATGAGGTATTTACTTCCAATATCGTAAAAATTGTGTCCTTCGCCTCTAATTTCTAAAGTAAGAGGAGGAAATGTAGGTTTAGAGAACGTAAAAAAACATTCAACGAAAATATGTTTGAATACAATTTGATATTAGGTTTTGAGATTTTGTATCGCACTGCCAGTATCTTTGTTTTTCATTATCATACTATGGAAAACAAATTTAGTTTTGCTATTGAGTATAAGTTTACATATGAATGAGCGTTCATAATATTGTTATTATATTATTGTTCGATACGACTCGCACTTGGCCGGTTTTTATTACTTTAAAGAGTTTTATGTATATGTTTACACCCTGGATCTATGCTCATACCAAGTTAACGTAACAGACACAAGTTGTAAAACAAAGTTCTCACAGAGTGACGTATCTGCTTTAAATTAATAGAAATAAGGATTTTAGGACTTTAGGGCTACCACCAACTTAAAGAGTAAAGCAAGAGCATTATAAAAAGTTATTAAAATAGCCACAAACTAACGCAAACTAACGCAACTACAGTGACCTAAAACCGTTGCCCTGGAGAAGTATCATAACATGGATTTAATAAATATCTCTGTGATTGCTAGTGAGTACAGTTAGC
Organism: Cerastis leucographa; assembly: GCA_963082945.1. Lineage (NCBI taxonomy): Eukaryota > Metazoa > Arthropoda > Insecta > Lepidoptera > Noctuidae > Cerastis > Cerastis leucographa. Next base: position 23,502,850 of record OY720380.1, on the reverse strand, counting down.
GCGGGTGATAGTGACGAGACAGCGTCGCAGGCTCGCAGCGCTTCCGGAGCGCGGCACAAACTGCCCCCTGTCGCACGCGCTCTGTAATTGCTGACAATTTTCAAAGTGACAACATTTATCGGTGATTGTTTTCGCTCGCGTGCACGAGGTTTAATGCAACGGTGGCGCAAGTTGAACTGTGCCACCGTACAGTACGATGTAAGTGGTTCGAGTTCTTATACAAGGTGTTGTTTTGCAACCTCGTCAAATTTCAGGGGGTGGTCACGAAAGAGATAAATAATCAATTAAAATTACGGTACCTAGTTAATTATTAATAAACGCTGATTTTTTTGGTTGTTTAAGTTTGTCAGTATTTCAGAATAACCCCCTTAACTTGGTTTAGGGACTAAGAAATTATGAATTAAACGTTTGAGATTGTTTGTATGTGTGTAAGCGAGGCTATAAGGCAAGAACCAGACGGGCCGCGTTTAAAACACGGCTGGTTCACACTTACCGAATTTTCGTAAAAAAATAAAAAATAAATTTTACCTACCCATTTTATTATTGATTCGGGACGAGAATCACTATCATAGTTACCTCCTTGAATTTGACGAGGATGCAAAACAACACCTTGTATAAGACATCAATATATATGAGTGTGTACACACATGAAGTTTCATACAATTATTTGTTAACAATATATATAGTGTGTAATTGTTTGTTTTCCTGATAATAAAAATAAAATACGTTAAGTAGCTAGGTGAGCGTGTGGCTCAGCCGTACGGGCCGCACAGACCTCTCTGTCACCGCACTCGACTAATCCCGTCGGTGACGGCGGTCGCAGCCAACGTCAAGATGCCTCCTTCTGTCGGAACTGGAAACATGTAGAAGTTACTTCTTACAAGGGCTTTTAAGTAGCGGCACCTCGAAATTAGGGCATATGAAATGGGTTTTCGGCCCCTAGTAAAACGGTTTTTCCCGGGTTTTACTAGGGGACGGAAAACTGGTTTCGTAGTTTAGGGAGACACGGACAGAAGACAGCGGAGGGTCCTGGCGCGTCGCCGACCACCACTCACTGTGTCGAGTGAGGTGAGCAGAGCGTTGACCACCTGACGAGACAGAGCCACTCATTTCCTCACTCATTACATTACTGTTCAGGAAACGGAAGTAATGTTTTCAATTCAAAATTCATCTTTAACTTAGACAGTGCCAGAGACAACACAGAAAGTTGAAAGCTGCCAGTAAATCGAAAGGTTCTAGCAAAGAGAAAATCAGGGAAACACAGCTATAATATATGCTCCCGATCCTTTACCGGCTGCGGGTATTGGCATAATTTTTTCTATGAAATAGTCTTTGAATATGTTGATATAAAAGTCACGACTTAGACCAAGTTATTGAGGAAAGCTTGTTTCAAAGGCTAAATCTCAATTAATTTCTTTATTTTTAATATATATTTAGAAAAATGAATCGTCGAAATTTATGTACTCTACGCGCATAACTTCCGAACGACTGCAGCAGATAGGATAATTCCTTTTTTTTATCGTTTTAAGTTTGTATAAAAGAAAATTTAAAAAAAAAAACTAACAGGAAATTTAAAAGGTGAGGCAGTAGGTAGGGTGGAGTAGAGCAGGGTAGGGTAGGTAGGTAGGGTTTAGTAGGGTAGGGTAGTTAAGTAGGTGGGGTAGGGTAGGGTAGGTAAGCAGGAAGGTAGGTGGTTAGGGTAGGGTAGTGTGGGTATGTGGGTATTTAGGTAGGTAGGTAGGTGGATAGGGTAGAGTAGGTAGACAGGTAGGTAGGTAGGTAGGGTAGGTAGACAGGTAGGTAGGTAGGTAGGTAGGGTAGGGTAGGGTAGGTAGGTAGGGAAGGGTAGGGTAACTTGGTAAGGTAACAAGTTACGGTTGTTTAAGCTTTGACATTTTTACTATTTATTTTTATTTTAAGTGAATGTATCCGATATATTGTATATTGAGTTTACAGCTATATCCAAAAATCAGTGCATCTGTCAGTATATCTGTGTGTGGCATCATAGCTTCTCAACGGATGAACCGATTTTGATAAAGTTTTTCCACTGCACCGTGCTCCGCTCCGTCGCGTATCTCAGGGCCGCAGATTTTAACATTCGTACCCCGCGCCGACGCGTTGTCAGTGTGTTGTCCTAGGCGTGTTTTCTATACGAAATTAGATACTTGCTTACACTATTGAAATCTGCTGCCCCGCGGAGCGCGGTGCAGTGTGCTAATCGCCTCAGTGTTGAGAATCACTACACATGTGTGGAGTGCTCAACACATGTATTCTGCTCGTGGGAAAAGTCGCCGGCAAATGAAAAAACTTGTTGTATCGATACGTTGGAAGGAAGCGCGGCGCGAGCGGCACACCCTGGCGCACAACGAACTTCCTACTAAATGCGCTTCGTTCGTCTTCTGAACTGTTTCCATTTCGGGCGCGTACTTGCAAACAAATTGCTTATTAAAAACTTTAATTTGTTTGCGATTGTCGTTCGCATGTCGCGGGGTACGTCACCTCCTACACGCTTCGCAGTCGTCACACGTACCTCCGCAGTTCGACACATAATGACTTCCTACTGCCTAAGGAAATCGCAATAAAATAAACATGACTAACCCAGCTTCGCTAAGTGTGAAAGTGTAGGCGTCGTCCACTACGATCCACGAGCCCGCTACTTATTATTCCGTGCCTGGCAAACAAGTGTAGTGCATTGTATACATTCAATCTCTTAGTATTATATAATTGCACAGCATATGTGTGAGTACTATGTACTGTAAAGCCACCCTTTGCTGAGTACGTACATCTTTCATTGACGCGAATTTACCCTGGTGGTTGAGTGAATGTCATGCTCACATAAATGTCACGCTGATGGTGGCGGGTGAGTCGGGTCATTTAGTTCCCCTCAATATGGTTGAGTTGAATAATGGCTGAAACATGCGTCATGTTCGTGAACGGGCGCTGTCATTTGTGACTGGTCATCTCTTAGCTGCCACGGTTCATTTTAATAACTTTATTTTGAAATTAATGATTTAATCTTTTACTCTGAACGCTCTTAACTTGCCCGTATTTCTACATCGTTCTCACATATTTGTAATTCTCAACATGAATGATGTAACCAAGATTTTGTAACATATTTTGATTTAAAAGAGTATCCATGGACTTTCTTGCCCATTCCTCTCCATAGAGATCTACACTTTGGAATGGACAACTACAGTACTCGTACGACCCCGACGAGCGCCAAACGAACAAGAACCTTTTGAATGCCGTCGCCCGCGATTACGGCGCACTGACAGCTCTATATAGATCACACAAATTTAACTGTTTTCGATGTTGCCAACACATTTGCAATAAATCATCGATTACAAAACATCGGAACCTAACACTTGTCCATCCTGACACCGCGTATGGCTTCATACACGCTCTCAGGTAAAGACTAAAACCTAACACTCAGCTAAGTACATTATTATAATAATTAACAATGGCTACAAATAAATGTTTTTTTTTTATTATTTAAAAAAAAAAGTTGCCCCACACTAGGAATTTCACCTGTATCGTGGGTACGTTTACAAAGATTTAAACTGACACACAAACAGCCAGACCCGGAATAACTATCTGTAGGCCATACAAATATTTGTTCCGTGCGGGGATCGAACCCGCGACACGCAGCGCAGCAGTCGATCGCTGAACCACTGCGCCAACCGTGCCGTCATATTATCATCAATTACATAATAGATCTATTATAAAACTTATATAAATCAAAGGAGTAAAAAAAAAAATTGAACACTTATTCTTACATTTTGAAGTTGGAGACATAAGTGGGAATTTCAAAAGTTGGAAGAGAGCGAAGTGTGGGGCTTCGCTATCTTCCAACTTTTGGAATACCCACTTATGTCTCTAGCTTTTGGAGTTCCATATCCTTTTCCAACTTTTGGAATTCCCTCTTACGTCTCCTACTTTTGGAGTTCCCAAACTTTTCCAATTTTTGGAATTCTCTCTTACATCTCCAACTTTCAAGCTAGTCAATAATAAAAAAAATAGTGCGTGGAGTCACTTCAAGCGTCAAGAAGTGAAACTTCGTAATATTACACGCATGCGTTGGAGTGCCACGCATTCACTCTCGTTATTTTATTGAGCTTCTAAATAATATTTTCTTGTTGTATTATGTTTATTACATAATTATTACATAAGTTTATCGAGGTTATTCTACTCATGGAAATAGAGCGAAGGCTGGTCACACCGAAGAGTCGAATGCATAACTGTTTGTACGCCATCTTGCGTAGTCTAGTCTTGCGCGTTCTAGTATTATAGAACTACGTAGTCACAAATCTTGTAATACTGCCATCTCTTGGTGAGTTTTAGAAAATATTCCCTCTCAGTTTCACTTCAAAAAGAAAGTTTTTTTTTTTTCATATTCACGGAAATCGGTAAGTGTGAACCACCACTGTTTTAAACGCGGCCCGTCTTTTCCTCACCCTTTAATTGAACTTTCACACAAAAACAATCTCAAACCTTTATTTGAAATTTGCCTAATCATCATCATATTCCCTAAACCATGTTAAGAGGGTTATTCTGAAATAATTTCAAATTTAAAAAATTAAAAAAGCAGCATTTATTATTAACTAGCTTCCGCCCGCGGCTTCGCCCGCGTGGTGTGTTGATAAAAAGCAGCCTATTGCAAAAATAACAAAATCGAAGAATAAATAAGGTTACGTCTTTTTAGGGTTCCGTAGCCGAATGGCAAAAAACGGAACCCTTATAGATTCGTCATGTCTGTCTGTCTGTCTGTCTGTCCGTCCGTATGTCACAGCCACTTTATTCCGAAACTATAAGAACTGTACTGTTGAAACTTGGTAAGTAGATGTATTCTGTGAACCGCATTATGATTTTTACACAAAAATAAAAAAAAAAAACAATAAATTTTGGGGGTCCCCATACTTAGAACTGAAACTCAAACATTTTTTTTTTATCAAACCAATACGTGTGGGGTATCTATGGATAGGTCTTCAAAAATGATATTGAGGTTTCTGACTGATCTGGTGTTTCAGCAGCCCGTTGAGATGCCATATACTCAGCGTTTTGTTGACGCCGAGCTTGGGACTGCTCTAGAGTCTCATTAGCTCGTTGAGATGCCAGATATTCAGCATGCTGTCGAAGCCAACCTTGAGACTGATCTGGTGTATCAGCAGCCCGTTGAGATGCTATATACTCAGCGTTTTGTTGACGCCGAGCTTGGGACTGCTCTAGTCTCATTAGCTCGTTGAGATGCCTGATATTCAGCATGCTGTCGAAGCCAACCTTGAGACTGATCTGGTGTATCAGCAGCCCGTTGAGATGCTATATACTCAGCGTTTTGTTGACGCCGAGCTTGGGACTGCTCTAGAGTCTCATTAGCTCGTTGAGATGCCAGATATTCAGCATGCTGTCGAAGCCGACCTTGAGACTGATCTGGTGTATCAGCAGCCCGTTGAGATGCTATATACTCAGCGTTTTGTTGACGCCGAGCTTGGGACTGCTCTAGAGTCTCATTAGCTCGTTGAGATGCCAGATACTCAGCATGTTGTCGACGCCGATCTAGAGACTGATCTGGTGTTTCAGTAGATCTGTGAGCTGCCTCACGCACCGCCTGTTCAAGCCTTCGCAGTTCAGCTTGTGGAAACGTCTCGTTAAGTCTAGCTACTTTCATAACTCGAGCTCGATTAGAGCTTTGGGAAAGATTAGACTTACGCTTTCGCGGCATAATTCTTAGTAGGTACCTACTTTTCTACACTTCCAAAAAATACAATATTGCCTATTCAATTAAAATGACAGCAATACAATATTTTTAATTTCCTAATTGTAAAACAAAATCACGATGCCGGTGGTATTATCACATAAATATATATTGTTGCCAAAAACAGAAAATTACCTATCTATGTATAACTGTTCAAGTGTTCAATGAAGATAAAAACAAAGAAATGCTTATCATTAACAACCACAGACAAATTAAGTTTTCGTTGTTTTGTTATGAGTAAACCCTATTATTATTAATACCAAAAAGAAAATCAAATACTATAACCTACATAATAATAATTAAAAATATAACTGAAGAAATTCTTATAATTAACTGCTAACCACAGACAAATGACGCTTTAATTTTATTATTATCAATACCAAAAAATAAAAAACTTTACCTACGTAATAATTAAAAATAAACACAAAGTAATTCAATTATTATTATTATTATATTACTTACCTTTATTCTTATAAACAAAAACTTATGTTATTTAATTATTAAGTTTAATATATTATTAAACGGCTGTTTTACAAAAAAAAAGGTCCGCAAATACATTATTAGGTACCTTGCAGTGCGTTTTTAACAAATTGCTAGTGCCTTGAAAATTCATGTAACGGACACAACCGTCAACGACGTCTGCCCGCGTTTGGGTCGCGCACTCAGCGATGAGCGACTTGATCCCCACCCACCTCGCCCGCGCGTGCCAGTCTAGTCAGTCAGCGACATGAAATTATTTTTTTGCGCGTTATTTGATTTTGCTATATCTCCTAAAGTATTTATTTAATTTGCATGGTGTAAATGGAAAAAATAATCTTCATGAAATGCTCAAGCCAACCAATCTATTTAAAATTATAAGGATTAATAACGTATTTGTATAAATAGCTTTCCAAGTTAGCACTTTATAATTGCCTATTTTTTTAAGTATTTAAATGGATATAGTATGTTATCCTTAAGAGCTGGATATATGGTATCGCGGACTTTTCTGTAGATCTATATAAGATACACAATTACACTATACATTGTTTTGTTATATCTTAAAGGGTTTAGGCAGCGTTTTCGTTGAAAGCTCCCAGACAACTTATTTTTTTCCGTCATTGTCAAGAATTATCGTTACTTAAACGCTTTCACCCCTGTTGACCGGGATAAAAAGTAGCCTATATGTTAATCCAGGGTATAACCTATCTACATACCAAATTTCAACCAAATCGGTCCAGCCGTTTATGCGTGAAAGAGTAACAAACATCCACACATCCACACATCCACACATCCATTCTCACAAACTTTCACATTTATAATATTATTATATATTATATTATATTATATATTATATTATATTATATATTATATATTATATATTATATATTATATTATTATATTATATTATATATTATATTATTATATATATATATATTATTATTATATATATATATATATTTATATTATATTATATTATATATTATATATATATATTATATATAAGTAGGAAGTAGGATTAACTAGGTACCGTTATTTAAATTGATTATTTATGTCTTTTGTGACAACCTCCTGAATTTTGACGAGGATGCAAAACAACACCATGTATAAAGAATGATTTTTATGATAAGTTATTTTTGGGAATTGTTTTAAATTATTAGTACTTATATTGAAATCAATATACCGATAATTAGTCTACTTATTATTTTAATGTGTACCAAGTGTATTGAGAAACGGAGAGAACTGCAAAACTGGAGTAGATTAGTGAACTCCAAAATTTGAAGATATAAAAGAATCCCAAAAGTTGGAAATCGTTAGGGAACTCCAAAAGTTGGACACTTTAGAGAATTTCAAAAGTTGGAAATCGTTAGGGAACTCCAAAAGTTGGAATCAGTAGCATAGTTACATCCTTGAATTTGACGAGGATGCAAAACGACAGCTTGTAGATCTAAATATCTCCATTTCTCAAATATTTTTTCTAAACAACTCTTGCATTTGCATATTAAATAATTTGACCATATTGTACCAAAATGTAAATATAATAGGATTCCTTTGGAAAAACATTTTACTTTTACATAAATAATTTGAATTTTCTTTACAATTATAAAGTTCATCATCATCAGTACTACTTTCGTAAAGCTCTAAAGCAGCTACATGAACCCATGGTAACATTCGGATAGCGACTACTACAGTCTTACGTTTGTTCTTAATGCGTCGTGGTTCTTAATCCGGGAATCGCGGCTAACTCATATCGATCATTACCGAGCAACGCAACTACGCGATATGGACCTACGTAAGCTGGATTGAGCTTTTTGCTTTTGCCGTCATTACTAAATGAAGTTTATGTAAGTTTGAAATACACATACATGATTTTAAAAGTTTTGTAGGGTGTTTATAAAATATCTCGGAAACGGTGCGTCTGAGATCAAAAATAACAAAATATCTCCCCTTTTAGAAACACCACAGAAATGACATGAATCGCAAATACACAAAAAAAATAGTACATTGTTACCCTAGGGGTGAAAGTAACTTATTTAGTCCCGCGACGGGGTTTGTTCCAATAGTTCGAGGGACTAAATAAGTCTTTAACCCGAGGTAAACACTGCTTTTCATTACGAATAGTACAAGGAAAGTAAAAATAAAAACATGAATTAGCTAAAGAAAAAATGAGTAAAACCGTTTGCCGCTTTCCCGCCTATTTTGTTTTTTTTTTCTGTGGCCAGCCTGCTATTCTGCCATTATTTTTCATTTTCATCATTGAAAAAATGGTAAATATTTTGCCCAAATCTATGTTATTTTAAAGAAATTGTTTAAAACTAAATTATAATAAAATTATTAAAAAAATATAGATTCTTTATAAAATGCTTAACTTTAAGTTATTTCAATTTAACCCTTATTAAAATAATGGTCACTATTTTACCACCTCGTACCAGTTAATAAAAACCATTTTATTTTTTCTTCTGATAACCTTGGAGGAACGAAAAATTTGTTTTTTAAAACGTGAGTAGTTTCTTTATTTGATTCCTAACAAAACAAAACTTTTTAACGTCACCTGTCACTGTTTTGACATGTCAAAGTTGACAAACCGTTTTTTTGACAGAAAAAGTCGTGATTTTGCTGCCACACGAAAATCTTTTTGAAAGTTTGTTCAACAAAAAATTTGGTAAGTAGTTTTATGATTCAGATACATATAATAAACTAAGTTATTGTCCTTTTTCGACAATTTACTGCTGGTATAAGCACTTGTGTATATTTTTTTTTAAAATTCAAAGAAGTGGTAAATAATTTACCTTCGTTTAATAATGCTTTGATGAAAATTCAAATCCGTATATAAAATGTTTGTTTATCATCCCGATTTTATTTTGTTTGTTTTATTGAGTAATAAGCTATTATAACGTCATGCAATTTATTTCCAGGGCCATGGCGCGGTGAAGGCGATTAAATGAAAATAACATACAGGCACTCGTCGATGGTCTTGACGAATTGTCTGATCTGTCTGAATGTGATGTCTTATTAAATAATAAATATATAAAAAATTGCATTTTTATTTGTATACCAACAATAAATAGGTAGAGCACGAAAAAACAACTAGTATAGAAAAAAATATGTACCACAACAAACAATGGTAACAATTTTACCACTCAATTGCAAAATGGCATACATTACAACGGACAATGGTAAATTATTTACCACCGAAAAAACACCCTCATCCCCTAATTTTTTTAATAATATTATGGAAAAAATGGAATCAGCAGCTTTTATTTACCCTAAAACCACCCTACTTTTTTTTATAACTTCCACATGGGCTCGCGTTTGTATAAGGGTTAACACCGTGGCTGCATAGAAAGTTGGTACATGGTGCAATAAAACTGTGAAAATAGAACTAGTCTTTTTTTTATAATTTGGCATCTGTCAGTTGAAAGCGATTCTCCCTAGGGATGAAAAGTATTACTTTCAACCCGCTCCTCAGGCAACTTCAGACCTACTTTCAGAGTATGAGTAATGAAAAGAATATTTTCTTGTTCTGGACTGCCTTCATATTTAGTTATTTTATTTTATTCAAATTAATTATTGTCTAATTATGTTAGTTTAACGGTATTTGACTGTTAAAAATCTAATGAATGCGTAATCTATTATCCATGGGATAGCACTTATAAGAAAGACCACTCACATTTACATAGGCGTGTACTTACCACTTCTGAATTGTGAACAGTGGGCCAAACGATTTCAACGGTAACGACCGTTGTTTTACTGTTAACCTCGATGCTCATCTCTACGAAATTGGTACAGCCTAGTTCTTCGAGCAAAGAAGCAAAACAATGCCTGTATTTTTGCAATAGACGAATAGCCTTGACCTGTCAAAATTTGTTATACTCTCCTACTAGAATCTGGCTAATGTCAAGACTATTAGAGAGTTTTAAGGAGACTGATCCGTCTGGTACAAGGACTCCCTACAACGACACCCTTAACGACTACTGTTCGGCGTAGTTTTGACCCTAAAGGTAGTGAGAATTCTGAACTCAGAGGCGTTAAATCGACAATCGTTCTCCCATGTTTGACCAAGTGTAATCCACCCGCCAGCACACACTGCTGATGCGACTTACCTAACAATTTGCTAACATAACGTAGCCCTCGACGCAACGAGGTTCTACTGAAACTCTTACAGAAGCTCCTCCATATAACATGAAGCTGTTGGGCACACTAACTTAGACCACACTATCCTTCTCTGTATAATTTTGTGAAAATGGCATTTCATCATCAATGTCTATAAATTGCAAATGTGTGGCAGTTTTATATTAATAATAAATTATTTCAATTCAGACCACAAGTGCAATTGGTAAGTACAACACACAACTTAGAAACCAGTATTAGTACTTACATCTACCAGAAAAACAAAACAACTATTTATTAAACGCCACAGTGGCATGTAGGCGTAATGCCCAAGTATGGGACTGTCCCACCTGTCCGCTATAGTACTCAGGATGCTGTTGGGGCTGTCGCGTACCCTGCGCATGATGGAGGCGCATCGCTTGCGCTTGATGGCGTGAAACCCATCTATGCCCACTTCTGCGAAGCACTGCAACCCCATCAACACCCTGAATGCATTGTTATATTGGATGCGCAGAGTGCTGTATGCTCTCTGCGTGTAGTGTGCCGTGAACAGCGTAGCCTTTACGTCAGTCGAGCATTTTGCAAATCTGCAAGCCACCATAGATATTGCTGCGGACAGACAACGCTCTGCGCTCACGCTCAATATCCAGGCTGCCTTTTAGGTCGCGCGGAAACTCTGTGGTGCAAACAAAATCAAACATTTTAGTACCTGCCTTGAAAACCAGTACTTCACTCTTCTTAACATTGTATTTGAGCCCATGGGCCTACACGTACCTTTCATATATCATGAGCAGACTCATCATTGAGTTAATCGATGGGCTCAGCAACACCATATCGTCAGCACAAGCTCAACGATTTATGCACAACAACGTGAGGCTGTTCTGTGAAAGTCTGACCAACTAAAACGGGTACATACCTCCCTCTAAGTATTTGTCGTTCACCACACGGCAAGTAATGTTAGCGGGTAAATAGTCTACACAAAGTTCAACGTTATATTTTCCTACAGATTGTATTGCCTTTCAAGACCGTTTGTACGCGGTCATGCTGGAGTCCTAGTTCCACTGCAAGAGACTCGGTAATCAACGAGACTTTGCTACCAAAATCTATGAAAGACTTTGCATTCTGACCATTATTTTTTATTGTTTTCCATCAGGTCTGATTATGAATCCAAGAGTCAGGCACCGGAACTGCATAATAAGACAATGTGTCTTAGCTGTATTTGGGCTTGTTGGAATAGGGATGATGACTGGGTAAAGAAAACGAAATTCTATTTTGTCCGTCAATCAGATAATACAAAAATATTAGATACGTATTTTTTGTTTTATCAAGATAACAAAAAAATACTTAGTTAAAACGCATTAAAGTCGGAGAGTGGGGGCTAACTACGTCAGAACTATGTATAAAATGTACTAAGCCGTGACGTCATGCTCCATTTCAACTCAAAATATCTCCGTAATTTTACGATTACGTGAAAAAAGGAAAAAATACGTGTCAAATACTTTTTAATAATCTACCCGATTGACAAATAAAAAAAAATGAGTCACCATCCATATTGTAACGGTATGCACTTTCCAGGAGTACCACTAATAATTTAATTTAAAAAAATAGAAAACTTTTTCTTCTTTCATTCAAAATATCATTCTCAGGATAGGTTTATTAATGTTTGAAATTTCATGCAGATCAGATGCTGGGTTCAGAGATAAACAACGGAACTTTTCAATAAGTAGAAGGCAGATGACCCAGTGAATGCAGCGGGAATTCGTTGGATGCGAGATGCGCGGCAGTGGATATCGTTTGACGGAAATGATCATGGTCTAAAGGTAGGTCTGAGGGCGCACGAATTCAGTGGCTGATCGCATAACAAATCCGTACATACGCCAAGCCTTATTAACAATTGTTCTGATGTGTACATTAAGATGAAGCTTATCATCAAAAATGACACCAAGATCGCGAACCATGGTAACCCTATTTAAAGTTACATCATTTAAAGAGTACTGGTATCTGAGGATGTTTTTGTTTTTGGTGATGCTCAAATAATAGCATTTAGGCACGCTCAGTTTCAGTTTATTACACACACAGTATTCAGACAGCCTATCTAAGTCACTTTGCAAAGCAAGACAATCGTAAATGTTTTTGATTGGCCTAAATATTTTTAAGTCATCTGCATATAAAAGAAATTTTGAATTTTGAAATCATTTTCCTATGTCGTTAATGAATAAAATAAATAGTAGGGGTCCTAAAATTTATCCCTGAGGAACACCTGACGTCACGGCTATAGAATATGATTGATAACCATTCATCACTACGCGCTGCGCCCTTTTGGAAACGTACGACGAAAACGTCCTCAACAAGTTCCCACGTATGCCATTAAACGCAATTTTGCTCAACAGCAGCTTATGGTCCACCTTATCGAAAGCTTTCTGGAAATCAGTATAGACTGAATCTACTTGAATGCCAGCATAATCCATATCCATATCATTAAAAATGGATTCTGAGTATGCTACAAGATTTGTTACCGTAGACTTTCTTTTAACAAATCCGTGTTGTTGTGGAACAATAGCACTATGAAGCAACGGATAAAGTACACTATGTACAAGTTTTTCAAATAGTTTCGACAAGGTTGACAGTATCGATATCGGGCGATAGTTTTCGACGTCATCTGTAGGGTCTGACTTGTGCACTGGTGTTACATTAGCCTCCTTCCAAGAATCAGGAAAGATTCCTTGAGACTGGGATCGATTAAAAATAATTTGTAGAGGAACGCACATATTCTTAGCAGTATTTCTGAGAAATATTGCTGGAAGTGCAGCAGGGCCAGGCCCTTTTGAGATATCTAGAGTTTGAATTGTATGATGTCTACAGCCGTACAGCCCTCAGAACAATCTGCGTTTGAGCAAAAATCGTTTGACAAAGTGGAAGGTTCATAGACAGATTTAAAATAAATAGAGAAGAGGTTGCAGATTTCTAAAATAAATAGAGAAGGGGTTATTGCAATACAGCCATCCAAATCTTTTAACCTACAACAACAACAGTATCGTCATCAATTTAATAATAACACCTTCAGGTAATTCACCTCTATTTGCTCTCTTCGTAAACCTGGCCATTTAAATTTTGTTTTCGCATACGACTAGCACCTTTACTAGGCCCTACCATATTTTATTATTAGATTAAAAATATTTCACCAAAAATTAACAAATAAAAACTATTTTTGCTAAAAAAAACCCCTAAAAGCACTAAAAAGTTAAAAATAATACTATAACCTACCTACCTTTATCATTTTTTTGGAGTCGGTGCCAAGCAATATACGATACCTAAATGACTATATACTCGATACCTACAGACTAAGGCCAGAAAAAAAACAAACCATAAATCTTACAGCTTCTTGATTCAAATTGGAAAACAACAAAAATAATTTAAGATAGATTACCATTACCGTTACTTAATAATAATATATTTTCTCAAATCAATCAAATCAGAGCAAGCACACGGTTTACGGCGAAAACTGCCTCCGCTACCCGCTCTTGATCTGGCTTCAACTGATGGTGACTTCGACTTCGGGGGGCCGACCCGTGTGTGCTTCGCCTAGCAGCGTTGCAACGGCAGCGTTGCGATGCGTTGTCAATCTGGCTACGGCTGTGTGGCGCGATGAACCCCTTATTAGCTTTGATAAGCGCCGCGAGGTAGTCGCTCGGTCGCGCGGCATGGTTTAGAATCCATAAAACAGAAATAAAACTGATTTTAGAACGAGTAGGTACACCAAATTAACTACATACAGGATTTTAAAAGTTTTATAGGGTATTTATAAAATATCTCGGAAACGGTGCGTCTGAGATCAAAAATAACAAAAAAAAAATCCCCTTTTAGAAATACCACAGAAAGGACATGAATCGCAAGTACACAAAAAAAAGGAACATTTTCTTGTTCTGGACTACCCTCATATTTAATTATTGTCAAATTATATTAGTTGAACGATATTTGACTGTTCAAAATGTAATGAATTCGTAATCTATTATCACTGGGATAAAGCACTTGTAGGAAAAACTAATCACATTATGGGCGTGTACTTAACACTTCTGAATTGTATTAAAACTGCTGCACTCTATTATATAAGTTTAATTCGATGCTTTGTAAGATCAGGGTTTTAGACAATTCTATTACGATAATTCTATTCTAGCCTAGGTAGTTTATAAATATTGCTATCTAGTGCAAAAGACGAAAAGTGCGTACGACCTCGACGAGCGCCAAAACGAACAAGAACCTTTTGAATGCCGTCCCCGCGATGACGGTGCACTGACAGCTTTTCCATAGAACACACAAATTCAACAGTTTTCGGTGCTGCCAACACATTAATAGTCTATTGCAATAAATCATCGATTACAAAAATAGTTGTTTTGCACATCGGAACCTTACAATTGTGACACAAAATATTCAAAATGAGAACATCAACGAGTGAGTGAACGAGTGAGTGAATGATCGGATTGAGTAAGTATCTGCAAACAGTGGGATTTCTGTAATATTCCAACACAAACTACTCGAGTTTTTGTTCAGCAGTAGACGCTCATTTATTAGCTCGTTCTTAACGACCGTTCTTTTGTAGCGTTTTTTCATTAGTGTGAAAGGGAATACTTTCATTAACGTAGAACAAAGAGACGTTAGGCGCAGCAGTCTGTGATGTATCTGCGGGACATGGAAACTGCGTGTCACCTGCGCGCTGCCGGTTTCGCCCCGACGCCGACGTCGACTGAACGCTGCGAGAAGGCTGAAAGTATAACAGACAAGTCTACCTATCTCTACATATAGTAGTTTGAGAATTCAACAAAACATTATTTCAGGCTACTATTTTTATGAATAGTTCGAAAACTGTATTGGACAAGCTTGGTAAAGCTGCTTCTACTAATATGAAGCTACACAAGCTCGTAGCCCCTGACGTACTGCCACTTGTTGTTCTTCCTCTTGGCGGGGCGGAGGGGCGCGGGTGGCGCGTGGCGCGGCGGCGGACGCGGCGGGGCGCGCGTTGGTGCACGCGGGTGCGACGCGAATGCGCGTGCGATGCGGCCGCGCGCCTGTGCCTCGAGCAGCAGCTCGCGCGACTCTTCGTAGTCGCGCCCAGGTCCGCTCCGCAGCGGATCCTTCATGCTCTCGCGATGCTCGTCAGCTGTCGCTCTTCTGAGTTGCCACTCTTGTACCATGTTGACTTTAGTTTCAATTTCTGTGGCCATCCGACGTATTTCTACGTAGGTTTCGATGTTCTGTCCAAAAACATTAAAAATACTAAACAAAACTCTGCCAAAACAAACAAAGTAGTTTATCCGGAAGGTGCCTTACCTCGTTGTGGTTTAAATTCGAATAGGAGATGTTCCTCTCGGTGAAGGAGTAGAGCTTGACCATGCGCTTGAAGAAGTCGCGCATCTCGTACACGATGTCTCCGAGCTGGTACTGCAGCGCCTTGTAGTACTGGTCGCGGTAGTGCTGCACCGCCTTGATCTTTGTCTCCGCGTCTAGCACCAGCTCGCGCGACAGGTGCTTCAGCTTGCCTTGCTGCCGTTTGTTCGAGTCATAAATGTATACGTCATTGAAAGAGCTGCCAGGCCTCCACAACGCTGTAACAAATCACTCGAGGGTGTCTCATCTCATGACAAACGCCTACATGACAAATCTGAGCAAAGTTTTTATTTGTTACTCTTTTTATTTGTTTTATTTACATAAAGAACGTCACGGCCCTTAGATGCTGTGACCTGGCTATAAAATATCGCGAACATGACTAGTGTATGGATTAATCTATTCCCCTAGGCACAATCATCAATCCTAAAAGGAAAATACCTTATTTAAAGCCGAGGATCATGGAACGTTACTCTTATGTATTTCGTTACTTTTGAGGTTATGATGTAGTGTAAGTAAATAAGTCTGCAGCCACGACGACAATCTCAGCTAAAACCATTGATATAAAAACTCTGCAGTAATATATAACTTTAAAAGTTGTTCGGGGTTGGGGTTAGATTGAGATAAACTAAAATAAAAGATTATAAAGATAACTATATTTCAGTAATTCAAATGATAACGACTAAAACTAATGAGGTGAACGGGATGAGATTGAGTCGCGCCCGATATGCTGTCCGAGACGTACTGACTGTTTTACTTAGGTATAGAGCGCGGGGCGTAATTACGCTGACATGTCTTTTATTGTTCGGTGATTGACCCGAACATGCTCCCGAGGGAGAAAAGGATGAGGTTAATAAGGTGTGGTTAAATGGATAATGAAATTAATATTAACAAGGTGAAAACAATGGTTAAAAAAATTAAAGAATAACCTTTCAAATCTTTTCACTGTTAAGTATCGAAGACAGGTGCAGCGCAATGTGCATGAATCAGGGTATGATTATACAACAGCCAAGCTAGACTGTTTCTTAGTACTTAACAGTTTTAAATTATTATGAAAAATATTTAAAATGATTCCTTGCCATAACTTATAGGTACAATCGACAAATTTGAATTATGACCCACCATAAGCTTAGTTTCTTACAGACATCCAAATACAATTAGGTCGACATTCGCGTTAACATACATTTCCCTGGTAACGACCTTATTATCTGCCATTTAATTACACAGAGAAGTATCTGTTGCAGACTCCATCTTTGTTAAGAGCTTTTACACAAGAGTGCAGTATAAAGCTGAATGCACATCCAAAATAAATACGACGCGTACGCATTGTCGTACTAAAATCAGTATGTTTTTTAATCTAATATACCTGATTTATTATAATATGCGTTCAGCTTAAATGTGCTACAAACAAGATTTCGCCATCTGCGCATACATCTTTACTGAATTTTGTTTGCAAAGTGCGTTAAGACAACAATTAGAAATGGGGAAGTAAAACGCTTAAAAAATATAAAAATTATATTGTTGAACACATTATTATTTAACAATAGTTAATATCGAGTGTAACTACCATTGCTTGCAATAACAGCCAATAGTCTCGAACGCATTGATCCAATAAGGCGACAGCAAATATCACTTCCTCTCATATAATCACAAATTTCGTTGCAATGTTGCTCAATTGCTTGCTTTGGCCTCTCGTTTCTGTTATCACACATTTGGACCATCAGACCCCATAAATTTTCAATTGGATTTAAGTCCGGGGATTTAGACGGCCAGGGAATTAGCGTAACTTCTGGATGCTGGCTTAACCAGTTAGACACAACTCTGGCCGTATGCACTCTACAGTTATCGTGAACATAATAAAAGCTTGGAACTTCTTCCCGTGGGTAAACCGTTCGCACTGTCGGTAACATAGATTCTTCTAATAAACCCACTTAACCCATTGCATTCGCATGAGAAGAAATCTGAACCAGCTCGCCTACACCTCCGATTCCCATCCAGCTCCACATGTTAGCTGAGATTCGGCCAGATAATTGATTCGGCACTACATGATCCTCGGCGTATCGTGTATTATTGTAACGCCACAAGGTTATGCGACCGTGCTGAGAAGGTCTAAAAGATTTCTCGTCTGAAAAGATAACGTTAGTTCAGTCAAAGTTTAAATATTCACGTGCAAAATTTAATCTTGCAAGTTTGTGTGCATCTGTTAGGTCGACTTTTTTAGCGTGATGTCTATAGTGCAGTCCAGTAGAAAGCAAATGATTTCTTATCGTTTGTAGACAAACTCAACGTCGTAACGTGCCGCAAAATACCGAGTGGGAGTAAACGGATGTTCTTCGTAATGATGACGCATGTCGATTTTCTGTTGATTCGTGATTTGACGAACGCCATGATTATATCGTTGTCTATCTTCCAGGGTACCTTCTTCTTCATATCGCCTGATGCAGGTCCTCACTGTGTTTCGAGAAATATTTAACTGTCGATATATTTCTCATATACCGTAGCCTTGCTCACTAAGAACTCCGAAAAAAATCCGAATCCGAAATCTGAATCCGAGCTCTTTGTTCTGCCATTAAACGATATAAATATTAACGAATTATTTTTTTTCTCATATAAATTATTATTTGACACCAATTTCTGAGTGACTTTTTGACTCTATGTCATTTTATATAGAAAGAGTTCGGGACATGGTTTTGAAAAAAAAATACATTTGTTCTGAGTTATAGTTTATTTCAAAGAGTTTGGATTTAAATATGATTATTAATGCTTGATCTAAAATATTATCTATTGCAGTGATGACATAGGTTAAAATTGCATAGATGTCCGACCTGTATTGACATAGCTTGCTTAATATTTAAAACGACCTAAGTGCGGCATGCACTGTAAAGGAGGGAAATCTTTGTTGTTTTGACGGTTTCAAACTACAATTTTTCGCCAGACTGGGTCATGATTCTGACTGTACCTACTAAAACAAAATATAACCTAATATCTCAGTCGTATCTCAAAGGCATCAAAGGTCGGTAAGGTAAACACTTTGACAGCTCTCATGTTATAATACGTTCCGTTCTACGTATTAGTACAAATGTCAACATATCATTTGCAACTCATTTCGGAATAACCTCTTTATCCTAATCCATATTTCCATCTACAAATGATGTTACTGATAATACACTACAAAAAAAAAAAAAAAACTACGTTAAAATCTAGTACTTAAAAAGTTAAACGCTTATATAATGGTAGTGATAATTTAGTGTTATGATGAAACTTGTACCACAGATAAAAACGGGACTGGTTTAGATGCGTTCAAAACATATAAAAACTAGTAAGGAAATGAGGTTTTTATTACAATGCTAAATTATTTTACCGGCTCCAATAAAAGAAGCTGGACCCCGTAATTTAATATGTATACACCTATGTCACTATTTTTTGACGTATCAATCGTTGATGGTCGTTTCATATTTTGGTCAGGTCGTATATGACCATGTTCTTTAATACAAAGGTGTTGTAAGGCTTCCACGGCGGCGTCTTTTGACGATTGCTTGCAAGCTACAAATGACGGGAGGCGTATTTTGGATCTAAGTGCACGTAAAGGAACCGCACAATTATCAGAGTCGAAAGAGTCTAATTTTAGAATTAGGTACTTGTCTTAAATCCTATGAAACTTCAGTCTCTTATCCGCGCCGAATGTGACGAATAGACAATCATGAGGTGATCTATATTTTTAATTTAGTTTAAATACGAAACATGCAAGGAAATGTCAAATGACGATAGCGCGTGCTTATGACATGCGGTTTACGTGGATAACATGCCTCAATTATGCACGCTGTAATTAAAAAATGTTAAATAAACCGTAAGTGCAGTACTCACTGATAGCGTAAATAAGGATTGCTAGGAGTAGCGGCGCCGTCCTCATTGTCATCACTAGTGACCAGTCAGCAGTGACGAGTGTGATCAGCGACTGGTGATGCCAGGTGACGCTAGGTGACAGGTGAGCACACGGGAAATGAGCACCTTTCTCTTGTACTTAGTGCAATAAATACTTATCAAATAACTGGTACAACAAATTCATAGCGTGTAATTGCGTGTAAGTAATAAACGATAATGCTTGTAATAAAAGTAAAAAGTACGTCTACCATGAGTTGTCATAGTTAGATCGCTTGACGAAATTGCAATAGTTCCGTCAATACGCAAATACTATAGTTAGCTTTTTCAATGGTACCACGAGCTGTGTTGGTGCTTACTACCAAATTCTAAGCAAATGAAGCCCAAACTTGCAGTCGCTGTAGTATAGTTTACTACACGGTGACGTAGGATAGATAACTATAGTGACTCATACTGCGCATTTTAGTACCCAACTATCCGCTAGAGGCGCTGTAAAAGTTTTCATACATTTTTTTAACTACAGACGCTAGCGTGTTTAGATTGTTAAAACTCATGGTAGACGTACATAATAAAGAGTTCGTGTAACATTTGTTACACAGTTCTGAAGTATTTCAACTTCCGAATAAATGATGGAACGCTACTAGTGGTTCGTCTTTCGTGTGCACAGCACGAGTCCGAAACACGTAGCACATTGCACTACAATGAACACAATGCAACAAAATAATCACGATTTGTATAATGAACTTATCCTGCAGCCAGAATCGTCTTCTCACGAGGGAACTCCTCAACATTTAATAGCACAGACACGAAACTTTGCATACGAGTTATTATTTGATGGATAAACAGGATTTGTATCATGAACTCATTCTACAGCCAGGATCGTCTCCTCACGACGGAACTCCTCAACATGTTTGTCAAACATGAAACTTTGTATAGATACGCGTTCATTTTTGTTGAATAAACATAATTCCTGTCGTTACCTGATCCCACAGCCAGGATTTCGTTCTCAAAAGTCCTCAACGGTTAATAGCACGGCTATGAAAAAAGTGTTGAGATAATGATGTGTCAGAAACGATTACGGCAAATATGTCCTTTGGAATTTGGCAAAAAAAGTTGATTTAAAAACTGTTTTAATAGCTTACCATGGTTTGATCGCCTCGGTCTTGAGATTTGGAATAATTTTTTGGGGTAACTGTAGCCTAAGAGATAAGGTGTTTAGAGCTCAGAAACGCTGTGTAAGAGCGATGTGCGGTCTTAAACCCACAGACAGTTGCAAACCTTTGTTTAAGTCGCTTAAAATTCTTCCCTTTCCATCATTATTTATTATGGAAATGGCAATATTTGTTAAAACAAATGCGACCTTGTTCACCAAGGTCTCGGACACCAGAAAAGGCCCCGTGAGAAGTCAATACAAAAACCTTTTGAATGTCGGTGGCTATAAAACTGCACTATTAAGAAAAAGTGTCATTTGTATGGGTCCAATCATATTTAATAAATTACCGGAAAATATAAAAAGTGATACATTTCAACATTTCAAACCCAAACTCAAGGCTTTTCTTCTGGAGAAATGTTATTACTCTATTAATGATTTTCTAACTGAACGATTATAGACCTTGACATTTTGTTAATTTTATATTTTGAACAATGACCATTTTAATTATATCGACTAAAATGACCTTTTCATTGTATATTAATTGCATTTTGATATTTAAATTGTATTTTGACATTTGAATTGAGTTTTGACATTTTAATAGTATTTTGACATTGTAATAGTATTTTGACATTTGAATTGAATTTTGACATTGGAATTGGATTTTGACATTGAATTGTATACTGAAAATTAAATTGATCGTTGACATTTGAATCGTATTTTATCTATTTGATTTGCTTGCTAACTATGTCTATGTCTTATTAATTGTATAATGACTGAATTGATTTTAATTGCAATGAACTGTTAATTTTATCTGATAATTGTAATAAGTGTTCTTATATTCTAATCATCCACTAAAATTTTTGCATGTCGAATCTTGGGCAGAATGTATATGACTCAATTTTAATTCTTCACGACCTCATCTGTATACCGGCATTCTAGCAAATAAATTATTTAATTTGATTTGATTTAAAAATGTTTAAAAACAAGATTTTATAATGATGCACCGAAAAGAAGAAAACTAATCTTAGAGTAAATGAAAACGATAAAGGATAGTTTTTATAGCATTTACCATTCACGCGACAAGCTTATGTGAAAACTATGCTTTATCGTTTACTAGCTGTCCCGCGCAACTTCGTCTGCGTCACATTTTCCCCGTTTTCGCAAAATTTATCATTGCTACTCCGCTCCTATTAGTCGTAGCGTTATGATATATAGCCTATAGCCTTCCTTGATAAATGGGCTATCTAACAATGAAAGATTTTTCCAAATCGAACCAGTAGAGCGCACGGGTCGATCTTTAAGGTTAAGCCGTGCTTGCCGAGGTTGGTCCGTGGATGGGTGACCATAATAACATACCGAGTATCCTCCGTGCCTCGGAAAGCACGTTAAGCCGTTGGTCCCGGCTGTCATTTGTAGATTCTGACAGTTGTTATGAGTAGTCAGAAGCCACAAGTCTGACATCCAGTCTTACCAAGGGGTATCGAAGGTGAGCTAGGCAGTCGCTTCATGTAAAATACTGATACTCAGCTGCATCCGGTTAGACTGGAAGCCGACCCCAAGTTAGTTTGGGAAAAGGCTAGGCAGATGATGATGTAACGTTTAATTTAAGTAATGTTACAGCATAAAAAAATAAACACAAAAAAAAAAAACCCCTGACTGAAAGAACCTCTAAAAAACCAAGCGCGGTCCCCCGACGCTACGCAACGCTTGGATTAATTTTATTTTTGGTTTTTAGAGGTTTTTTCAATCGGGGGTTTTAAAATTTTTAATTTAACTCTATTTCATGCTTTTAAAACTTAGATTATTTTTTCTTAGCATGACTGTCCCTCTCCTGGGCATAGGTCTCCTCCCATTCCTTCCACTTTTCTCGGTGTTGCGTCTCTTCTCGCTAATTAACGAAAACAAAGAAAGTTATAAATTTAAAAAAAAATCTCTAGCTCTTAGGGGGGAGGGGGTGTGTGCAGCCTCCCTCCCCCCCTGATGATGCCCATGGTGACAAGTGACAAGAATTCAAATTTCCAATCAACTAGACCCGTAGAAGTTGTTTATTTCCCTTCATCAACTGGAAAAGAGGTGATGAGCTTCAAACAGATTTTCTCGAAACATAGCTAAGAACACTCTCGATTAAAATACCTTTCAAACGACACCAATTTTATCAAAATCGGTTCATCCGTTTTGGAGCTACGATGCCAAAGACAGACACACAGATACACAGACACACGACAAACTTATAACACCCCTCTTTTTTGGTCCGGGGTTAAAAATACACACACAAACAGTCACACGGACAAATACAAGGAAATTGTCCCACGTTGGTCTGCAAGCGGTCGACGTGGCGTTCGCCGCGGCGTTATGTAAACGTACAATACAAGCTAACGACAGTGCCCGGGTTCGATTCCCATACGGAACAAATTTATAATGTCGTAGTTTTATAAAAAAATAATCATTTTGTTTTTATTTTTAAAATGTTGGTGTTTTTTGTTTCGTACATTGGTTAATTTTTATTTTATATCTTTAATAATGACATTTACTCAAGTAAGCACTTTGATTGGTTTATAGATACGGATGTAGACAAAGTATCATTCAGTTGGTTAATAAGTATTCAGGAAGCGATAAGATGCTCACTTGAGACCATTATATAGGGTGACTAGTAATTAGTTACTTAAACATGTGACAAACAACTTTCACAAAGAAAATTTGTTTAATACTCATTCACTGTTATCACAATAACACAACAGCAGTATAATAAATTCCGGGTTGCGAGCCATGCCAGCCCTGGTGCCCTGCCTACCCACTGTGGCAAGGAACGATAATAATGAGACAACGGCGTAACGTGGCAAACAACTTATAGATCACAGGCGCACGCGCGCGCGAATTTCATACGGCTGTTGTGTTATTGATATAAAACTGAACGAATGGAAAAAAAAAAATTGGAAAGTTGTTTGTTATTATGAGTACAATCACGTGTTTCAGTATCGGTCACTAATTACCAGTCATCCTATAGATATAGATAACTGTTACGCGTCAAAGTATCAAACAATTATTTTTATTAGGTATAATAAAATTATATAAATAAAGTTATAAATGGTCAACTGAAGTTATTCAAATGAAAGTTTTGTATCACGTTCACGTAACGGTGACCAGTTTTCTCCATGTTCAAAATGTCAGTGACAGTATTTATTAAATTGCATTAATAATGAAATTGTATTAATAATAAAATTGTCAGTTCGAAACTGACAAGCAGTCTTATCAGTGGGTATCGTATTACCCAGTGATAACTGGGTCATGGAGGTCAGATAGCTAGTCGTCCCGTATTAAATAAAAGTATTCATCTGTATCCGGTTATACTGGAAGCCTACCCCAGCTTAGTTAGAAAAAAGGCTAGGTAGGTGATGGTACTAGTACTCCCTTTCTTCTCCTAAAATTGTTTATCCGAAAATCATTATCCATAACACGTTTGCTATAAACTTCAGTAACCATAATGTTCAAAATCCAGAAATTTTGTTTAACATAATTATCTTTAGTTCTAAAAGTATTCTGTCATAATATCGAGTACTATAATTATTGATTCTCCTTATTTTACAAGACCTAAAGTCATATGTCCTAAGTATTGTGTTAAATAATGTGTATTATTCCGAATGTTAATTTTTATAATAATTTTTTTAGTCCTAAAAAATATGCTAATAAAAAAATTAGGTTTTAGTGACAGTAACGAATCGCTGTAAATGCAGTCTTGTCTGCCCTACCCCTAGAGTGTAATTTAAAATCGCGTAGGCGCGGAGGGGCGAGGCGGCCCGCGAGTTGAGGAGCAGGTGGTGAGCGTTAAGCCCATCTGCGACGATAAACTCGCGAAGGACCGCCGGAGCGCCGCAGCGCCGGAGCCGTGACAGAAGCCATGCCTGCTGCATGTTGCATGCTTGCATGATTGCTTGCATGCTGCATGCTGCGTGCTTGCTTGCATGCTGCGTGCCTGCTTGCATGCTGCATGCTTGCTTGCATGCTGCATGCTTGCTTGCTTTACAAAAACCACATGTTCACAATCAACTGCTTTATTGAGTACAATGTATAATATACACGGTGTAAATCACCTCATCACGAAGCCGTCAACCAAGCATTCTGTACATGAAACTAAGTAACTTTACGCAAAAATTATTGCTGGGAAACGACTTTTTTTTTGGGGGTGTAAAATCATGTTTTGTGGTAGAACTCAATGTAACGCACTTAAAACATTGTGCTGATTGAAGGATTGAATAGTACGGGGGTCGTTGAGGTGTTTAAAGTAAAAATCTTACATTAAAAACTTGTATTTAAAAAAATAATTGTCAAAAAGTTGGAACTTTGACCCCTAATATCTCCGTAACTAGAAGGTTCCCAGGTGTGGTGTAGAACAAAAAAATGATCGCAATGACAGGGAGAACCAGTGCCTTTCGGCTTCGTTAAGAGGTGTTTTACACCCTTTATTTATTTATGTATAATAAAAAATAAAAAATTGTTCTAAGAATATTATTATTTTAAATAAACATTGTGTAATTTGAATTTAGGACTTATAACTTTTATAGATTTTTTTTTATGTCTTTTGTATATTATTGATTGTAATACTTATGACAAATAGA
Source organism: Cerastis leucographa (assembly GCA_963082945.1). Classification (NCBI taxonomy): domain Eukaryota; kingdom Metazoa; phylum Arthropoda; class Insecta; order Lepidoptera; family Noctuidae; genus Cerastis; species Cerastis leucographa. The sequence continues at coordinate 23,477,487 of OY720380.1, read as the reverse complement.
TTTAGGACATATTATATTCAATTTTATGGCATGTGATATTATGTGATGTTGAGTTCGGGTGAATTAACATTCGGACAAATGATGATTAGGACAAAAAAAGTTATGGCACTTTAAATTATGGATAAAAAAGTTAGGTGACACAACAGAGAACCGATGGTACTCTCTATCATAGATATAATTTTCAAACAACAACCGTCATTTAAACACGATACTTTTATTTATTTGTTATTTATTTATAATGGTCGAATTATTATTTATGTCGTAAGAATTATAAGAAGTAATTTTTTTTGGACGACGCCCATTTTGTAGCTTTTACAAATAAAATGACAAAACTATAAAAAAATAACACTCATGTTTATGTGATTTGATCGTGTTTGTATCAGAACTATGGAAATGCTGCGCCAACTCCAAATAATAGGGATAAAGATGATGATGATGATCATGATATGTGTAGTCTATATAATAATTAATTATATAATAAGAGTGCACATCGTACATACACACTTATTATAGACCCAGGCCGCCGGCTGACTCATTGCTTCCACGAGACGGTTCCATCCAAGCTAAACATTCATTATTGTAGCTCATTAATCCCGCCCGCTCCGGCAGACTCATATTAATTACAAAATTGTCAACAACAAACAAAAAGAAACTGCAATTAATTAAAATATTTCGTCCACTTTGTTTTCATTATCCGGTGGGCGAGGGGCGCGGTGTAGTGGTGTCCAATCTAAGTCGGCTTTGTGACTGTGAGCCTCCTGCTAGACTTCCAGCGAACAATATGAATTCTTTTTGACTTTTTTCCAAGATGTTGTTTGTGGAAATTAAAAAACTCGTAAATTGGAGAATGTCGAGTGCTCGAGCAGCAGCGGCATCGTCACCGCTGAGCTCATGACGTTTTTATGTTGTAAATGGGGTACGTATTAAAACGTTTAAAATAAAATACCTAGGGGAAAAAATCAGTGTTCAATCATAGAACATCGAAAACCTAATAATCGAACGACCATAAAACCGGAAATTAAGATAACAAAGGTTTATATCGTCGAATGGTGGGTAGATAACCTACGTCCTTTACAGAGATATACAGGGTGTTTAGTGCATCGTTTGCCAAATTGAAATGGTTGACTGGGGGGGTCATCTGCTATCCTTTCAGACCCCTAAACACTTCTCAGGCCCTGTGGATTTTTTTTATCGCCTTTATATTGTTTTTAAAAAAATACCCAAATTTAACATATAAATACAAATTTTAAATAAAAGTGTAAGTCGTAGACTCTGAATTTTAATTTTATTTATATGTGTATTGTATTCCAGTAGCTTAAAATGACAATAATCAGCACATCGAAAATTTAAATATCGATTGTAACAAAAGATTTAAAAATGTATACCTAAGCTTAAAATGTCTGTTCCTGACGTCACATCGGGCCCCACACGGGGCAGCATGACCTTGCTCGCCCTTCAAGCCGCGATCACAGCGGTGGGACAGCGCCGCGGCACTCACTTGCCTACGCCTCTAACGCGCGCACACTAGCGGTTTTCTTCCTTGATAAGATAAGATAAGATAAGATGAGATAAGATAAGATAAGATAAGATAAGATAAGATAAGATAAGATAAGATAAGATAAGATAAGATAAGATAAGATAAGATAAGATAAGATAAGATAAGATAAGATAAGATAAGATAAGATAAGATAAGATAAGATAAGGTAACATAAGCTAAGATATTATTTACTTTACTTCACTTTACTTGTTACCACTAACCTATTTCAATACAGTCTTACTAGCAAGCAGCAGTTTTATTTATTATTCAAGACCACCAGCGGCACACCTGGAGCTTGATAGTCAACACCGAGAGACAGTTTTGAAGTAAGAAGAATGACATTAAATATTGAAGTTTCTGAGCAAAAATAAATGTACACGTATTTGGCCGTTTTTGGAAATTCGACCCCAAAAGGGAGAAAAGGGGTTGAAACATTAGTAAAACAAATACAGTCTGCACAGCTTGAAATTTACTATTTGTGTTTCTCGATGAAATTGATAAACACGTATCAAGTTTTTGGAAAATCCACCCCTCAGACGATAACAGGGGTGGCAAACTTTTTTATTTTTGTTTTGTAGTGTTTGCACTTTTGTATGGACAAATACGCTAAAAAAACTTCATATAAGTTCACACTTCTAGGGAATCTGGGTAATTTGTGCGAAGGACACTTGCGGGACGAAAATATATTGCGCATGGATACTTGCGCGAAAGACACTCACGCGACTGGACACTTGCGCGACTCACTGGCTTCATGGGTGTTGTTTTCGTGGTTTTCGGGGTCGCTGACCAAATTGACGCCGAGGAAAACTTTCGGTTTTTCTTTCACGGGTGTCGTTTTTGTGGACTTCAGGGTCGCCGATAACGAAAATGATGACCTCATTTTCTAAGTGCAAATAATAAAATTTAAAATACGCATTGTCTGAATATCCTCCCCTAGGCTATGTCTAGCATTGATTTAAGTGAGAACTGCGAAGCCGCGGGCAACAACTATTATCTATTTGACATTTAAACGACTATTTTCGACATTATTTTGGGGGGTTAACGCATACGTGGGCAATTGCCGAACTCCACGCGGGCGAAGCCGCGGGCAGAAGCTAGTTACGTATATTCCTTCTGAGATCTAAGGTGAATCTACATTATATTGTTTTTAACCGACTTCTAAAAACGGATAAGGTTCTCAATTCAGATGTTTGTATTTTGAATAGTAAATTTAACCCTTAAAAAGCTGTTTTTAGGGTTCCGTAGGGTCAAACGGGGCCCTATTACTTAGACTTCACTATCCGTCTGTCACCAGGCTGTATCTCATGAACCGTGATAATTAGCGCGTTGAAATTTCTACAGATTGTATTTTTGTTGCTGCTATAACAACAAATACTAAAAACAGACTATAATAATTATTTAAGGGGGCTCCCATACAAAAAAGTGTTTTTTTTTGCTCGTTTTTATTAATAATCGTACGGAACCCATCGTGCTCGAGTCCGACTCGCAATTGGCCGGTTTCTTTTTCTCATCCTTTTTTCTGCCCAAGCTGAAAAGCTGGTGATGCCCTTGCTATAAAGCATCAAGAATGATCATATACGATTCGCAAAAAAAAAAACAAGTTTCTTTTATTGTTTTTTTTATTGACTTGAATGTGCCCTGGCGGTTGGGAGTATGTCATGCTCACTTAAATGACACGCTGGTGGTGGCGGGTGTGTCGGGTCATTTAGTTCCCTTCGAAATGGTTGAGTTGAATGATGGCTGATCCATTCGTCATGTTCGTGAACAGGCGCTATAAGTTGTGCCTGGTCATCTCTTAGTTGCCACGGCTTATTTCGAACTAATTATTTTATTTTTTAACTGTCTTTTTTGTTTTTACTATGGACGCTTTTAACGTGCACGTCTTGTTACATCATTCTCACATAATGTTCCATCTCAGCATGAATGATGTAACCAAGGTTTTTGTAACAAGATTCTGATTTAAAAAAGTGTCCATGGAGTTTCTTGCCCATTCTTCTCCATAGAGATCTACGCATTGGAATGGGCAACTACAGTACTTTCAGAGTTATTATGTCTTGTGACTGGGACTGTAGCTTCATTTTTAGGGTTCCGTAGCCGAATGGCAAAAAACGGAACCCTTATAGATTCGTCATGTCTGTCTGTCCGTCCGTATGTCACAGCCACTTTATTCCGAAACTATTAGGACTATACAGCTGAAACTTAGTGGGTAGACGTATTCTGTGAACCGGTTTACGACTTTTGTAAAAAAAAAAAAAATTGATTAAGGATACCCCCCCATACACGGAACTGAAACTAAAAAAAAACCTATACGTGCGGGGTGTCTATAGATAGGTCTTTAAAAATGACATTGAGGTTTCCGAAACAATTTTTTTTTCAACGTCAATCTTTTGAAAGATAGACACTTCCAAAGTGGTAAAACGTGTGCCCCCCCCCCCCCCCCCTCTAATTTCTAAAGCAAGAGGAGAAAAATTCTGAAAAAAATATTGGGATGTAGAACTTTCAACTTACAACGAAAATTGGTTTGAATAAGATTTGATATTTAGTTTTTGAGATATGGGACTTTTTCACCAAAATGCAGCAGTAACTTTTTTTCATTAACTTACTATGAAAAACATATTTAATTTTGCGGTTGAGTGGAAATTTACAAATGAATGACTGTTCAAAATATTGTTATTATATTGTTTGGGGCTATGGAAACCTGTGTGCGAGTAAGACTCGCACTTGGCCCGTTTTTTTTTGTTGTTTGACTATTCAAAAGTGCCTGTAACTGGCCTACTTCAAATAAATGATTTTGATTTGATTTTCAAAAGTTGTTTTACATGTTGGGTCAAATCAACCAGTACAGAACATGTCAGTGAGTGAAGGGCGCACCACACACGCGGCCGCACGCATCAATCATAATTACGCAGTCAGGAGCTTGAAGCTTGCGGGCCGGGCGCTGCGAGCGGCCCGAGTGGCGTGATCTCTTGCGGAGCAGTGCGCTCCATCCATAACTGTCGCCGTTTTGCAACTCATTTGATGCTGAGCAACAATAGACACCGACTTTTGTATTATGAAGCCAGTTCAGAACCTTCGTTACTTGCACATTCATTCCCTGAAAAAATCTCACTTCGGGATAAAAAGTGCTGAGTGTTTTGCCGTTTTATCTTCGATCATCGGTAGATAAAACGTTGCTCTGGAGTCGGCGACTCACCCTACTCAGCGTGCCAACGTTACTGATATATTTGTGTGAGGTGGCATGGAAGAAGTCTTACGATCAGCTTGTAGGGTAACATTACGACAATATTTCACATCAATGAGATACAATAGCTTTTGCCAGGGTCGGGAATTATAACACGAGAACTAACTTTACATAGTATCTTGTGATAAGTTAACGATAAGCGACATACACCCGACATAGGTGTGTACGTACACACACATGCACGTACACACAGCCACACACACACAAACACATACACACACATAGCCTCCTAGATTATTTACATTTTGTTGGGTCATTTAGTTCCCTTCAAAATGGTTGAGTTGAATGATGGCTGATCCATTCGTTATGTTCGTGAACGGGCGCTATCAGTTGTGCCTGGTCATCTCTTAGTTGCCACGGCTTATTTCGAACTAATTATTTTATTTTTTAATTGTCTTTTTATTTTTATTATACTATGGACACTTTTAACGTACACGTCTTGCTACATCGTTCTCACATAATGTACCATCTCAACATGAATGATGTAACCAAGGTTTTGTAACAAGATTCTGATTTAAAAGAGTGTCCATGGAGTTTCTTGCCCATTCTTCTCCATAGAGATCTACGCTTTGGAATGGGCAACTACTTACTTTCACACTTACGTACGTACTTTTTACGTACTTTCACAGTTATTATGTCTTGTGACTGGGACTGTAGCTTCATTTTTATTGTTATTTGACTATTCAAAAGTGCCTGTAATTGGCTTACTTGAAATAAATGATTTTGATTTGATTTGATTTGATTGTTTCTAGTTTTAGATGAGCGGGGTCTCTTAGCACAGGTATTATCATACTTAAAAGGAGGCCTCTATGTAAGATTATATACGTAAAAAAATGTAAAGTTTGTTTAGTTATCCGTGCAGCCGTCAAGACGTGGAAAGGTACAGTCGTACAGGTAGTACGTGATATACTTTGATACAAGTCGTACAAGTAATACGTGATATCTATACTCTATACAAATAAATAAAATTGAAGTGCCTGTTTGTAAAATAACCGCTTTTTACTACATGTATATGAATTTTTGTCTGTCTGTCTGTTTGTTCCGGCTAATCTCTGGAACGGCTAATAAGGAGTAACTTAGGCTACTTTTTAAATTCCACGCGGAGGATGTCGCGGGCACAGCTAGTTATTTATATGCTTTTTTTTGTCTTGTTCTACCTTTTGCAGTAAGCAACGACTTATTGTCGGGCCTACGATGTCCTCCCCAAACTTAAGCACTAACGCTGTAACTTCAAATATTGTAAAACCAAATGATTTTAAAAGAGTAACCATGGAGTTTCTTGCCGGTTCTTCTACATAGGAATCGACCAATCCGAACCGTGCATCTTTTTTCGACGTTTTATAAGTGCCCATGTAGGCCTATGTAAAATATTTTGATTTTGATTTTATACACGTCACACATCAAATTCATTTTTTATCTCACGAAAAAACATAACACCCTGCCCAATATCGTGAATAATCGAAAACCACAACTGAGATATACACTGCATTCTGAACCTTTTAAAAGTTACTTTAGTGTTTGTATGAGGTATATTTTCCACGAAGTAATGATATTCGGAGATCCTCCCAGGTGTGTCACGCCACATCGAGCTTCAGAGAGAGGCCATCAGTCTCTCGCCCTTTCAACTCGAGTTCATGTGAAATGACACAGATACGAAGAACAACATACGTAACGGGCAGCAGTTTATGAAAATAAAACAACTTCAATTGTTCATGGGAAGTGATGGTAAACCTGATGTCCGTGCGGTGCCCGCATGCTAGTCAGACTCGGGCCAAACAAACGTCAATTACAATTACAACGTTGTCAATCTCTTGAAGCACCGCCTGGCCGTGAGATCAGTACTGAGCTCCACAGCCGGCAGCCGCACAGCACCCAGCCGCACAGAACGACACCGAGCTACCTGATAGGAGTTCAGTGAAACGGGTAGCTCGCACGATATATTCATGACCCGTGGCAAATTGTAACAATTACGGAAAATACATGCGAGCGTCCCGCGGGACAACGAGTCCGGGTTGCGGGACCACTGATACACGAGTAGTTCGCGGTCGCCGAAGCATCGAGCCCATCATGAGCCCGCGCATTAAAATTACATTGGTAGCAGTCATTACAAAGTAATATCTAATATAATGTTACTGGAGCAAGGGCCGAACGGATGCGAGCCCTTCAGCCGACAATTAATATGCAAATACCGACCGTTAGTACCGCTACCCGACACTCTCGTCAACTTCAACTGCTGAAATAAATCACGTTGTTGACTTTCAAGAGAGTGCCAGCCGAGAGTCGAGAGCCGAGAGCCAAAAGCTGAAAGCGGAGAGTGGAGAGCACACTGAACATGCCGCTCATAACCAACATGCTCGATCGGCCGCAGCTCCCGCCCGCAGTCCACCGCCCGCCGCGCCGAATACGCACCGGGGCTGCACTACCTACAATCCGATTCCAATCAGTCAATTGTGATGGAGAATTAATTTAGTAAACATATTGGAACACGTCCAATTATAAACTGAACCAATTAACTGTGGAGCTCTGTCAAACAAACACATAATGCACTTATGTAACAGCGCCATTATGTGCGGCGTCTGATCACACGAGCGCTGTGCCGCCGTGTAACGTGATTAACGCACAACTTAGCCTGATTACAAAGCAGGCGCTAATTAAATAAAACCACAGAGTAACACAAAGTGCGGCGTTCACTAATGTAGCGAATGTATTGACGAGCGTCGTCAAAGGGTTAGCGAGTGTTTACCCCAGTGATGTAAGGCGCTATTGTTGGGGCCCCGAGATCCGCCTGTGTCTAGCGAGTGTAGAGGCGAATATACGCCGAAGGCTTTCTGCACTATAAAACAGCTAGAACATGAACACTATTGCTGTATATGTTACATTCAAAACTGTTGATCATACAAAACCACTTTTGACCGGTGTCAGTCAAAATCCTTATTTAGTTAAAATGCGTTTTCTCTATTAAAAATGTGCTGTTTGGGAACGCTTCAGTCATAATATAATTACCTAGAATTACTACAACACGATATTAATCAAAAGGTCACAAAAACAATCTAATGAGACACCTAACAATCTAATGAGTTTCTACGTAAATGTTAGTTATTGTTCAAATAGCTTTTAAACCGTTCAAAAGAAGTTTTGACTAATTAACGGTTTTGATTGTGACATAATCTATACTAATATTATAAAGCTGAAGAGTTTGTTTGTTTGTTTGCTTGAACGCGCTAATCTCAGGAACTACTGATCCGATTTGAAACGAGCGACCAATAGGAGCGGAGTAGCAATGAAAAATGTTGCAAAAACGGGGAAAATGTGACGCAGACGAAGTTGCGCTGGACAGCTACTTATTATCTATCTATCTATTATTATTATTATATATCTATATAAATAAAAAGAGAAGTCCTGACTGACTGATTGACTCATCAACGCCCAGCCCAAACCCTTGGACCTAGAAAGCTGAAATTTTGCACAGAGGTTCTCTTTATAATGTAAACAAGGAATAAGGATTTTCGAAATTCAACCCCTAAGTGACTTAAATAGAGGATGAAAGTTTGTATGGAAACTCGACATTTTTAAAGTTAGAAGGCTGAAATTTCATATACAAGCTTCTGGTTTGAAAGAAATAATTACGTATTTTAGCGTTTTTGAGAATTTACCCCCTAAGAGGGTGAGAAAGGGGTTCAAAGTTTTTGTGCGGAATCCATCATTTTTGAAGTAAGAAGAATGACATTAAATATTGAAGTTTCTGAGCAAAAATAAATGAACACGTATTTCGTCGTTTTTAGAAATTCAACCCCAAAAGGGAGAAAAGGGGTTGAAACATTAGTAAAACAAAAATGGTCTGCACAGCTTGAAATTTACTATTTGTGTTTCTCGATTGAATTGATAAGTACGTATAACAATGTTTTTGGGAATTCCACCCCTCAGACGATAACAGGGGTGGCATTTTTTTTTATTTTCGTTTTGTAGTGTTAGCACGTTTGTATGGACAAATACGGTAAAAAAACTTCGTATAAGTACACACTTCTAGGGAAACTGGGCCATTTGTGGGAAGGACACACCCATTTACGCGAAAAGATATTTGCGCGCATGGACACTTGCGTGACAGACACTCGCGCGATTGGACACTTGCGCGACTCAATGGCTTCATGGGTGTTGTTTTCGTGGTTTTAGCGGGTCGCTGGCAATGAAAATGAAAATCCAAGATGACGCCGACGAAAATTTCCTGTTTTTCGTTCATGAGTGTCATTTTCACGGTTTTCGGGATCGCTGACCAAAGTGATGCCGAGGAAAACTTTCTTTTTTTTCTTGCACGTGTGTTGTTTTTGTGGACTTCGGGGTCGCCGATAACGAAAGTGGGGTCAACATTAAAATCTAAGATGGGCCGAGGAAACTTTTCTGTTTTTCCGTCTTGGGTGTCGTTTTCGTGGTTTTCCGGGTCGCTAAATAATAACATAATGATGACTTCATTTTCTAAGTGCAAATAATAACATTTAAAATACGCAATGTCTCAATATCCTCCCCTAGGCTATGGGTGGCTTTAAGTGAGAACTGTTTTTCACATGTACAGTTTTATGTTACGTGCTCTGGAGTGAGCTCTGCAAGTAACTTAGTAGTTTTAGCCCCAAAAGGAAACACCGCAAACGTCATTTACAAAGAGGTGCTAGGATAATTCATTATTAATATTGTTTTCCGGGAGCTAAATAGATTGGTTTAATCTGAGTATTTTTGAATTTTAAAAAATCGTAATTTAGCTCATTTACACCATTACTGACCGGGGCATTTGAGTTACGGCATCGTAACTGGGAAGACATGTTTAAAATAAATTCTGGTTCAACCCATTTATGTCACTAAAAATACAAAATTAAAAAATAAACGCCATCATATACTTTTTGCTTTTTTACCAGAATGAATTCTCTGGCTTCTTACTACGAAAATCGCAGACTTTTACACAAGTATCTATCCTACACTTACGCGCGAGCGAAGCGGGCAACAACTATGTTTAATTATCTATGACATTTGAATGACTATTTTCGACATTATTTTGCGGGCGTTAACGCATACGTGGGCAATTGCCAAACTCCACGCGGGCGAAGCCGCGGGCAGAAGCTAGTATACAATAATACGATAAGATAAGATAATTTTAATTTGAAGACATGAGTATAAGATATTATATCAAATTATTTCACAGTCTGTGACTGTAGCCCTGTAGTGCCACCAACTTATCTGTTCAGGTGATGACGGGATCGCAAGAGTTGAATTTGATATTGCCATTTAAGAAACTGCCCAAAAATAAAAATAAAATGATTCAGTTACTAAAACCCGACTAGTGAAAAATCACGCTCTAAAAACACAAACAAGAAAATATCATCCGACCAATTATATTATATTATTAATCATTTGGCCAATTATATTATATTTGTCGGAGCTGGTCAATAGTACGGATAAAATTAATCGAAAGCGCGCTAAAGCAATCTACCCACACCTAAGCGCGCTTACTACAGAGTCGTGATGTTTCGAGCACGCTGCGAAGAGAACAGTCAGTGTCTGATCGCGGCGGAGTCAAGACGTCCCGAAACTGTAACCTGATTCATTGTGCCTTCATAGTGATGTTCAGAGGTAAACTCTTAAGTCTCATGGCACAGTGCCCTAAACAGAAGTTCATGATCCCTTAATACTATTACATTACAATGTAATGTTTTTTAAATGTTGACCTTTCTGAAAATCAACGATAAGGTCAGTGTGTGTCCTTCTGCGAGTGCAATTGATGAGGCCTATGTCCAGCAGTGGACTGCTGCAAGCTGATGATGGATGTCCTTTTAGGAGTCGCGCTCATCGCTCATCCTCTAAACATGACCAAACCATCTAAAAGTACTCTATTAAATGTTTGCCTCTACTACAGGTCCTTTTAAAACTCTAACTGTTTCGTTTTGGATTCATCAGGTCATATGATGTCCGAATGCGCGAAGAAAGCATCCTTAGCATTTCCAAGATGCGCAACTTGCTCCCGCTTCAAAAGCCCAGTGACCACAAAACGGGAGACACTGAATGCCCTGCTAGAAAAATAGCTGAAACCAGATACATAAACTCCGTCGATTATCAGGGCACCTAGTGCGTCATAGACTTCAACTGCCACAAATAAAAAAAAAAAAAAATTTAAGAAAAATGTATACTGCATGTCGATTATTGTTTACAATCATCTACCAAATAGTTTGCAAGACTTACCTCTGACAATGTTTAAAAAAATACTCTTCAAACTATTGCTTGTTAAAAGATACTATAACATTAAGGAATATTTAGAAGACAAATTAATAGAATCTGTTATTTGTACTGGTTAATGATTTATTTTAAATTATAAATTTTGACATTATATTTTATCAATACTTTGTGTGTGTAATTGTGTATGTATACCTATTGACATGTGTTAGTATTATTTTTTATTTTTGTTTAATCGTTTGACATTATATAATTAGTAACTAGTAGTACTTTGACTTTTCAGTCTACTTTCCAACTTGACATTGTATTAAAATCATATGGGATTAAATATAATGAGCACCAAAAAATACTTTGAGATCCTAAGCTACGTTACCAAAAAAAAAATACTAAATACCAAAAAAATTGTATTCAAAGACCAAATATAGTAAATGATCACCAAATTTTGTGGCAAGGAGAACTTAGGAAGCAAGTGCGAGCAAAGCGAGCTCGGGATATTGGGCACCCCGACTCGGACAGGTTAGGTTCGAAGGGGATGGCGGGGTCTAGTGAGCGAGCGGAGCGAGCGAACTAAGAGCCCGACATTCCCTTCGTGTTAGGTTACTTTAAACCCTGCAGAGAGAAATAGGAGCCCCGCGTAGCGAGGCTCCGTCGACTCCGCTATGTTCGGAGCTGTGATTTTCAGGTTTTTAATACTGGTGATCATTTACTATTTCTGGTGATCATTTACTATTTTAGGCAGTATAAAAATGTTTTTTAAGGTTATATTTACTTTATCTGGTGTTACGTTAAACATAAGCCAAATACTTTATTTAGCGTTTTTGATGACAAACTATTATAATTATATTGTTGTGGCCTAGAAGTTTGGCTTTTTGTGCTAATTTTAATATTTCTACACCGGCAACGGTAGTGTAAGTGAAACTGTTTCTAGATTAAGATCTTAATGTACCATTCACTCAGAAATAAATATTATTCTATTCTATTCTATTTATACTCATAGCCAGACTTCCGTCGATATCGCGCTGTCTAAGCAAATTTTCGCCCACAACAAAAATGCCTTGACGGTGTTCTTTTTGCAATTTTAACTGTTTCGTACTGCTGACTATCACATTTATATTAGCAACTATGTGCCACAAAATGTTTTCCTAAGAATTTATTGACCTACATTATTGTTTTATTAGTGTTTTAAGTACATTAGGTTTATCAACTAACTTTAGTGTTCAATTTTGTTTAGGAAACCTGCTGTCCAAGTACACAACCTGTAGTAACAAGAATTATAAATTAAATTGAAATAAAATCGAATCAAATTGAAATGGAATTAAGGAATGTAAAAAACAAATGATATAAAAAATAAAATTTATGATTACTAATTACTGTTGCATGAAATAAACAATTATGTAAAATTGTAAAACTGCATGTAAATGAGAAATAATAAAAGGCTTATTTATTTATTTTATTTATTTATAATTGTGCCAATTCTGATTTTTGAATAAATATCTTATTATTATTTATTATAACCACAGCTCACAGCGGGTTGTCCCAATTAGCCTGTTGCAAAATTAATCAAAAGAACATTAGTCTATATTTGACAGATTATGGCAACAAACAAAGACATACACATGGTTGATAGTCGAAGGATATGGTACAAGTAAGCTGGTAAGTAAACCCACTCGATCATCTGCTACAATTATTTCAAGAATTTAAAAAAAAATGATTATTTACTTTGAATTTTCTAAGCATAAATGCCTAAACAGTTGACTGAAAAACTTTTGACTAAAACTACATATTTTTTAGACTATAAGAAGGGTTATCTACATCTACACTAATCTACCTCTACACTAATATTATAAAGAGGAAAGATTTGTATTTTTGTATGTAACGAATAAACTCAAAAACTACTGTACCGATTTCAAAAATTCTTTTGGTGTTAGAAAGCTACATTATCACTGAGTAACATAGGCTATATTTATTACTAGAACAAGTTAGAGATCCTTAGAAATCCCTAATAAAACCATCCCAAGGCGTAAAAAAATGAGCCATAAAATGTCATCATCAATTCATCGCATGCGCTGCGGAAAGTATTGATGATAGAACAAAAAAATGTTCTACAATATTATAGAACATATCAAAAGCAACAAAAAACTTCGCGAAACCATATCTCCAACTATTGTAGTTATGTCACTATAAGTACTTTTTTACATTTTAAAAATTGATAGAAATGCTGATCGAAATCAGACCATGTTATCCATAACTTATTATTAATTCTTATCCAAATAAACTATTTCTTATTCAAGACACTTTCAATACCTGTTAATTACTTTTTTAATTATCGAAATCGGACATTCCATTTAAAAGATATTGCGAAATTAAAAATGTCAATATAAACAAAAAATACACGCCGACGCGCTGCGCCGGTGTGGTTCCACGCAGAAAAGGTATACGTGCCGACGTTATTAAAGCGTGCCTCAAATCATCACCTGTGTCAGTGGCAATCAATTGAAACTTTCATTTGCGCGCGAATATGAGAGCACATTTAAAGGCGGAAACACACTACGTGTCGTGGCGTGTTGTGACGCGCCAGAAGCAAATCGGTTTCGTACATTTAATATGGTTAGGGACATATTTGCATGGCGTGTCGTGTCGCAACGATGTATGAAACCGAATGCTTCTGGCGCGTCACGACACGCTACGACACATAAGTGTGTTTCCGCCTTAAGTAATAACCACAGTGGCAATTTCTCACAAAAAAATATTTTAATTAGGGGACGAGAACTCCCAAGTATAAATGGATAATGAATTGGCTCAAGCTTTTCCTATACTAGAAATTCTTATAGACACAATCTATCCCGACATCGAAAATCTTTCAGAAATAAATTTCCATTGGCTCTGTTCGTAAGCGATATTGTCACCAAGAAACGACTCTGTCACTATGATTATGGAAAAAGCACCCGGTGATTTTAAATGTTACAAATCTGTTGACACCGTGTGCAACATCGAAGATACAGTGCACTACCCTCAAGAATTTTTATTTCCCTCATTCCTGCCAACTTGCCGCCCCAAGAACTAAAATTAAAAGTCTCAAAGTACTCACATTTTGCTATTGAGAAATTTAAGCCCTCCCAGTATGTGTAATGGTACAAGACTTTTGATAGAGGAACTAAGAGACAATGTGATAGTAGCAACTATCATCATGGGCCCCGCGGCCGGTCAGCGCGCTCACATTCCGCGGATCCCGAATATGACGGGAACACCGACGGATTTGCCAAAATCTTTTAAAAGGTTACAGTTTCCTGTAAAGCACCCATATCGTTTGCCCTTACAATAAATAAATCCCAGGGACAAACTTTCTCGATGGTTGGCATCGACCTAAGGAAATAGTGCTTTTCTCACGGGCAATATTGTATGTTGCTCTTTCTCGAGTAGGATCTCCTGAAAATCCATATGATTTTTGTTGTTGCCACCTACAAATACCACTGCCAACACAGAAGCTTAAAAATGTTACAAAATAAAAATGCAAAAACTTAAAATTAAATAAAACCTTAAAATAAAAAATAAAAAAAACTACCATGAGTAAAAACATTACAGCTCCTAAAAATAAAATACATAAAACACCAAAAAAAAAGTGTAAAAATATAAAAAATAGAATAAAAATAGGGTTACGGTAAAAAATGTGAAACATTTAAAAAAGTAAAATTTTCTTAACTACAAGAAAAAATACTTTAAAGGTTGGTCTTAGTTTTTAATTTTGAACATTTGGACAAATTGAGTCATGTACGTTTAAATTAGCATACTTATAAGTTAAATTATCTTTATTTATCCCAAAATGTGTAAAAAAAATGTGCACCCGTGCGAAGCCGGGACGGGCCGCTGGTTGGAAAATAAATTTCAAAGTGACAGTTCACTCTTGTCACTCCAGTCAGTAGTTGTCAGCGGCTCGGCGGCAGTAGCTTACCTTCATAATCCATTTGAACAGTGGGAACACACGCAAGTCCGAGCACCTCACGAGAATGAACAGGCGCGCGGGCAATCACTCAGCGGGTTCACTATTGTGCAGTGATGGTAGGCAGACAGCCAGTGTACGGACAACCTTAATAATTGCTCATCCAATCGTACGATTCCGCGATCGTCTTTAAATAACTGGCGTAAGGACGAAAACCCGGGCAGGTGGCAACTTACTAATTCAATTAAATAATCAAACTGTGAGTAACTTCCACGGCAACAGGACGGAATCAATTCGATTATTTTATTTTAAAATATTAACTAAATTTCGCTATCCACCGGTAAGGCCGTAGTTACTGACGAAAGCTATTCGTGACCAATTAATTTTATTTTTGTTGTTTAATACAGGACCTACCTTATTCTCAAAACAGAAAATATATTGAATAATGCCGGAACTATAAAAGCCAATCCTCCGCTGTAATCAGCCTCAAGAGATCGGTAGTCGTTCGGCGTGAGCGATGAGAGCTTGGGTTTAGCAGTCAATATATTTAGCTGAGACTCTGTAAGCGAGTTCGACGACAAAGTCGCGAAGTGAAACGATTTATAAGAGCGATGGCAAGCGGCGTGGCGAACCCGACGCGACCGCGCGGCGCGGCGGCGCGGCGCTCCCCTCGCGCCGGAGAATGCTCGCTGCAACGTGTGAGGACGGCGACACAACATAGGCCTAGGGCCTAAAAATAAGTAAATTCGAACGATTTTTACATCCAAATTGCAACTATCCTTATCACCTGCCTATCTAGCGATTCCCAACTCATATCATGTATATCTTTAATTGCATTCCATAATAATGTATTTGTCGGATTGCCAGGATTATATGGCAACAAAAGGAGTTTTCTAATGAGATGACGAACAATAGAGAAGTATGAAAGAAGAAGACATGCTGCCGACCCCTAATGAATTGGGACAAGGGCAAGAGAATGGTGATGATGACGGATTGTCATGATTTATTCCGTTAGACTCGGACATCATGTGGGCAGAAGATGGGTTTCGTGCATTGAAAACACACTGGGTACACGCTTTTATTAGGTAAACTAACTTTATTATACTATTCATTACTTGAAATTAGAATTTAAAACAATAACACTAGGCACAATTAATCGGGTATAGTTCCGAGACGTCTCAACTCTTCTGCGATCAGACACTGAATGTCGTCTTCGCTGCGAGCTCAAAACATCACGACTCTGTAAAAGCGCGCTGTAGGTAGGTATGGGTAGACTGGTAAGTAGGTCGCGTGATGTTACCACTGGAGTGCTTGCGATTCATTTTACGTCCCGTACCGTCGTATTCGGATAATCTAACTGATCAAGAAAATGTTTATATATCTAGTTTAAATAACCTGATGCATATTTTATCATGTCGTCATAGTGACCGTCTATTGTTTTTTGATACTAACAGTTTTGTTAGAGATTTTGTTTTGACTGGGGATCATAATGTTTTTTCCCAAAAAAAGTCAACATTATTTGGCTTCACTTTTTGCATATTATATACACGCAGTTATTAATGATTTAACTAAGACTAGGTTAAGTGATGAAACAGTATTATCTTGTGTCTCCAATAATACTGTTATTGATTCTTTAAACTATTAGAGCCGACAAAAGAGAAGCCTGGTAATAATATTTTACTTTATCATCAGAATATAAATCGCTTCTCCGGCAAAATTTTAGACGTGGAACTGTTAGTTGATAAATACCGCATGAATATTTTATGTTTCTGTGAAATTTGGTTAAAACCAGATAGGATGTTGTTTAATGTGAATAATTTTTCAGTTGCCAGTGCGTACAACAGGTCCTCAGTGGGTGGTGGTACCCTGATACTTTGTGATAGCTGTCTCAAGAATGTATTAAGAAAGGAAGGAAGTGACTTCAATATTGATCTGTTAGTCAATTCACCAGAAAAATGTAAGCTGGTCTCATTGTTTAAATCATTCAATTTAAAATATTTATTTAATGAAGCAACTAGAATAACAGCAACCTCCGCTTCATGCATAGACAATGTATTTACTAACTGCATAGTAAAAGAGTCGTTATTAATTAGTGGCGTTAGGTTAGGTTAGGTTGTGACCATACTGGTCAACTTGTATCTTTTGAGTTAGACAAAAAGTTACAAGTAGTTAAAACAGTTCAATTAAGACCTCTTTCTAAAAATAAATTAAAATCTTTTAATAATAATGTTCTTAGCAACCTAAGTAAAGCTAGTTTTGACTCAACAGACCCCAATATAAACTACAGTACATTATTTTCTACAGTTTGCCATGAATTTGATAAAACAGTCCTGTAAAAAAAGTTAAACTCAATTCAAAATCTAAATTCAGCGAATGGGTCACTACGGGAATAAGAAAAAGCAGAGATACTTTATATAATTTATATCATGAAAAATCTCTGACTTCCAATCAAGTTTTTCACACTTACGTTAAAAACTATTCGAAAATATTTAAAAGTGTCTGCGCTCAAGCAAAATCTCAGATAATAAGTAATAAAATTGGTAATTCTAATAATACAATAAAAACTGTGTGGCAGGTTATTAACAGAGAAACCGGAAAGACTCAACAACAAGATAAGATTGAATTGTCCTTAAAAATAGATAAAAAAAACTATTTCTGATAAGTTAGAAGTCGCTGAGACACTAGACAATTTCTTTACCAACATTCCGTTAGAGGTTACGAAATCTCTCCCCTCTTCAGTTGAACTAGCTGAAGGCCTTCTTAAGGAGAACTTCACAAAGAATATACCAAACTTTAAATTTAAACCAGTATGTATTGCCACAATCAAAATGCATTCAAAAATCTCAATATAAAAAACACTGAAGACAGCGGCAAGTTTCCTGACTTGATGAAACATAGTAAAGTGGTACTAATTTTTAAATCAGGTTGTAAGACTGATCCTTCTAATTATATTATAGACCGATATCTGTGCTTCCAGCGTTGAGTAAAATCTATGAAAAAATCATGCTGGACCAGATGCTCTCTCACTTCAACTCTAATGGGATACTGCATGATCAGCAGTTTGGTTTCACGAAGAGTAGGTCAACAACGGACGCGGAAGTTAAACTCATCAGTCACATTCTAGAATCCTGGGAGAATTCCCAGGACGCTATTGGCATTTTTTGTGATCTCTCAAAAGCGTTCGATTGCGTCGACCACAACACACTGATCTGTAAATTACATCACTACGGAATTCGGGGTCGAGCTGCTGATCTTGTTCTTTCCTATTTATCAAACAAGCAGCAAAAAGTAAATGTAAATGGGGCGACGTCCTCCGGGTCTATAGTAAAGATGGGCGTGCCCCAAGGTTCAATTCTCGGGCCTTTTCTATTTCTTGTTTATATTAATGATCTCCCTTATATGATCGCAAAATTATCGGATATAATTCTATTTGCTGATGACACTTCGCTAATTTTTAAAACTCATAGAAAAGATACGGATCTCATACATGTCAACATAGTCTAACTGATCTCTCGAAATGGTTCGCAGCTAACAATCTTTTACTGAATGTGAACAAAACAAAATGTCTTAAGTTCTCTTTACCAAATGTAACACAACGTGACCAAAATTTAAATCTTGACGGTAAAAAACTTGATGTTATCGCGGAAACAGTATTCTTAGGGATTACTATCGACTCAAAACTGCAGTGGGGCGCGCACATTGGAACTCTTTCGGAGAGGTTAAGCTCAGCTGCCTATGCAGTTAGATGAAAATAAGGCAGTTAACTGATGTAGCCACAGCCAGGTTAGTATACTACGCTTATTTCCACAGTATTATGTCTTATGGCATTCTGCTGTGGGGATCGGCAGCAGACGTTGATTCAATTTTCATTTTGCAAAAGAGGGCAGTCCGCGCGATCTATAAAATGGGTCCTCGCGAGTCCCTCAGAGAAAAATTTAAAGAGATCGATATACTGACTCTGCCTTCACTTTATATCCTAGAATGTATTTTATATGTCCGCAAAAACCGAGGGCTTTTCAAAGTTAGAAGCGACTTCCATAACAAACACGCGCAGTAAACACGAAATTGTAATACCCAAATTTAGATTAACAAAAACTAGCAAGTCATTTCTTATAAACAGTATACGTTTTTATAATAAGTTGCCTAAGTCAGTTACAGAACTGACCGATGGAAAGTTTAAAAATTGCATCAAACGTGTCCTTATTAAAAAAGCATATTACAAAATTAAGGACTACGTTGAAGATAAAGAAGTTTGGCTGTAGTTCCTTCTGCTCATGCGGCTTCCCTGGTAGCTCATAAACGACACAAATGTGTGGATGTCTCTAACTATTCCCAATATTATTCTTTCCATTCTTTTTATTCATTCTTTTACACTAGTTTTCCAATCATTGCACCATTCGTTCATTGTTCAGAATAGTTACAGCACTGATGATAACATCTGTGTCAATTGTTTAAGTTAGTGTTCTTTTATTGTTTTATTTTTACTTTTGTATAGATTCTTTCTATTTACCTATTTTTTGTGAATGTGTGGACATTGTAGGCTTTGTGTGTTTTTTTTTTTTTTTTTCTTTTACTACCTTCTGTAGTAAGCAACGACTTATTGTCGGGCCTACGCTGTCCTCCCATAATTAAGTACTAACGCTGTAACTTCAAATATTGTAAAACCAAATGATTTTAAAAGAGTAACCATGGAGTTTCTTGCCGGTTCTTCTCCATAGGAATCGACCAACCCGAACCGTGCACCTTTTGTTGATGTTTTATAAGTGCCCATGTAGGCCTATGTAAAATAAAATATTTTGATTTTGACTTAATAGCCGGTAAAATAAACAATACCCGAACTGTCAGTCGACTAAGGTGACAATTAACTTACGTGCTGCCAGCACAATTAAATATTTTCAACTAATCCGCATTTTCGTTCCGTTTCACACAATTTCATGTATGAACAATTTCAATTAAAAAATTAAAAATTTAAAGAACCCCGCCGCTTTGTTTTGTGCTTATACTAAACGGTCTACTTAGCGGTCCCCAGACGCTAAGACGCTTGGATTATTTTATTTTTGGTTTTTTCGAGGTTTTTTGTGTCGGGGATTTTTAAATTTAATTATTATTTCATGCTTTTTAAACTTCTATTATTTTATCTTAGCCTTGAATGTCCCAATCCTGGGCATAGGTCTCCTCCCATTCCTTCCACTTTTCTCGGAGTTGCGTCTCTTCTCACTAATTAACGAAAATAAAGAAAGATATAAAAAAAAAACTCTAGCTCTTAGGAGGGAGGGGTGGTGTGCAGCCTCCCTCCCCCGGCGGTGCCCATTGTTACAAGTGACAAGAATTAAAATTTCGAATCGTTAAGACCCGTAGTAGTTGTTTATATCCCTTCATCATCTAGAAAAGAGGTGATGAGCTTCAAACGGCTGAGCAGATTTTCTCGAAACATAGTTAAGAACACTCTCGATTAAAATACCTTTCAAACGACCCCAATTTCATCAAAATCGGTTCATCCGTTTAGGAGCTACGATGCCACAGACAGACACACAGATACACAGACACACAGATACACACGTCAAACTTATAACACCCCTCTTTTTTGATCGGGGATTAAAAATAACAACACAGTTATTTATGGATTAAAAGTTTGTTGACCCAATGAGTACCCTGGCCCCGTCAATACGGCGCTCGACCCTGCACTGCCAGGCTGGTACGGCTGGTTTAGGTCGAGTAGCTATGTCACAATTTAGAAATTTGACATAAGCTAAACGACATGCAGCAACAGCCCGTGCGTCCGTCTCGACTTGACAAAGTCGAGATATTTTATTTGATTGTCTTTCTCAGCCTTCACGAGGTTCTCGTCATGCGGGATGGTAACATCGACTATCATTACGCGGCGCGCTGATCGGTCTATCACCACAATATCATCATAACAGGCTAATAAATTGGCGACAATAGTCCTGTCAGACAATATTTTTATTATATTATTACTAATGACCGGATCCGGCATTTATTTACAATTTTTACAGCCGAATGCAAATAAAAATGTATGAACTCTGTATCCAAAAGGTTTATTTCGTAAGACAAGCTCTGATAGTACCTCGACAAGGTGTAACCGGACCCTTCACCTTCCCACACTTGCACTGACATGATCCCCATCATGAGAACTATTGCGCCTTCCCCGGCTAGTGCGAGTCTGCGTCTACGGGTCCCTTCAAGTCCGCGAGGAGAGTGAGCTGTAAAACTTCACGACAACACCTGCGTCACCCGAAACGACTGGGAGCCGTGTCTCCTCCCGAGCCATTCCTCGAGCGCTGGTCGGATCGTCTCGATGGTGGCGAGGCCAGCGGTAGGGTGCAAAAGCCTGTCCCGCCACTCCGCCACCAGGACCTCGCGGAGCTGAGACCGACGCAGCTCGATTTCGCGCTGCACCGGTTCACCACCCCGCGTCTGCGCCTCCTCGCGCCACGGGTACAGTGACTTGAGGACTCTCCCCTCTAGGTCCCAAGGCGGCGACAGGGCCAGTGCGCTAGCCGTCCTGTAGGAAATTGTGCGATACCCCCTGATA
Source organism: Cerastis leucographa (assembly GCA_963082945.1). NCBI lineage: Eukaryota > Metazoa > Arthropoda > Insecta > Lepidoptera > Noctuidae > Cerastis > Cerastis leucographa. The sequence goes on along the minus strand of OY720380.1, from coordinate 23,456,006 downwards.
GAACTGAGGCCCACACCAGGGGCCATTGATCGGAAAATTCCTAAGTAAAATTCTCCTACCGGCAGTTCTCGGGCCCCCAGATTGGGAAGCAGCGTTGCCATCAATTTGCCGGAAGTGAGGTCCAAAATCCCACCGGCTGTCGAGCACCAATGCCAGATACTTCATGGTGGACGCGACAGCAATTTGCTCCCTCCCCCCCCCCCGACCACAATATGGGATCACGGCGTCGGAGCACTCATGTTGGTAAATCCTAAGATTACCAATATTCGGGCTTTTACAGTAATATATCCTTACTTTGAATAAAGTGTTAAAACAAAGTAAATATTCGCACCAGGCACAGAGCCTGAATTCTGTTAGGTGTTTGTCCGGTTTATGTTCGCGGGCGCTTCCTTTGCGCTGCTGTATAGTGTCCTCTCTAGTTGGGAGGCTGATGCAGTGTAGTGTCGTCACATACTTACAATACGAACTTGGCTCATAAAGAAGTCGCTTCGTTGCGCTACAGCACAGTTGCGCACCGCTCGACGCTCGCGAGCTGTCGGGCTGTGGCAGTCGCGCGCTGCCTGGGACGCGGACGCCTGGGTTACGGTTATTCTATGGTAATAGCGAACTTAAGGCGTAACTGCCTATTTTATTGAACAGGTAAATAGACTATTAAAGCTTGGAATTGGGGCTCAGTCCAATAAAGTGCGATAGATTTGTCCCCATCTCAATCAATTGGACGTAATACTGAGTTGTGGACGTAGGTAACCGACACCGCCCGCGCCCGCGCCCCTCGCCTCCTCTCTCTGCTCCCCTGGGAGGTCCCTTCCGAGGCTGGAAGGCGTGACGGATATATTTTTCTATATTTCTGGTTCAATGTAATTTTGATCAAGCGCATTATACAAGGTGTTGTTTTGCATCCTCGTCAAATTCAAGGAGGTAACTATGCTAATGATTCTCGTCCCGAATCAATAATAACATGGGTAATTTTTTTTTTTCTTATTTACGGAAGTTGGTAAGTGTGAACCACCCGTGTTTTAAACGCGGACTGTTTGGTTCTCGCCCTATAACCTCGCTTACACATTTACTAACAATCTCAAACGTTTATTCGACCATTTCTTATTCCCTAAACCACGTTCAGGGGGTTATTCTGAAATATTGACACACTTAAACAACCAAAAAAATAGCGTTTACCTACTAGAAAGGTGTGCTCAGAAAGGGTGGTACAGTGGTCTGTTTCACACCTTTTAATATGACCACACCAAACGCAAAACTTTAGCAAATAATCAGCTGTCATACATCCAATAGGTAGGTAGGTACTCGACACAAATGTATAACACGCCGTTAGGTTGATTATAGAGATAGATTATACATAACAAAATTGAACCATGATAAATATAAAAAAAATCAATTCAGATACTCGAGCTCGAGAGTATTAGTCTTTTTCCGACTTTGCAAATATCCATTAAATCTAGGTAAGTATTATTTACCAATTTGAAGATTATAACTGACTGTGGTTATATTATAAACTTCTCAATATAATAAGTGTTACCTAACGCCCACTGCTCATCGGCGGCACTCGAGCGGCAGATCGCACAGGGCGCCGCGCGCCGGGCGGTACGTCGCGCGGCGGTACGTCGGCGGTACACAAGCGGTGCGGCGGCGGTCGCAGCTGCCCTCTCTGATTTACGTATTTAATTATGCAGCGTAATGATGTTTCGTTCAATTGCTGGCTCCACTCAGCTCTAAACTCCGTAACAATAAAATAGTATTTACGTCCAGTAGAGACACTCGCAGAATCGTTGAGTCTTTGCGAACAAACGCGCACAACTTTGAACATTATTTAAAGAAGCAGACAAGAGTAACAACAATAAAACAATTGTTTACCTTATTGTTTTATGTTCGAAAGTTAGAACAGACAAATTGTGGCAGCATTAGCAAACGTTTTACTTTGGAAGTCGGTTGTTTTTATTATTATTTTTAGAGAAACTGCTGTGATTACTGAGCCCTTTAAGATAAGATAAGCAAGTATCAGACACACGATTGATGAATAACTTGTGTAGATACAGTGAATTATTATTATATTAGAAACCTATAAAAAATCAGTAGCATATTGTACAATTAAAAATAATAGTTGCACAGTGAATAATAGTAAGTTCGCCTGAATGTTGTGTTTATGACTCGCCATGACCAGGGCAACCACATCAATCAAATGATTGTTTTATTTAGAAGGAGGTATTTTCCCACACGTACTGCCCAGTAGTGCGTCCCGCAAGGGCGGCGCGTGGTGGCTGGTCCGGTCTGGTCCGCTCCGGTCCGGGCTGGCGGCGCGCGTGACGGCGCGCCTGTTTATTCACCGCCACCACAGCGCACCGCGTCGTTGGTTTACGGTCCATTTCAGACCAAAATAACTTTTCAATTATACGCCACTTTATCCCAGCGCAATGAAAAAATAAAGTACCCACTTAACCTTTGACATATGAGCTCGAACTCATATTGAATTCGGCCTTACTTCGTCAGAAATATAAAGAATGCGGAACGAGGAATAATATCAATAAACCGAAACAGACAGCTGACAGCTGTGTTGTGCGGTTATGCGGTTATGCCGAACTGCCGATCTGTGTAGGTGGGGGAGTCGGACGCGGGTGTCATGACTCCCCTCAAAATCTTTGTTCAAATAAGAATGCACCAAAAGAACCTAATCTATCCTAGGCCCGGCTCGCTTCATGGCTCTTGCGTTTTCTTCGTCTTGAAACTTGACCGGCCGGAGGGTCATAAGCACGGGGAGGGGAATGGACCGCTAAACCCCAAACCCCGAAATTTCGGACAACTATAAAGAAATCAACCAATCCGAGGCGGAATGCTACAATTTTCTCGCTTTGCTCGCTAATTAATCCTATACTTTCTAAATTCTACAAATCTTAACAAAGTTCCTCTTATTCTCATTTCTGTATAAATGAACAAAATGAACCTAACTTAGGTTCTTTTTGTCCAAGGAGAGCTGCTAAAATTTTCCAGCTCGCTACGCTCGCTAATACGGGCGTTGTAGCATTTATAAGGCATTCAGACCAAAAGTATTGTCGGCCGCTGACTGTGAGCGCGCGTTACGCAGTTTATCGCTTTTCCATATATATTTAACTTCTCGGTCACACCGAACCATCGACTAAGAGTGACGACGATGTGCGATGAATACGTTTGGTGTGAACGAATAAGTTGACAGAGTTCCTCCTATATCAGGGATACAAAAATTTTCAAGCTCGCTTCGCTCGGTCTTGTATTGACTTTTTTCTCTATAGTTTTCTGCATTATTCGTCTGAGTACCTATATAACTCCAGTATAAATATTCAAAAGAAAATCTAACCTACCCGATGCAGTGCTAAAATTTTCGGGCTCACTCTGACACACTGCATTCTTTTCAGTTTTAATAAACTAACTAATACAATTTCTGTTTTAATATACAAAAAGAAATCGCTTCAAATTCGAAGTAGGTGCAAAATTTAACGAGCGCGCTACGCTCGCTCTTGAATCCTGACTATTCTCAGTTGATGATTATGAGTTGGCTTTTCTATATAGTCGAGAAAATTACTCTTTCGACACCGACAAACGAAAACCCAACATATCCGTGGTGGAGTGCAAACTCTTTTCGGAAAGCTAAAGATGCAGCCCCCCGGAAATAAACATGTCCATTATTGTTTTGTATAGGTATGTCCAGAGACGGTTGACATAACTTTTACAAAGGTTGTTCCTTATAGTGTTTAGGCCTACAAGTTAGATTCTGTTGTTATTCAAGTGGCCCGCCTGGCTCGTAGCGGCGCCGCGCTAGGCACAGGCGCAGATAAAGCCGGTGGGGGTCCCAAGGTGTCCCGACTCTGTACCCCTTTTCCCTGTGGCAGATTTACCAGCAGGCTGAGTTAACTTAGGTCTAACTTCGAGGAGGTGTTAGTGTTAGTTTCTTCAATCTTTAGCCGGCTAAACTGAAGTGTAACCGCAGGCCTTTGGCTAAAAATGTAGAAGGACACACAAACACCTTTCAATGGTGCTAATTTCGTAATGAAAGACAAAACTAGTTCAGTTTCGGGTAGCCTTTTTTTTCATATTTCTTTCTAGATAATCTAGTCGTTTCTGGCATTCGCCGGTCGCTGCCGCGGCACCGCTCGCTTCGCTCGCTCGGTTCGTGCGTATTATAGGAGGTCACAGTTCTAACCTAACCTAACCTAACCATTTTTCTTTTAATAACTCACCCCGTCTAACTAGTTCGGTTCTCGATAGCCTCAATAGCCTGCTGCGGCCCGGCGCGTCCATCGAATACATTTTTAGCCGTTTCGTTTCGGTTAATGTGCACATAAACCGGCTAAAGATGGAATATCACGACACAAACTAACATGATATCGAACTTTAGCTGCTTCTCGAAGATAAACCTAAGTTTAGCCGGCTAATCTTAAGTTTATGTTCACACCCACCTTTAGCCGTAACATATCGACTATTAACATGCACTTGCTTTAGAAAATTCTATTGGAACGCTAAAATAACCTGAACAGTGATAGCGAGATAGAGACATAAATCAAAAAAATAAAATGTTATCAATGAATGTTGCGCGTGCACGTGGCGAGGCCCATTCTCCATTCCAATAACCGTGTGGGTTACCCCGGTTACCCGGATAAATCGAGTCGAAAAACGAAAACAACATCGAAACAAAAGAAAATAAAGCATGAAACTACAAAACCACGAGTTTCGCGTTTGCCAAAAATACTCCGTCGTGATTCGAGACGCTCTATGCTCTATGTTGTGTGGAGTAAATGCGACCCCAAAGGAGACGGGCGAGACTACATGTATTTTGGGACCCACACTTAGAGGTAGCATTCACTATAGCAACTTATACATAGTTGTAAAACGACTAAAGACTATCAAAAAAGTAAATGGAAAGTAAGACGGAAAAGTTGGGAGAAAAGAGATATACGTCTATATACAAGATAACCTAAAAATGTTAAGATTAAGATTTTTAACAGTGGAATATCTCCGTAATTAAGATGAATCAGAATATAAAACTTGAGAGGTGTCAAGGGACACCCGGATGGAACGAAGTTCCTTTCACGTACATAATATCAATACATTTTAGATTTAAGTTAGTGTGCGAAAAATAAAATATTTAATTTAAGGAAGATTAATCCTTAATTCGAAGCAATACGTCTTACTTAACTGCACAACCGAATTTGTACTTTGTAGTTCGGTCACTCAAAATAATAATCATATCTATCCTTACTCACATACACACCCCAATTGTACGTAATTTAAGGAAATTTCAACTTTATTTTAAAGAAATAAAGCTTACAATAGCTTACTATAGCAAAAAGTGTCGTGACAACTTTTCGTAAGATTTTTTTCCGTCTAGCCCCCTTTCACAACGCGCGTTAAGGAACTTCGTTCCAAAAATATTTAACCTCTCGGACGGACGGACGACTCATAAAGAAAGATTCGAATAAACTACTGTATATCCCTTGCAGTTTTAGTTCTAACTTTACGTGTTTTGCTTATCGTCATAAGCCAAAACCCGAATTTTTACTTCATTGCCCGTACCTAATTGACGAATCATAAAACTGCTAGACTGCAGCTAGAGACTAAACTGATTACCAACACAGTAATTAGTCCAATCACTATTAAAACGTACATGTCGCATATGTCGTTACGATTTTGATCTATAAGCGAATTATAGACGGCACGGTTGGCGCAGTGGTTGAGCTATCGACTGCTGCGCTGCGTGTCGCGGGTTCGATCCCCGCACGGAACAAATATTTGTATGGCCTACAGATAGTTGTTCCGGGTCTGGCTGTTTGTGTATGTCAGTTTAAATGTTTGTAAACGCACCCACGATACAGGAGAAATTCCTAATGTGGGGCAACGTTTTTAAAAAAAAAAAAAAAAAAAATAGTCAAGTAAAACGATTCTTATTACGCTGAGAGAAGATAATATTGTTTTACATAAATTATAACAGCCAGAGCTGACTAGCTATGTACAGCTATTGAAAGACAGGGTTTGTTGAATAAAAAAAGTATAAGTAATAAATCTTATTGATTGGTATTTTACATAGTTTTTATTTTATGCAACACAGACGTTACGATGGCCAAGTTGCTGTCGGGTTTTATTTTCAGGGTCGCGGCTTATCAGCCCCCAACATGAGTGGCAAATGTGTTCGTCTCCTGTTATCTGGAATTAATTAATTATTTTAAAATAAATAAATTCACCTTTAGTGTAATAAACATAAAGAGTTCCATGTATAAGTAACAAAAGTGCCTGACTCGCAGGTCGCCAGGTTCCCACCCGAAAGAAAAACAGAATTGTTTGATAAATAAGAAAGAGAATATGACCTCTGATACCTGTGGAGCGGTATATAAATATTTCAAGATAAAATGCAACAGCCACCCATCTTCCATTTTGATGACTGAAAGATCTCAGTAAAATACACTACTTCTACTGCTGCCTCGGCCAGTCTTTTACTGCATACTGTTTTAGTCAGTTATAGTATAGGGCAACAGTAAGAATGAGCTTAATATAAGATTACAACAGTATGTATTTATACATATAAAAGCTAAACGAATCTCAGTTTGTTGTTTAGATAGATATCCTAAATAAGTTCTTAACTTATGTTATAAATACATGTTTTTTTACGAATATACTAACATCACGTGGATACACCCATCTCTGAAATTTTTCAAAGCTCTGAGCACCTTCATCGGAGAGAAAACTCCTCCGTAAGAGAGTAAGTTAACGCAACGCATGTTTGTGGTTAAAATCAAAGTCCAAATCAAAAGCAACTCATTGTCCAGAGAAGAATGCGGTAATCTGAGACAGGGTACAGTATCTTCAGTTCAAGATGTAAAGGCCAAGTCGTCGCGATTCTACAATGTCGCAATGATAATGATAAACACAAAATCCCAGACAAAAATACAAACGTAACGTTGGACTATGACATCATAGATCTGACAGTGACAGTAGTGACGGGACTCAATTGATCATCATTGATAACGTTCCTTTTATACGATATACTACAAAATCGCCATAGTTTCATTTTTATTAAATGATTTTGCATTGTTAATTGGCGTTTTAATATCAGGTTTGCATATTGTTTTTATTAATTTTTGACATTATAGAATGTATAAAAACTAAGAGAAAGAGCCATATATGGTAAGAAAACCCTTGAGCAAAAACACATGTCATTGGATTGGAACGTAATCGGAAAAATGTTGCGTTTTGTAATTGCACGATTACTTAATTTGAGTAAATTTAAAATATTTATAACTTTTGATTCCCGTGTCCTAAAAATTAAATATTTTTTAAATAAATAACTCATAAAATTGTAGGTACAATTATTTTATATTTACACTTGAACGGAGCTTCGTTAATTAATAGATTCCACTTTCGCCCGTCTCCTTACAAAATGTAAGCATCATTGTATTGTAATCAAATTCCCCATATTAAAAATTGTCAAATAATAATCTAGGACTTGAAAATTGTAGAGGCATGGGCGGCGAAAACTTTACAGCCTATACCTTCAAAATTTGTAAATCCGCCACTGCCTTCTCCGACCATATATATAGATCCTATTTACAAAATAATACTAAATACGACCAAATTAATTCTTTTATATAAATATTATAAGTAGGGCGCACAATATTATTCATTTGAAGGAATTGGCACCAGTAATTTAATATAATATTTTACATAAACTGAATAAATGCATACATTTGCAATTCATATAGGGCCGTTCATACGAGTGCGACGTTGATGTCGGTCGGCTGCCAGACGCCGCCGCGCGCCGCGCCGCCGCCGTGTCGCCGGGGGTCGCGGGCGCTGGGCAGCTGCTGAGCTGGACGACTACTAGCGCCTTCACGGACCGCCCTGCGCTTCCTCACAGTACGCGTCCGGTTCACCTCGTCACCTCTTTCAAGTTATTATAAATGAATGGTAGTAATATGGGTAAGATACATACTCATAAATGATGTGATTTCATTGGAACGCACTAAATTAAAAGTGTACCGCTATCCACGATATTCATACATTATCATGATTACAAAAGATGTTCTTCTTAGCGTGTCCTAACCTGAACCTAAACCGCTTGTTTGGCGCCCTAGGTTGGTGTTGGTAGATTTTCCTTGCAGCGACCAACTTGGGTCCAGAGTCTTTTTAAAGACTTCCAGGTCAGGCATGGCAACTCATGTCCAGGTGGGCGACTTTCAGAAGGTGAAACGAATGGGTGAGGTAGGCACTTCGTACCTCCACGGCTTTAGTCTTTCTGTTGACCACTTGTCAGTGAATGGGGTGACACGCTTGGCCTAGGCGTCCGTGGATGGGTGACCATCCAGTAGCCGTTGGTCCCGACTGCCATTTTTAGGACAGTTGTTACAGGTGGTCAGTGGGTCGGAAGTCAACACAACCAGTCTTGTATTACCCAGTAGGTACTAACTGGGTTGTCAGAGCAGTTGGGCAGTGGCTCCATGTAAAATATATAGTTTATGAATAATATCCGACTATAGTTATTAATGTATTCAGTCTAACTTTTACTTGGTCACACAGTCAACAGCAGCACCAGTCTTCGGTTCTTCTTCATAAGAAACGACCAACTCGAACCGTGCTCCTTTTGTCGACGTTTTATAAGTGCCCATGTAGGCCTATGTAAAATAAAATAGTTTGATTTTGACCAACACAAAAAATAAAAAATATCTTAGGCAGTCATAACGACTGCCGACAGAAGTGAAAACTCAAAACAATAGAACTACGCGTCGCTAGTCTGGCGCTATACGTCACGACGACGTCGAGGTCATCGGTGACGCGAACCCAACAAATTTCCTGCCAAAAGTCGCTCAACGCGGCTAAAGAAGTTTTCACTTCAAAGCTATTAACGTAACTTGCTAACGAACGATTCAGCCTATTGTTAAATTAATTGCAAGGGACGTAACTTTGAAGATACATTTAGATACAGTACGTTATACGCAAGTCTCCTTAAATCTTAGCGTAATTCCCAAACGAGCGGGATTATAGTGCTCAGTTATCTGGCGTAAGGCATCTTTATCGAGGCGCCTCGGGCGGCAAGATTCTATAATACGCATTTTGTGCTAGGGGTACAAAGGGCGGTCGCCGGTGGGCGCAGGCCGCCCGGGTATTGAACCCGCGCCTTATCGGGATGCTCGCCATTGCACCGATCAAGACAGTCACGACGCGAGCCTATTACGTACTGACTGAACGAACAACCGCACCGTACCGCGCTGAACCGCGCCGTACCGCGACGCTCGCATCCCGCATCCTGCCGAGGTGGGGGGTACAGCGACACATAAAGACATAATATGATAAGTTAAGGTTGCTGTAGTTAAATAAAATATTTGTAAAGTTAGTTAGTTGTAGGTTACTGTAATGAAATTATGTAAATATATAATATTTACATTGTCTTGTCATGATAGAATAAGATACAGTACAGAATGAGAAACGGGTTGTTCGTATTTAATTGTTAACACTTACGTATTATTTATTATATATATTATTATTAATAATATACATAAATACTACTACGTACATACACATACCTCCCATTGCTACATACGATATTTAGATACATATAATGAATTATGTCGGGGGTTCAGGTTGTTTACACTTATACATATTACGGATATACACGCTACCCACGGGCAACGCCTCTAACAAACAAAGCTGTTTAATAGTCGACACGACAGATCAACTTCAGTAGATTGATATTTAGAAGTACTGCTTCAATTATTTTAGATTGAGCTAAGTGTTGAACTTCAATATTTAAAAATGTTTACATTTAGAGGACCCTGTACATTTTGACCATAACCGCGAGCTTTTATTTCGCATGAGCTCGTCAAAACGCATCATATGAGCCCAAGCATAAGGTAGATGCCGTACACTATTAACGAGTTCTTCTGGAGGGTTGGATATCCTGCATGATCCCGGTGGTGCCTGTGCATCAGGTCTTTTAATATCATTGACAAGTGACAAGATTTCAAATTTCGAATCGATCAGACCTGTGGAAGTTGTTTATATCTCTTCATCAACTTAATAAAAAACCGGTAAGTGCCAGTCGTGCTGACACGCACACAGGGTTCCATAGCACCAAACAATATAATAACAATATTTTTAACGCTCACTCATTTGTAATTTACTCTATCTCAACAGTAAAATTAAATTTATTTTGATAGTAGGTATGTTAATGAAGAACGAAGTTACGCTGCATTTTGATGAAAAAGTCCAAAATATCTCAAAAACAAAACTTCAAATCTTATTTTAGTTGAGAGTTTTTTTAACGTCCTACAATCCTACATTTTTGTCGGAATTTTCCTTCTCTTACTTTAGAAATTAGAGAGGCGGGGGATTGACTTTGAAAGAAAATGGATAGGAATCTCAATGTCATTTTTAAATACGTATCTATAGATACCCCGCAAGTTTAGGTTTGATGTTTTTTTTTAGTTTCAGTTCCTTGTATCCGTCCTTAATCTTTTTATTTTTTATTCATTGTAAAATGGTTCACATACATCTACTTACCAAGTTTCAACTGTGTAGTCCAAATAGTTTCGGAATAAAGTGGCTGTGACACACGGACGGACAGACAGACAGACATGACGAATCTATAAGGGTTCCTTTTTTATTATTCGTTTACGGAACCCTAAAAAGAGGTTTTCAAATGGCTGAGCCGATTTGAAATGTAACTAAAAACAATCATGAGTAAGAAACCTTTCAAACGAAAAACTTTACCAAAATTGGTTCATCCGTTCAGGAGCTTAGATGCCACAGACAGACCCACAGATATATAATTCAAACTTATAACTCCCCTCTGTTTTGGACGGGAGTTAAAAAGTAACCATATCGATGCAAAAAGTAACCATATTTTTTTTTCTAATTCCCTTCATTGCATTTGATATTTTTTTCAACATTCAAGCCGATTTTTCGAATTTAACAGACAGTCTTGCTCGTGGCTCGTGGCTCGTGGTTGAACGGTCGAACTATCCACTATTGCCGTGATTGACACGATTAGAACTTAAACATTGATGTTGTTCCATACAATGTAATTTATGTTATTTTCAAGTGAAATAAAATGATCGTACGAAATTATAAAATTTGTGGTCTTATTCTTTGTGGTCCAGTGATCTAACATGTTACACGTGTCATGATTACGCAATTGTTCCCTGGAGCTGAGGGTAGCGCTCTTCAAGTGCCATCATGGTTCCACCACGAAGAGCGCACCAACTCACCACAGTCACCACACCAGGGGCGAAGGGTCAAAATTTTGTAAGGGGAAGCCGACGAAAAAAATGAGATCATTAATTTTGTTTTTAAAGTGAAACTTTTATTACATCGTCTCAAACTTTTTCGTCTGTGTGTTGCATGTCGCGTGACGATCGGTCGTGGAGCAGGGATAAAATGAAAGGCGCTCGTCAGAGCGCCTTTCACTTTATCCCTATTCCGCGGTCTACTCCGCGCTATAGTGTGAAAAAAAGTTTGACTTTTACCGTGGTTTCATAAAACCACACAATCCTTTTATTCGTCATCGCATTTTTAAATTTCATTTTGATTGTCAGCGACCCCGAAAACGACGAAAATGTCACCCATGATCAGTATACACAAAAATTTTCGAAGGACCCATATTGATCTTTTTTTCATAACTTATGTATTGTAACGATTAAATGCACAGGAACTATAGAAAATATGTTTATTCATAAAAGTGAACGCGTATAAATACAATGTTTCATGTCTATGCTATTAACCGTTGAGGAGTTCCCTCATGAGAAGAGGACCCTGGCGGTAGGATGAATTCATGATACAAATCGTCATTATCCATCAAATATGAACACGTATGCAAAGTTTCGTGTCTGTGCTATTAAACGTTGAGGAGTTCCCTCGTGAGAAGACAATCCTGGCTGCAGGATGAGATCATGATAGATTTTATGTGTATCCATCAAATATGAACTCGTATGCAAAGTTTCGTGTCTGTGCTATTAAACGTTGAGGAGTTCCTTCGTGCAAAGACGATCCTGGCTGCAGGATAAGTTCATGATACAAAACATGATCATCCATCAAATATGAACTCGTATGCATAGTTTCATGTCTGTCCTATTAAACGTTGAAGAGTTCCCTCGTGAGAAGACGATCCTGGCTGGAGGATAAGATCATGATAGAATTTGTGTTTATCCATCAAATATGAATGTGCATACAAATTTTTGTGTCCGTGCTATTTACCGTTGAGGAGTTCCCTCGTGAGAAGACAATCCTGGCTGCAGGATGAGATCATGATAGAATTCATGTGTATCCATCAAATATGAACTCGTATGCAAAGTTTCGTGTCTGTGCTATTAAACGTTGAGGAGTTCCTTCGTGAGAAGACGATCCTGGCTGCAGGATGAGATCATGATAGAATTTGTGTTTATCCATCAAATATGTGCATACAAATTTTTGTGTCCGTGCTATTTACCGTTGAGGAGTTCCCTCGTGAGAAGACAATCCTGGCTGCAGGATGAGATCATGATAGAATTCATGTGTATCCATCAAATATGAACTCGTATGCAAAGTTTCGTGTCTGTGCTATTAAACGTTGAGGAGTTCCTTCGTGAGAAGACGATCCTGGCTGCAGGATGAGATCGTGATAGAATTCGTGTTTATCCATCAAATATGAACGTGCATACAAATTTTCGTGTCCGTGCTATTTACCGTTGAGGAGTTCCCTCGTGAGAAGACAATCCTGGCTGCAGGATGAGATCATGATAGAATTCATGTTTATCCATCAAATATGAACTTGTACACAAATTTTCGTGTCTGTGCTATTAAACGTTGAGGAGTTCCCTCGTGAGGAGACGATCCTGGCTGCAGGATTAAGTTATGTCTGTCATAAAAATGTATTGTTCTTAAAACCAAAGGTGTGCGCTTAATTTCAGCTCAATCGGGCATCGGGAAGTGGTTCTAATTTAGCTTGCTATACATACAAACATTGAAAGTTCCCTGTCGTAACTCGAAAATCTTCGGCTTACCTAGTCCTTACAAAACGCTGCTGATAGCTGCGAAGTCACGTGTCCGCGTTCATACGAATTTAGTTCTGAATTCTGACACCCGAGCGTCGGCTTACTGGCGCCACATGTTGCTTTCTTTGTTGACATGAAAAATGCTGGCATTTATGTAATGTTTTCAATCCTATGATGTATTTAATGTCTGTACTGTGATGTGATAACCTCAGATGTGTACATAATTTACTATTTGACTACAGTAGACACTAGACACTACGTATAGTGCCTTGTTCCCAAAGGGAAGCCGGCAGGAATCGGCTTCTTAGGAGCCTTCGGGGCTGCACCACACTCCACTCGATCCTAAGTTTATCAACTGTCATGTGACGTGTGCGTGGTTACTTAATTGTTAGTATTTCTATCGAAGATCATTAATTAGATACACAGAAACATGTTTGTATAATGGAAGAAAACAGAATGTTCAAATTAAGTTCAGTAAACCACAAACATTATGTCGAAAGAACGCGCCTTTCCGGAATGTTTGATAAACGACTAATAAATCTGGCGGTGTGGCAGACACGGCCGGGCAGCGCCGCGCCGCACCGCACCACACCGCGCCGCAACGCGCCGCAACGCGCAACAACGCGCCGCGCCGCATCTCTCCGAGGCACAGATTACTGCGCTGCGACAATATCGTCTAATTTACTTATTTCCGTTCCCTTTGAGGGCGGCGAGCACTCGCGGAGGGTCGAATTCTTAGCGTCGCAGCCTGGCGCCCATTCCAGCCTCATTCAATTGTAGTGGCTAATCGTGCCCCGCACCCCGCGCGCCCTCCGCCCGCCCTCCGCCCGCACACTTATCTCTAAGCGTCGCCCTACACGCTCGCTGCTCCGGGACGATGTATTACAAAAGGATTTTTCCACCGATTTCCCCACAAACTGGATAAACCCGGATTTAGATCGAACGAAATATACCGTCAGCAAATTCCTCACCCGTCTTTATCCGCCTGAAATAAGACGATTTTATGGCGCTCAGCTTGGCACGTCACAAATTATTCGCGTTCAAGTATATTTTTTTCAAATTAATGTGATAAGGAAAATGTAGTGAAATGTGCAGAAGAAGGAACTTGCGGGAACTGAGAGCTCACAAACAAAAGAGCGCAGGTCGTGTGGCGCCCGCGCCGCATGCGAGGAGCGACGCACACACAATCACTTCATAGATCTATACTAACACATACTCGTGCCTCAATAGTAATAAGTTCGCTTCGAGGTCTACTCGCTTTCTCCGAAACGTAACTTCGGCAACGAACGAAAATTAAACGTAGTTACGTTTGTGACCTTACTCTATATCATTTGCGGACGCACTCAAGAACTTCGAATTCATAGACAATTTGCGTGAACGAATGTATTGAATGTTTTGTGTAGGCTTTTTTCCATCTCTATTAGTATAAAATACGGTTTTTATTTTAACTTAAAATAAATGGGTCTTTTTTCCTTTACTCTAAAATTTAACGTATTACTTGTAGTTTATTAAGCTTTTCAAGCAATATTCATGCAGAAGTCTTAAATATATCAATAAAATTTATATTTTTGTTGACATTGATCGAGACACTACAAAAAACTTATCATAGATATTGCTATCCGACAAAATTTAAGAGTAGCATTTCATGCAAACTATGGTAAGAAATGTATGACAACCAAATATATTGGTATAATCTTTCGACTAAAAAAAATATCTTTGGCTCGGGTGTCAAATTGAAGTGACAGATGACAGATTTCTATCCAAACACAACAAACTTTTATTTGTTTTTATCAAATAACTCTACGAAAACTAGTTTAACATCAAGAAATCATGAAAAGAAGACAAAAATCCTTTACCCAATAACAGAAAACTGGACTAGATTGAACCAAAAAAACAGAAAATGAAACTTTTGTTAATAATGTCACTGATGCATCGACACCGACGCCTGCCGTTTAACAAGAGGCACACCTACCATCTCCGGGCTCGTCGCTTAGCTCCGCCTCGCAGCCGCCGGGACGCGCCACATCCGTGGGCGCTGCGTCGCCGCTGCAGCTGCATCGAGCCCCATCGACGAGTTTTTCTCCCCGCCGTTGACCCCACCATCGATCATCATCACCCCCACGACGACGAAGAAGAGGACGGGCACCAGCGGGCTTGGGACCTCGAGGCCAAAAAGCCCTGAACAGAGTCCCCTCTACCGGTGGAAATGTGTTGCCCATGCAATGGATATGATATACACGTCATGCGCGCATATTATGGTGCTACTGAGGGAGAAGTACGGATGAAATTCAAATTTGACAAGCAGTCATCATCATCTTCCTGCAGTTGCTTATTCTACTAGGCTACTTACTTTACTCGGTGCAAGTGTTTTCTTCTTCCATTCTCACCTAGACGAGACGGACGTCACAGCATCATTTTGTTTATATTATTTACAAAATGATTTAATTAATTACATTAATTGAATTGAGGGAAAGTACCCGCAGGAAAGATTTTAAAAACAAAATAATACCCTAACTTAATATTGTGCATCATAGTCCTCAATATCAAGCAGTGCAGATTTTTAACAGTTTGCCATTGGACTTAAAAACTATAATTTACAAAAGCTCATTTAAGTCAAGACTCAAAGCATTCATATTGGAGAAATATCTGTATTCAATAGACAATGACATATCCACATTTTAAATTTTTAATTGTATTGATTTTTGAATTTGTAATGTTATTGAATATTTTATTTTTGTGTTATTTTCTCTATTTGTATAATGTACTTACCCTAAATGTGTTAGTTTTATTATTTTAATGAACATGTTTTTATTATTTTATGTGTTTATAGATTTATGATTTCAAACAATGTGAATTGTTCTTGAATAAATTGAATTGAATCATTAAGTCTTTTCTCTTATATCATTCCTCACACAGCGCTTCCATTATTTTGTAAATAAATGACTTTACTTTAATCAGGTTGGGCAAAGTGTGATTGGGTTTTTCCATCAGGAATTACTCAGTAGCAGCCATGGAGTCTAGATTTGTACCTCGATGGCAACAAGCTTGCCCCCTTTAACATGGGACTTAAAATCATAACTGGCGAAATCTGGGTGTCCTATTAGGTACACTGCTGCCTAACCATTTGAGGATTACTGCTAGATGTTATATATTACAAAAATAATCTGTCAACATAAAAGATTAGCAGTGAAGCAGTGGCATGAGTTTATGTATGTATGTGGGGAAGTGTTAGGGGTTTAAGCAAATAAAAGTGCTTTGTTAGTTTTAAAGGTTTATATATTAGCCACTTAAGATTTCCTCTATCCATCTCCTTGCCACATTATCACATCAGCTCCAATATACCAAATTATAGTATTGCCATCCAAAATCCATCAATATACACACAAAGTTTCATTTTGATGCGATAATAAGAAAGAATATTGGATTGTAATGAAATATGAAGAGTATAATATTCTCTTCTGGAAACTCATAAAACATCAACCAATAGTTTGAAGTGTTGTAGCTGATGAAAAGAAATGGTGCAAGAAGCTCTCAACATCACACAAGTCTTGTATTTTCACCTAAAACAAAATAAAAATAAAATATAGCAGGTGGATTTTATTTATGAACTTAAACAATTAAAATATGTGGTTTATTGAGGGCGGTTGTAACCTCCTGCAAACAACAAGACAGTCTGTTGTGCCATGACCCATCAATATTCTGCCCTATAGACCCTTGGTATCTACCTCGGGCATAAAAATTCAAAACTTTAAAATGATAAGATAAGGATTTTCTTACAACAGTGAAATGCAGTTTTAATGAAAATAATAACATTATGATACACTTCTTACCTTAACTGTGGGCTTGATTCCATGACGCCTTGTCTTTGAAGGTAACAAAAGCACTAATATCTTGACACAGCTCTTCAAATAACTGCCGACTGAGTATAATTATCAACAAACTCCATGTCGGGAATTTTGCTTATTTCTAATTGATTGCGCAAGCTGTGCCGGTTCCTCCTGCACTCTTTACTTTCTTCACGCTGAGCAGCCTCTATTAAAAGAGATCACACAGCCTTTTGAACCAAAATCTACAAAAATCCACACCAACGAAAATCAAACGATAACACTTTTGGTATCGTCAATTTGAGGTTAAAATTCCGAAGTATCTTCTGTCAAACGTGACGTTTCTTCCACACTTGCGAGAATTAGAGTAGGTTTAGAAGATGCAAATGTCAAACAAACTTCGGCTGTCCGAAATTTCGGAACGAATAGAACCGTGGTAGGAAACGTTCGAAGTTTCGGCCGCAACTTCGTTTTGCGGAGAAAGCGAGTAGACCTCCACTCGTACTGCACACATAACACACTTCGTCACAGTATATAACGCATCGTTCATCGTAGAGAATCAGTCTCCTCGGCGACTGTGTCGTCTATTACTCGCCTATTAAAAATGTTAACTATACATTAGTGTAGATGCGTCTGCAGATTGACCCAAATCAAACGTATACTTCCATGGTGCAGTGTATGCTCTACCTTAGTATATCAGTGGCATCACGAGTGAATGAACACAAAGTGTTATCTGCTATCATCTACAATTTCACTTTCATTGTAAAAGATCTACGAATATCAGCCGTGATTAACTGCTTAACGAGAGTAAAGCCTCGACCTCGTGAAGCGTTGCTACGATCTTAAAAGAAGAGTAGACAATTGAAATCATTTCTTAAATATATGGTCCCTTAAGAGGAAAGTTTACGAAACCAATGAAAAGAAAAATTAGACAGAAATGAAATCGGATAGATGAGATAAGCCGAGCTTAGCCCGCCAGCCCGCCAGCCTGCTACTCCGGCAGGGCTCACCGCCGTGCGCCCTGCTCTCGAGTTTGTTGTCAAATCACAATTTCAAAGGAAATTTTAAAGTTTCCTTCGAATTTGCCGGATGTTAATTATGTCCTGAACTAAGGTACAAATTGTTCATCGCCACATAAACACATAGAATGAAATGTGCGGTGTATGAATATGTAAATGTATATATGTGTATGTATGTTTGGCGCCAGGAAATTACTGAATACATTTTGAGCGGGAGATCGATTTATAGATCAAAAGAATTCGCCACAAAGGGCTTAATGTGGCGACACGTGTGCGGTAATGAAACAAGAGCGATGATCCCGGTGTGCCGGTGTCGCGGGACCGAGGCAAGTCAAATTGCCAATTGGAGGACCGCACCTCTCTGCCCGCGCTTTCTCCTCCGTACCGCTCCGCTCCGCACCGCTCTGTCGCAACTCACCGCGTTTTGCGTCAAAGAATTGCCACGACCGAGTTTCAGCAATAAAAATCTATGAGCGCTGAGCCGATCGCGTTCCGCTGAGCAGTGAACAGTGAGCAGCATGTGTCGGAGGTGCGGCGCTCTTTATACATTCAGACAAAAAAAGTATTGGGAATGGGTGATTTGTTTATGGTTCCAAATTCAATTTTCTTTTTGTTGTTAGATTAGCACAACTGTTTTTCATTTTGGCGCAGAGTTTGAATTGCATCTGTTATTTAAATTAAATACAGTGCTGTTTTTAGTTAGATCATAATTATTATCTAGTGTGTATTGTATTGAATTTAATAATTGACAAAAACATCGAACAAAGAGTTTGTCTTAAATTTTGTATCGCCAATGGAATTTCGTGTTTGTAGTCCCTGAAAATGTTACAGAAGGATTACGGTGACTCGACTTTATCAAAAACACGTTCTTATGAGTGGTACATACAAAGCGTTCAAAAGCGGTCGAGATGTGATGGAAGATTTGTCTCATCAACGTCTTCAACTGAAGTTAACATCGCAAAAGTGAAGGAAATAGTGACTGAAAATCCTCATTCAAGTTTGAGAGAGATAGCCGCTGATTTTTAGTGTGGTGTTACGCGAAAGGATAAAATAAGAAATGAGTACATAAGGGGCAGTTTGAAAGTGGCGCGGGTGACTGAAAAGATGTGTGGTAATCGGTTGTCGTGGTATGGGCATGTGATGCGGAGGAATGAGGAAAAAGTCGTCAGAAAAGTTTTGAGTATGAATGTGGATGTTTATAACAGTAGAGGAAGACCAAAGAAACGATGGATGGACTGTTTGAAGAATGATATGGCGAGAAAGGAGGTGTCTCATGAAATGACAAGTAATAGAGAAGTATGGAAGAAGAAGACACGCTGCGCCGACCCCAAATAAATTGGGATAAGGGCAAGAGAATGATGATGATGAGCCGCTGATTTTTCTGTCTCACGAGTCGATCCGTACCATTTTAAATAATCACTTGGGTATGAAACATGTTGTCCCAAAAGACCTGAATTTTCTCCAAAAACTCAATTGCATCACTGGTCACTCAGTCGCTGAGGACATGCTAGAACGAGTCAATTCAGACCCAACATTCATGAAACGCATTGATTGTTACTGGTGACGAGACGTGGGTTTACGAGTTTGACATGCAAACTAGTCAACAAGCTTCGGAGTGGCGCCATCCAACTGAACTGAAACCGAAAAAACCACGCAGTCATGTTGGCCGTTTTCTTAGACTATCGCGGTGTTGTGCACTGGGAATGCTTGCCTGAAGGTCAAACACTAAATAAAGAATATTATTTAAGAAGTTAAATTTGTCGAAGAAGGCCAGATTTATGGACAGAAAATTCTTGGATTAGACCACGATAATGCGCCTTCGCAAAAGGCCATCGTAGTGAATGAATTTTTGACCAAAAACTCAACAAACACCATCGAGCAAGCACCTTATTCACCAGAAATGGCTCCAGCCGACTTCTTTCTTTATCCTAAACTCAAATTTACGACTTCGTGGCATCCGTTTTCATTCGGTAGAAGACATGAAGGAGAATTCGCGGTGAGAACTGAACTCAATTCCGGAATATAAAAATCTTTTGATGATTGGATTATTCGTTGGCCCAAGTGTATCGTTTCTGCAGGAGCATACTTTGAAAGCGATAAAATAACTTTGGGTGAATAACTAACATTTTGTGTATTATTAATTTTCGTTTCCCTTTCTTGACAGACACGTTTGGTATACTAACCAAACGTGTTATGATGCCCACATATTCTAAAGCTTGTAGAAGTTTGTACCTAAGTTCTTGTGACTCTTCATCAATTAAACTAACAAAGCTTTCTACCAAACCACACAGTTTGTACGAACATGTAGAAGGACTTTGACTGGAAAGGGAATACAATAAAAAAACGATTACTTCCCGCTCAGTTTAACATCAAAATCCTATTTTTTTAATGAAACTGTTGGGAATGGAACCGAATCTGACCCAATGAAACTAAGTAAGGCCAAGTTTGTAAGCAAATGTCCCGTGAACTAAAAGTTGGAAGACGGATCGTCAGCTCCACAACAAGCCGGCGCGGCGGCGGCGGCGAGGTTACTTGTGATGTACGGGGTTACGGCGATACTCGTAATCGAAGCGCACTTCTACAATAACGTGTGTATTATATACATCGTCGTATCGATGACATACACGTCGTGTAGAGTTTAGGTAGGCGAGCGCGCTCGACGGGTGACGCGTGACGCGAGGCGGCGGCGACACGTAACGTGACGCGTCACCGATACGCCGCGACGCACGTTATAAAGCGACTCTCAAATTGCTATTAGTGTGCCACATTAACCCAGCCGCGTGTCACCCACTGACAACAACCCCCGCTACCGCCCCCCCCCCGCGCTGCGTACCCCTCTCCTCGGGGGCGTCTCACAGTCCTAGCAGGTAATCTCGGCGCCGCTAAACAAAGTAGATACTTTATATAATTTCATTACAGTGTATGGGCCGAGGCCGACAGCGACGAGCCGACGGCGACGGCGGCGGCCTTTGTAACGCTTTGATTCAGTTAATCATTTTAGTTATTTTCGGGCGAGCGGTCACTGGAGCCCGTGAAACACGTCACGCACACTCGCGCTCAACTCGTCACTCGACGATGCTCGCTACCTGCGGTACACTCTACGTATACACGTACTCATATTATAACTAACTACGCATATAGAACAGCTTCACAAGCAGTGCGCTCTAACATCACAACACGAACTAAGTGTGATTGATTAGAATCCCACTAGAGCATCTATTTAAATAATGTGTTCTGAAAAATTGGACGCCTCTAAATATGATTAAAGTTTCGATACAGCACATTAATCAATAAGATATAAGGCGGCTCAGTAGACGGGCGCACATTGGCTGTACAGTGGTACAATCCTTGAGATACAGGTGCCGACAGTGGCTTGTACGTGTGGCCAGCCGAGATGCCGGAGTCAGTTGAGCCGCTGAGTACTGCTCCCCAGGTCCCAGGACCCAGGTTAGCTCAGTTTTTAAAGTGAAACTTTTATTACATCGTCTCAAACTTATGTTACGTGTGTGTTGCATGTCGCGTGACGCTGACGGTCGGCCGCGCTATAGTGTGAAAAAAAGTTTCACTTTTACCGTGGTTTCATAAAACCACACAATCCTTTTTTTAAACCACTTGACGTCGCCTAAACCTAGCAATCAGTAGCAGGATAAATGTTCTCGCAGTTGGTACGACCATTTTCAATCCGTATTCCAGTCATGACTTACTTAATATTCTTCATTAAAACGGCGTCCAAATGAATCACGCTCCCCGGAGACTTACTTGTTTAGCGCAGTACTTACCGCTCATTAAAGAACGCGTCGATGTAATCATTTTGTGTCGACTATTACAAATTGTAGCCATTATACAGTGGAACGGTTGCGGGCATCGTTTGTGTGTTTTTATCTGCGGCGGTTAGCAGTCGCGCCACGTCCGCATATTATATATCGCCGTGAAGGAGAGCCTACCGCAAACACCCCCCCCCCCCCCCGCCCCCTGCACGGCACCCCTCGCAAGGCACCCTTGTTTAAAAAAGTCTTTGTGTGTTACTAAATACAGTCTGTACCGGGGACTTCCCGCTTCCGGAGAACTGGAGGAACTGATAGCTATTATATTATCTGCTAAATTACAAAAAAAAGAAATATTGTTTGTTCTGTTTAGAAAATTACGCACTTTTTAAAGTAAACAATTTTAAAGTAATAAATTAGTGTAATGTACTATAAAATTTATGATAGGCTGATTCGAACGGATTAAATAGTTGTACTCTTAAGAGTACAATATTATTCAATCCGTGCCGGGCCACTCAGAGTGTTCGTCCACAACACAGCACACTTGCCTGCGGCTCACAAGTTAACTCACGAGTCATGAACATCATTGAACTATCAACTACGATCACTCAGTGACACGACATTATCGGGATGATCGTCCTGTATGACGCGACAGCTCTCCGGTCGCCGGCGCGCAGCTTCCAATATCTGCGCTCTTAGAAGATATCGTTTATCAATCCGTGTCCGATTCCATTCCATTATGACTGGGGACTTGAACCTGACGTTTTTATTACCGAGAGTCAAGTGTAACGCCGAAAGCCGAGCGGACGCCGAGAGGACTCTTTTTGCGCGTCATTCAATATAGCGGTATATCATGTCTTCACTTACGATTCGTGCACTCGTTCGAAAGCATTGTGTCGTCGTCTACTGCGACACACGTTACTCTCCATACGTTACGGCTCACAGCGAACCTCATGAGCCTCCCGTCTGAACGAGGATAGTCAATATTTACCCAACATTACAAGATACGAACTCAAAACACTTGCGACAACTTATTAAATAGACTATTGAGAACTGCCCCCTTGGATTCGATTCCCGAGTCAGGCAAAAAGTGATATTGGTTTTTTTCCATTAGGAATTTCTTTCTTGGAGTTTGGAAGTTGGCGGTATGATACCCGGTGCCTCGGAAACCACGTTAAGCCGTTGCTCCCGCGCCTGATCTCTCTCTGGTCGTGTTGGATTGCCGTCCCATCGGACTATGAGAGTGAGGGAACAGAGAGTGCAACTGTGCCTCCGCACACACGCCTGCACTATAATATTTCCCGCGCCGATAGCTAATCTCTACCAAGACTGGCGCCGTGATCAAAAACGGTCAGGATGACTATACAAGGTGTTGTTTTGCATCCTCGTCAAATTCAAGGAGGTCACTATGCTAATAATTCTCGACCAAAATCAATAATAAAATGGGTTATTATATTTTTTGTTATTTACGGAAATCGGATAGTGTGAACCACCCGTGTTTTTCGCTTTCACACATCCAAACAATCTCAAACGTTTATTCGATAATTTGTTATTCCCTAAAACACGTTAAGGGGGTTATTCTGATATACATACTAACAAACTTAAACAACCGAAATAATCTGCGTTTGTTAACTAGGTACCGTAATTTAAATTGATTATTTCTGTCTTTAAAAAAAAAATACTTTATTTCAGACCATGATCCATATATGATGTTAGTAATACACACCACTTATAAACTATGTTAGTAACAAACGAAATAAAAGATTTTAATTAATATATCTGCAGCACTCACCTGACGCACCGGGTATATGTACATGTACACGTACCCAATGCGCCATAATGGTGCAGCACGGCTTTTCACTAATGACCTTCAGAATTTCATTGCAGCTCCCACTCACCCTGCGCGTCATAGAAGCAATCTTTTTACGTAAGACTGTACTGAAGCCGTCAGGACGTGCTTCTGCAAACATTCCGCTATGATGCGCTACAGTAACGTGGGAGCCACAACAACATCCTGAAAGTATTGTTGTACTGGACTCTGAGGGCGTTGTATGCCCTCTGCGTATATCGAACCCACAGGGTGCACGTGTAAAGCGACTGACAAAAAGCCTTAAAAAGAGTTATTTGTACTTCTGGTGTACAACGTACAAACCTGCGGGCCAACATATTACATCGGACAGCCAACGCCCTCCGTTCTCTTTCCATATCAGCATCATCCTTTAAGTCCTCCGTAACTATCTGCCCTAAGTACTTAAAATCAAACACTCTTTCAAGGGCCACACCTTTTAACATAACTGGTGGCATATTATGTGCTGGTTTTTTTATGCTTCGCCCTAAACACAAGCAGTTTGCTTTTTTGTACGTTGTACACAAGTCCGTGTGCTTCTGCATAAGCTTCACAGACCGACAATAACTTCCTGAGTTCGCTGATTGACTAACTCAGCAGCACCATGTCGTCCGCGTAACTAATACTATTGACACAGAGTCCGTCAATAGAACAACCAACAAGAGTGCTACTGAGCTCGACAATCAGCTGGTTAACATATAGGTTGAAAAGCGCTGGCGAAGTCAATCCCCCCTGTCTCACCCCGCATTCCAACCTGTACTCGTCAGACAACTCGATGGCCCATCTAACTTGATTGGTTTGGTGGCCATACCAATACTGAAACATATTCGTTATGGCATCAGGCACTCCCACTTCGCGCATCTTACACCACAAGACGTCATATCTTACCAGGTCAAATACCCTGGAAAGGTCTAGGAATGCTGCATACTCAGGCGTATTTCTCTCCGTATAGTACCTGACAGTATGATTGAGGGACAAAATAGCACATTCAGTTTATAGCTGTGGCCTAAAGCCGTACTGAGCATGGTGTATTTTAAGATATTTACTAATTTGTCCCTCAAACACACCGTCCAGTACTTTAGCCGTAATAGTCGCCATTGAGATTGGTCTGTAATTACCTTTGTCACTGGCTTCACCGGTTTTATTTTTCAGTATTGGTACAACCACCGTTTTGAAAACGCAGACACTCCTGTGTCGGATACAGAACGTAAACAATAACGCTAGCAGTCGTGGGAGATGCGGTCTGGCTCAAAATTTTCTATGCTAAGGCTGTCATATTATGTCCCGGTGATTTACCTCATATTTTTAATTATTATTCTAATCTGCTTAGCCATAATGCGAGCAGGCACTTCCAACACAACAGCCCCAGCAACGACACCATTAACATCTGACTTCGACGGTCGTATTTTAAAATGTTTCTTAAACATGTTTGCGATCTCCCCGGGCGCGCTTACACCACAACCTCATGAATTTTGACGAAGATGCAAAACAACTCCTTGTATTTTTAATAGACAAGTGTTCAGTCATGCTAGTCTAGAGGGTAGACAAGTGATCAGAACACAGCCTGACGGCTACATAGGTATGAGCACATTGCTACTTATTTCTTCCATCTCTGTCCATATAACGAGATTTAAAATGTCTCAAGCCGGAGCGCGCTCCGCAATAAAAGGGCGAATTGAATTTACATTAAATTGAAGACAATTGACAAATGTAGCGCACAATGGCGCGCGCCGGCTAATCACCCGACTTGCCGAGCCGCTTGTTAGCAAATCATATTTCAGAATTATATTTCAGGCAATTTATACAATGCTTCAAATATTTCGGAACCGAAAATATTGATAAATATTTTAGCAACAAAATCAACAATGAAGTCATTAGCAGTTGTCACGATTTGTAATATAATTTTACTTTATTTCTCTATTCGAATGACCAACCGTTTAGCCACCGGCATTGCAGCGAGAGAGAAGAGGCATACACAAAAGACATTAAATCAAAACAACGACAGTCGCACTCGGCTCTCAGCTCAGCGTTTCTCCACAATGAAATTAATTCGGAATGAAATTCCCCCGAGCGACGACGCGAACGCGCCCGACGTTTTACTTTGTTTCGAACTTCTTTATGAGGCGCCCGCAGCCGCCCGGCGCGCAACTGTTCTCGTTGAGTCCAGCTGAAAAAGACTATCTGCGCCCCTTGCACGGTTATCGTTGACAAACGGAGCGGAGTGAAGCGGAACGGAGCGGAAATGAACTACAAATCAAGTGGAAGATTGAATGGCAACCTGAACCATTCGTCGTGGTAGCAAAATGCCTTCCTCGCTGACGCGCGACGTATGGACGTACCTCTACGACGTAATTGTCAGTAATGATAGACCGATCCCAGAACAGCGTGACATGGTCTTTCTCGAGAACTGGGTCGGGCATATACTTGTAGTACGGTACCTCAGATTCCAAAAGTTTATATTTCAAGGCAAGTTGTTGGTGAATAATCCTGGCCACTTGGTTGTGCCTGTGCAAGTATTTGCTGTTAGCCAGACGAGAACAACCAGAAATAAATGGACTCACCCGGACGGTGTCTTGTCCGACATGTGCGGGGGGTGCACGCGGCTCTCACCACACATTTATTACAAACCCACGGAGTCACTAATGTCTCCATGAGCCCTTTCAAATGAGTCTCCATCCTCCGTCAAACGAAATTCTCAAGATAGCTAAAACGATAAAAAAATAAATACAACAGAAAAAAGTACTTAGTAGGGTAGGTACTTTTCAATAGTTTTGGAGAGCTTGGCCACGCTTCACTTTAAATTTATTCTTATATTTAGGCATGACTGTGGTCTGGCTTGCTCTATGATAGATCCAAAACACAAAGCGAAATTACTTAACTTAATTTCTATTCTCATTTTACGAAATATTTATATTGGTACTACTTACAAAATGTTTTAATTCAAAAAACTTTCAAAACGTGAACTTTTAGATTTAATATCAAAAAATTAACGCGCGTATAGTCCACCCGTCGCAAGAGTCATCGAGACACTGATGTATCGTGTCCCGAGTATGCGTCACAGGCCTTAGCGTGGGTGCTCCAGCGGGGTACTGGTGAAGTGTCGGGTTTTTATTTATTATTTAAAAAGATTAAAAGCTATTCGAAAAAGAAAACAATAAGAATTGTGAAATACGTCATTACCTATTATTTGGTACTCAATTGATGCCAAACTATTAAGCCGTTACATAGAACATTTACAATTTAGGTTCAAGAAGGACCTATTTACTACAACTTTTTCCCAAATTTTGGGAAAGTTTATTAAAATTTTAAACAATAAAAGGTATTTGTGATGATCCTAAGTATACCATATATGTTTTATTTGGATAACGCCGGATTCATCTACAAACTTCTTTAAACATACGGTGTTTTTGGGATTTGAGCAATGTAATCCTCTTAACGAGCACTGTTTAGTAAGCGACCGATCCGTGTTCCGAGACGTATAAAATATTATATACAAATAATATTTTACTCGATTGGGAAAACAGCTTCCTTTTATGTTTCGCAGAATAGTCAGAGCAAGTTCTGTTATTTATTGAAATACAAAAGATGTCCGCGCGGGTATTGTGTGCCGAGTGTTTCGGCCGGCGCGCGGCGAGCAGGTGGGGCATGCCAACATACAGGGTGTAACGGAAAGGGTATATACATACTTAAGGGTGTGCTACAGACTGACAGACTGAACCTGTTTCTCAAGGACAAACTTCGTAATAGCGAAAAAATTATCTGCTGCCCCATACAAAATTTCAATACCTATCGACCCAAATGTATGAAGCAGCTGATATTTTTTTCGGTATTACGATGTTTGTCCAATGGAGAAATATGTTCAGTTTGATGGTCTGTAACACACCCTTAAGTATGTATATACCCTTTCCGTTACACCCTGTATAAGAACAACGTCAGCCTCCACCAGGAAATGTGATCGATATAATATCGCAAACATTTACACACTAGCCGACCTACAGATAAATAAATAACTCTGTTTATTGTTCGCTGGTACACACGACGTTCGTCGCACACGAATATTGCTCGAAACAAGTAATAAAGCAATAAAGTGTTGACGAGGTCTGTCGCACGGTGACAAAGATCGTCGCCTGCAACATGAAGTAGAACGCATCGTGTTTGATGCGCGACATGCACGAGTACGAGCAATAATATGAGATGCGTAGTCGGACACACATGCTCAACTCTCTTACTCTCTCATTATGTATAACAAATAATATGCATGCAAGTTACAATTTTGTACCTATAGTGAAACGGTTATAATCGAGCTTAACGTTTTATTATACCAAGATGGTACTAACAAATAAACATTAAAAAGCGTGTGTGTGTGTTATAGTGATTAAGCTTCATTATTGATTGCAGGTCTTCGTAAAAACAACAGACACGTCTTAACTGTATGATACTTTATTCCGTACTACCTACTAGTTAGTGAGCAAGACAGACTATTAAATATTTGTACCGAACAGTGTGTATAAGGATGAGTGTAAAATCTCGTCACTCTCGGGAAGACAAAGGTTGAGATCCACCGGAGCTTGTAACTAACTTGACCCGCAACTTGTGGGCGGGGCTTGTCGGGTACGCTTGTTTGTTTATTCTTAAAAACTTTGTTTTCCTCATGATCTTTTCCTTCCAGGTAAGTAGTGGTACGTGAGGCGAGGGGTCAACGTCCGGGTTTAACAGAACCGAACGGCAGAGGCATCAAAACCGGCCAAGTGCGAGTCGGACTCGCGCACGAAGGGTTCCGTACCATTAATTATAAAAAACGAGCAAAAAAAACACTTTTTTGTATGGGAGCCCCTTAAATATTTATTTTATTCTGTTTTTAGTATTTGTTGTTATAGCATCAACAGAAATGCATAATCTGTAGAAATTTCAACGCGCTAACTACGGCGGTTCATGAGATACAGCCTGGTGACAGACGGACAGTGAAGTCTCAGTAATAGGGTCCCGTTTGACCCTTTGGGTACGGAACCCTAAAAAATAGTTATCTCGTCGGTTTAATTACGGTACTTAATGAATATTCAAATCAACTTAGTAATTTGTAATAGCAAACGAAATATTAAGTAATATAAGAATAACCGAGAATAATTTTGTGATCGTTGAATGTAGGTACTGTGAGAAATAATAAGCATTGTGTGATTAATTGAAGTAATCAGCAGATCTTTTGTTCGGGAATAATTTCATTGAATTTTCGTCCAGAAAAAAATTATTGTATAATTGAAAAGTAATATAATACACTCTGTCAAACAATTTAGACCTTAACGTTAGGTTCCTAGCGCATGTACACCGAGACAATCTTGTATAGTACGATGTTTGATCTCGTAGCGCCGAAGCATCGTATCGCCAAAAAAACTAAGCATTTCTATGAAGTACGATTAAAACATAAATTCTCACTCTTAGCGCCCGCAGCATGTACGTACATATATTCGTAGTACACTTTGAAACATAATGACTTAAGAGAGTAACGTGGTGTAGAGGGTTGTAGCGGTTAAAGGTTTGTAGCAGATTGACTCTTTAAGTGTCGTAGCGGACAGAAACACATTTTGGAAGTGAGCGGCGCGTAGAGGGTCGTAGCAAGTGGAAGTTGGTAGCGCGTATAGGTACGTAGTGTAGTCGTAGTCGTTAGACGTTCGTAGCAGATAGACGTTCGTAGCGCGTAGACTCGAAGAGTATCGTAGCGGACAGAAACACATTTTGGAAGTTTGATGGCCCTTATGTATATGAGAAAGTCTGGCTGTTTAACTTTTAGTATTGGCCAAATCTATATATATAAAAGAAAGTCGTGTTAGTTACTTCACTTATAACTCAAGAACGGCTGAACCGATTTAGCTGAAAATTGGCAGGGAGGTAGTTTAGAGCCAGGAGAAGGACATAGGATACGGTAGGGTAGGGTAGGTAGGTAGGGTAGGGTAGGTAGGTACGGTAGGGTAGGTAGGTAGGGTAGGGTAGGTAGGTAGGGTAGGGTAGGTAGGTAGGGTAGGGTAGGTAGGTAGGTAGGGTAGGTAGGTAGGGTAGGTAGGTAGGGTAGGGTAGGTAGGTAGGTAGGGTAGGGTAGGTAGGTAGGGTAGGGTAGGTAGGTAGGGTAGGGTAGGTAGGTAGGGTAGGGTAGGTAGGTAGGGTAGGGTAGGGTAGGTAGGTAGGTAGGGTAGGGTAGGTAGTAAGGGTAGGGTAGGGTAGGGTAGAGTAGGTAGGTAGGGTAGGGTAGAGTAGGTAGGTAGGTAGCGTAGGGTAGGGTAGGTAGGATAGTGTAGGTAGGTCGGATAGGGTAGGTGCATTGCAACGCATGCTGGGTACAGCTAGTTAATAATAAAGACATGTCAAGATGATCAAGGGCTTGATTCAGAAAGCAGAACTTCTGGACACGGCGCTTATTGTTTTTTTTTTTATAATATTGCCCCACACTAGGAATTTCTCCTGTACCGTGGATGCGTTTACAAACATACACAAACAACCAGACCAGGAACAACTATTTGTAGGCATATGTTTGTCTTGTTCTTGTTTGTTTATCGGTATACATATATTTGTTCCGTGCGGGAATCGAACCTGCGACACGCGTCGGAGTAGCCGACTGCTCAACCACTGCGCCAATCGAGCCGTCGGAAACTTCCACAGGTTTGGTCGATTCATTGTCAGTTGTCACCATGGGTATTGCCGGGGGGGTCCCACAACCCCCTAAAAGCTCAAGTTTAAAAAACATGAAATAAAAATTAAATTGAAAATTTTAAATTAATCCAAGCGTCGTAGCTCCGGTGGACCGCTAGATAGACTGCTTAGCACAAGCACAAAACAAAGCGGACCCCCGACGCTACGACGCTTAGATTAATTTATTTTTGGTCTATAGAGGTTTTCTGTGTGGTGGGGTTTTTTTTTATATTTGGGCACATTTCAATACTGGGAAAATAAAAAAAGTTTTGAAAACCAATGTCAGAACGCGGAACGAACCTTTTTTTTTACCCCCCTATTCGTAATTTGTATAGTTGGAGTTTGCCCCCGTTTCATCGGAGGCACGCCACTGATGACCACAAGTTTATGATGGGGCAATCTTTACGTACTGAGTAAAATTTGACGGTAACAAGAATAGAAGTTACCGCCAACTACTGTTCAAAGTCAAGCGTCAAAGTCAAATTTTTTATTGCGAACTGACTGTACAATGTTGGTGTTATTTTATGTTGGTACGTAAGACTTAGCAGCCTTTGGCAACAGCCGAATTATTATTGAAATGCTTGTAGCATTGCAATTATCATTCGCCAGCTGCCCTTATCGTTCTACGTTTTAAGAAAGGCCCAGTGGTATATTGTGTGTTCCATTTCTATTATTAAGTTTGCAAGTGGAATGTTATGGAGATACTGAGTGTGTAAAGCTAAAGCTAAGATGAAGTTTATGAATGGACGCTTGATAGGTAATTAACGTTACCTATAAACAGCTGATAATCTGTATTGAAATTAATGTATAGTCCTGTCTTTCTGTACTTTTGTTCATAAAAACCGTTTTCCCTACTCAACTGAACATGTTTCTCCATCGGACAAACATCGCAATAGCGAAAAAAATATCGGCTGCCCCATACATTTGGATCTGATAGGTAATGAAATTTTGTATGGGGCAGCAGATATTTTTTTCGCTATAACGATGTTTGTCCTTTTCGTCCACTTTCTAACAAGTGCGTGGCGCGTAGAGGGTCGTAGCAAATGGAAGTTCGTAGCGCGTAGAGGTCTTTAGTCCGTAGAAGTTCCTAGTGCGAAGCGGTTCGTAGTGCGTGTAATTTCGTAGCGCGTAGAGGTTCGTAGCGCGTAGAAGATCGTAGCGCGTAGAGTGCCGCAACATGTGGAAGCTGGTAGCGTGCAGTTTCGTGGCAGGTATTGGAAGTTCGTAGCACGTGGTGTGTTGGAGGTTCGTAGTGAGTAGACGCACATGTTTGACGTTGGAAGTGGCAGGTTTTTTGCGCAAAGAGGCCCGTTCGAGGTGAAGCTTCGTAGCGCGTAGAGGTTCGTAAAGCGTAGAAATTGGTAGCACGTACAGACATAATGTTTGTAACATAAATAGTCAATCTTACGTCAGTAATAAATAAGACTGGACATACGACAACCCACCCTATTGCTATGAAATAAAACGCTAAAAGACAAGTTGAGTCTTTTACTGTGAACGTGTGGGTGATTGCACAGAGTGTAATGTAACTCTCATCATATGACGTCACACAGCGAAACGTTCATTCACTTGAAGTTGTGATCTTTCACTGACATAGTGTAGTGTGTGGGCGACGATAATAAATGAAACCGAGGCATAATAGCGGTGCGGTGGTCGGGGCAACTCGCTCGCAAGCCCTGGCTATTGGTCACTAACCGGTCACTTGTAAGTAACGAACCAATTAATAACGAGCGCTCGTCGCCGCAGAGTGCCGGAGTCACCGACCGCTCAGTGCTCGTGAAGGCGACGCGCACTGATTGCCCGTGGCCCGCGGAGGGAATACTTAATATCCTCCGCTCCACCCGGTCATGAACACAAGAACGCACTCTCGCCGATCGTTTAGCTGCGCGGCGTGCGGAGCGCCTCATTATGTCCCGCTGCAGCCCCATGAGCGAACACATCCCCCGCACCCCGCTCCCCGCGCCCCGCGCCCGTCACGTGCAGCACGTGTATCTCGCCATGTCTATCACGGGGGAAGTACCCGCCGACTCCGTTCGATAAGACCAATAGATTTCTTGTCAGAACAATATTGCATATCTATCTCACGGTGTATAGATCACTCTGCGAGACAAACCCCAAGTGTCATGTCTCGTGGTGTCGCAAGTGTCATGGCCGCAACAACCACTCGCTTGTTAGTTCGGAGATTACTAAAGTAACATCAAAATGCTAATATTGGCCTGTGGCCTGTAACTGGAATATTGAGAGAGTAACTCCGCAGATTTGCATAAACACACAGACTAGTGCGGCGACTTGTGAGCAGTTCGCAAACGAGGCGCCGCCACGGACTAACGACCCGGTTACGGGCCCGCACGGGCCGGCGGGCCGGCGGGCCGGCACTTTGTACTTGTGCCAGATTGTTCCACAACACGTTGCTAAGCGAGTTACCGCAACAAGCCAATCGGAAACTTTTAGCGATGATCAGGGAGTAACGAGCGGTCGGCATGACTGGGCCACTTGACGGCAAGTGTTATGACGCGGCGCAGCAGCCACTGAGGCGCGACCGGCGCCCATCAATCACCCCCGACACCCCCCCGCACCCCGCCCCACCTCGCCCCGCGCTCCGCACCGCCCCGTCTCACCACCCACACATTCTTTCCTTATTCCACCAAGTAATTTAATTAAACTGTCGAAGAATCTCACTTTTATTCCAGTAAATGAGAGTTTTCACTATCCTAAAAAAATGCGTAAAAAATATAATCGCGGTGTCTTTTTACTGAAAGAACCTTTTTTTAATGAATGAATAAAAAGTCCCGGTATCTCTGAACAACCTTTAGATAAAAAAGTGCCGCGGTGTGGATTATTTGCAATACGAGCAAGTTAGTTCATTGTTCATTGCGGAAACGTGTAAAGTTGTTAACTCGTCTCAAGTGAGGCTTCAGTCGGAGAAGATCGCAGCTGAATAAAAGTACGTAACGTACGTAAGTAGTGTGACGCGTGTGCACACACACCCGCGCGGGGACGCAACACGTCGGCACAAGTTGGCCGCACTCGCGTAACAATTAAAACTGTATAGTGCGAGTTCCCGAGCGCTGGATATTGCTTCAGTTACCTGTGCCCGCCGGCCGGTGAGTGCACGCGGTTTCTACCGCACTTGTTCCTTTATTGATATCCATTCGTTCTGTTTGCACTCATTTTGTTTTCAAATAAACACTAAATAAGAACCTACTGTTGGGAAACATGTATCGCCATCTAATAACAATCTTAAGTACACTGAAACTTTCGAACTGTAGTAAATATTAATTAGCCAACAAGATTTTCGATAAGATTACAGATGATAATCAGTACTTTTTGATCGATTCCAGCGCTCCTTTCTTAATCTTTGTAGAAAAAGTAATAACAATTTGGCCGTCGGCGTCGCTCGTCGCTCCCCGGTCCCCGGCGCCAGCACCGCGCCGACATTATACATTGCTTTCCAGCGCTAATCCGGAAATGAGACAAAAACATCGAGTCCACTGCAGGAAATTGGCTAAAACTTACAGAATTAACTAGCTTCTCCAAGCTGCTTTGTTATTTAACCTGTATTTAAGTTGTAGAATCATTTACTGAACAATCAAAACAAAGGAACCTCTGCCCACCCCGTAGAATGCGAGCTTGTCCGCCGCTCGGGGAGCGCGAGCACATCAGCACAGCTCACAGGCGTCGTGTTGTGTTTACGTTCGCAGCTGCACGCGAAGGTACCAGTTCATCTCAAAATCAAAATCAAAAGTCATTTATTCAAACTAGGCTGATAATCAGCACTTTTTGAACGTCAAAATTACAAGAGACAGTCCCCCAAAACGCCCCCCCTTCGCATCTTCATCTCTTGTAGAAAGTAACCGAACTACTTCACTTCTCAAGCTTGTTCTTTTGTATTTCGTCTATGTACTGCATATAGTCACGATTGTTTATTCATCATTCATTCTAATTACTTTGCAGCGTATCCTACTTACTTCTTAATGTGATCAATGTGACAATCTGTAGTTACTTACAGACTGTCCCACACCGGTTTGGGAATCAATCACGTCTTCACGGGTAAACGGATTATGGTGTAAAGTCTAGGGACGGACGTAAGGAAACAACTTAGCTACTTTTTATTAGTGAATTCTTCATTCCATGGGATAAATTTAAATTTTAACCTTGTCTTATGCCGAAAACCACGTGGTTTAAGTCGCGGGAAAAGTCTCAAACTAACTACCTACCATAAATATCTTCAGGTTTAAAAATTTACAATGATTTCCAGCATTGTGTAGCAATTTATTATGATAAATAAAAATAAAAAGTTCCGGGAATGAAGCACATATAGTTCCGGTATTGAGCTGTTTGCCAAAAGCCGAAGTAAAGCCTCTCCAACAAAGTTGTGTCTAACATTGAAAGTCGTGGGTCAATTTGTTATTTTTCTCACCACAACAAGCGCAGATGGTTCCCATGAGGGGGAAGTTCCAAAGACGCTGCGAGCGAGTGTCAGATGTGTCGTGAAGGGGGGGGCTCACGGTCGCGTATCGCCGCGCCGCCGCGCCTCTGCCTCCGCTGTAGACAGCGTATGTGGACAAAGGTGTATCAGCTGAATATTACATAATAACTAATGACGATTGAAGAAATTATTTTATGATTAAACAAATTTACCTCTTTTTGGAGTTCGATCATAATTATCGATGGCTTCGTCCGAAGATATTAACATAATCACAATGTAGTAACACGTACGGCGTTGCCTTTGCGCACTGAAAGTCAACCCCTATTCCTAATACTAAACAAAAAGGCGTTAATTTTTAACATTTTTAGGTGAGAGTACACATACTCGTATTTCTTTTGCTCGATGGCGTGTTCTATCGCTCATTTAGTTCAGAACCTAGATTCTCAATTCCCGTTTTATAGATATTTCAGTAAATGTCAGGGTATATTTCTTTTTGAGAAAATAAGAATAGGTGGTTTGCTAATCTCTTCGGACGAAGCCATCGTATAATATGATCGAACTTCACTTACAGGTAACTTCGTTTAATCAAAAATTATACTCAGCATCGTCCTCGAGATCAGCATAAACACAATGTAGAATTTGAGAGCTACTGAAATATCAATAAATCACTTTTGTGTAACAAGACAATCAATTTTAATCAGTACGTTTAAATTTAATATCATAATTAATGATGATTATTTAAATAAAGTAATACTTATTACTTTAAGACAGTTATTAATCAAATAATAATACACTAGATTTTTTTATAAACTCAATTGAAATAAACTTAACTAACTCCAGTCCAGCTGTGAACGTGATCGCGGGCCCGTGGACGGTGTGTGGTGGGCTAGCTCACCGTCCGTCCGACTTACTAGAGGAGAAGAGGTTGAGAGAGATCGAGGAGCTCGTGGCTAAACAATAACAGCCGCACAGTCGTTATGAGTAGTCAGTAAAGTAGAAGCTAAAAGTCTGACATCCAGTGTTACTAAGGGGTATCGTATTACCCAGTTACTGGGTTGCGGAGGTCAGATAAGCAGGTAAATTTAGACCGTTTATTAAAGATTTCGGATATTATTTAATGATTTGTAACACAGTACGAAGATGACTTCGTGCTTTATATCATCTGTAGTAATATAGAAGAAGGAATACACCAGTTACAATCAATTTGTTAATATTATTTCTCTTGCAGGCTTAGAAGTTTCAGCAATCAAAAGTAAAGTTTTTATCTTCCAAAATAAAATACGGGACCCTGTGTCTCTTGTTGTTAGTGGTATTTCTTTAGAAATAGTTTATAGTGTATATATAATATTTGGGTATTTGGTTAGACAGGAAGTTACAAAGTTCTAAACAAAAAAAAATTGTGCGTGGAGTCCCTCCGCGCTGAAGAAGTGAAACTGCGTTCGAGTGCCACGCATTCACTCTCGCTCCGCCTCTTGCTATCTCCATGGCAGCGTTAAACGTTAAACTTGTTGGAAGTCGCATAAGAAGTTTCACTTCAATAATTAAATTAAGAGAAAAATGCTTAAAAGAGCTTAATGTTTTTAAAGTATTGGCGGGGGCAGGTTGGGTCGCCCAGCTAATTTGAAGCGTTTAAACATATCGTGTATTCGTAGCAAACTAGATTATGCCAGTTTCCTTTATGGCAGTAGTTGTAAGACACATATAAGTAAGTTAGACAAAATACAGAATCAGTGCATGCGAGTAATAGGTGGTTTTATTCAAAAGACCATTTCAGATACTAATCTGCATAGTCCTCATGTAAATTGAGCAATGTCTGGACTTTAAAAGAGTAACAAGTTAACAGGGAACCTCTGAGTTTGTTTCGGCTGTTTCTTCTCAGAGTAGTCAGGTACGAAACACCGGCCTCATCTAGCTTAAAAAAAAAATGACGTGTAAAAGTGTTTGTAAAAACCTACTTGCAAAATAAACATCATTTATCATTTATTAAAACTACACCAAATACAGGTCATGGAGTGCGAACTACACCTACCGTCTTTAAGTGTACGAACACCTTGCCGGAGAGTGGTTAAAAGCGAAATCTTTTTCTAACCATAAGATGAAAATATTAAACGATTTAAATCTATTTCGTCAAAATTCATAATGGCGGTGCAAAGAAAAGCCCATTTTAATTTTAGTACATAGCTTCCTTAAAGATACTCCTGTGCATGTTAATAAACAATTAGATATGTTTTCACTCGATACCTGGGTCAGCAATGTGAATATTTCGAATATAATTAAGTTTAACATAGTGGTAAGTAATGCTAAAAGGAGTTATAATTCGTTGGCCCTAGAACTACTTTGTAATGGCTTTATTCAAAATACCTGTTCAAACTATTACCTTTAACGGACAGCTCTAAGGAAAGTAACTGTGGCGGACTAGCTTTATAAATTTATGACCCGCAAGTTAGTAGTTCAGTGAAAATACGGATTGATTCCAACATCTCAATAATGTCGATAGAATTGATAGCAATATCAGAAGCAATTCCGTATGTTCATTCTTTTCAGCCGGGCAAATACGTTGTTCTAACAGACTGAAGAGTGCACATTGCTCGAGGCACCTCGAATAGTTGAGGCATACCGATAGTATAAGCATCTTGGAGTCACTATCCAAATTAGCCACTAAAATTTATACAATAGTATTGATACCTTCACACGTAGGCGTGGCAGGAAATGAAGAGGCAGACTATATCGCTAGACAAGCCCTATCTGATGGTAACCCCATAGTCGGATTATACCGACGTTTTTTATAAAATTAAGATTAAATGTAGAAACATGAGAGATGAATATATTGACGAGCGTTCTCTAATAAAAAGAATTTGGTATAAAACTATTTTACACAAATTGTCCCGTTCTACTTGGTCTGCTAATTTCGATTTATCTAGACACACCATAATAATAAATGTCTTTATTTCCCAAAAATACAGATAATTGCACTTTAAGTTTTCAATTTTGAAATAGTGCCTGGGGGGAGTTGTTCGCTTTTTTGTTTTAGACGGGGGAACACTGCTATGTTTTCTAAGGACAGATTGAAGCACAAAGAGCTGATGGACTGTTAGAACCTTGCAGTCTGTGTACAGCAGCGTTGTTGGGTATCTATGGGGCTTCCTTATCATTACTTTTAGTACGGCTCTTTATGCTCTCTCTGCCCTCAGGATGCAACCTGTCGTTGCAGCACCCCAAACAGAGATGCAATAACCTCTGACTTATTGGTATAGTGCATAATACACCATTATCAATAAGGCGTTAGCAGGTTTTAAAAGGGATTTAAATACTTGTATGAGGCGCAAAGTTCTAGTCGTTACAGCGCCTAGTTATTTTTTCCATGTGAGCCCATCATCTATGAGGACTCCTAAGTACTCTACGTCGTCACTTCTAGTTAGTGCTGGACAACTGCATAGTGCTGATCGGTTAGAGCATGAGTGGGCAGTAATTGAAAAACTGTTTGACGGTGCGGTATTTCGCCTAATTGCAAATGGGATGTAGCTGGTTTTTTTATGTTTAAGGTAAGGAGATTAGAATTGAGCCATTTCATTATTTCCGCTACTGCCGACTCTGCTAAAGAGTTGACAATGTCCCAAGTAGGCCCGTGAACCACGATCGCCATGCCATCAGCGTATGTATAGATCTTAGTATTTGGGAAGTTCATTTTGCAAAGGTCGTTGACGTAAATTTGAAATAAGGTGGGGCCCAGTATGCTGCCTTGAGGGACGCCGAAAGTAACAAACTCCTCATCACTGAGGTAGGTATCAATTTTAACTCTCTGGGTGCGATTCTTGAGATAATCTTTAATAATAAAATAAAACATTTCCAGTGACACGCCGCGTACACCTAATTCTCTCATTTTGAGACTGTATAATTATGAGGTAAGGATGGGAACAGGAACTGTGTCAAATGCCTTAGAAATATCTAGAAATATACCTAAACATTTTGTCTTCTTGTCTAGATTTTTAGCTACATCTTGTGTCAGTCTCAGCACAGCATCTTCACCATAGTAACTGCTATGAGGCTGCGTTCCGGACACATCCCGCTGAATATCTTTGCGTAACTAATGGCAAAGTTAGTACCAAGAACTGCACGGAATATGATTTGATTGAAGACGTTCTTCTCTTCTCTCATCTTATTTTAGTGGAATGTGTCCGAAACGAGGCTGAGAGGATTTCTTTTGGGCTTGCTTACGGCATTAGCTTACACGACACCGGTGTACGTAATATTATTCTTGCTACCCCTTTATCAGAGGAAGCGAGACTCTTATATGAAATGCTTGGTTGTGCTTTAAAACGTAGATAAGATTATTATGTAAAATGTGAATATTTAAGTTAAGATGTCTGCACCTATAGGGATGGCGTGATCATATAGGATCAAATCCCCTATCTATCAATAAAAATTATTTAAAAAAAATGTTATCTAGCCTTGCACGTAATATAAATTAAATGACGTTCTAGATAAAACGTTTAAAACTTCGAAGAGTTAACCCCAAAAATTAACCGCAAAGACTTTTGATAACCTCTAGAATCTGACACTGATCGTGTCCAACGCTGCCACTCCCATTTTTTTAACTTTTTTGTGATATATTCGTAATTATGTTTTCTTTTCCCCATGACACTCTTTTAAACCTTAATAAACCTCACTTAACTCAACATACACACTGATAATAATTATTTAAGGAATTGTGTGCGCTCCGGTAGAGCACTAAACTGTGAATGAGCAATAGTACACGTCAACACGACATCGAGCAAAGGAAATAGGGGTATGTCTACCCTCACCTAAAAATGTTAAAAAATAACGGCTTTTTTTAGTTTTAGTTATAGACTTAGTTTACGCTTGCAGTCTGTGGGTTAATTATACTCAAAAATCATTCAGCGCCCTTCGCGTCCAATACAATAACGCATTCAGGTTGCTGATGGAGTTGCCCCGATACTGCAGCGCATCAGGGATGTTTGCTGAAGCTCACGTGGACTGTTTCTACTCGGTGATGCGGAAACGGTGCGCATCCTTGGTTCGTAGGGTGCGGGGCAGCGCCAACAGCATTCTATCTATGATAGCGAGCAGGCTTGACTGTGAATTTGTGAACCACTGCTGCAAGGTTTCGGCTGGGCCTGTCACCTTGCAGCAGTGATGACACAATCTGATTTTGTTCTTGTGTATTACTAACATAGTTTGTAAGTTCATTGTTACTAACACTATGAGTCTTGTTACTTGAAATAAATGAATAATAATAATAATAATAGAGCTTTTGACTTTCAGTGCTCAAAGGCAACACCGTACGTGTTACTACATTGTGTTTATAATTTAATCTCGAGGACGAAGCTGAGTATAATTAAACACGCATCCCATTCGAAAATAATACAAAAATGATACAGAAACTTGTTTCTTTGAATAAAGTGTTGAATGTAAAGTGTCGCTTTGAAAGCCTCGCGGGAAAAACTCTGTTCACTGGAAACAATATTGATGATAATCTCTAATTAGATATAAAATAAACTGTTTGAGTGCTTATTACAATATGTACCTAATCCATGTGATGACGTCACCCAGAACGCACTGTTTGTAATCTGTACACACAGATTTTTACACCACGATAAGGCAATTTATAGTAAGAGTTATCATCAGAACGATTCCGTCAGCGTCACGTGGCCGCCCGCCCTCGCCCGACGCCCGCCCATCCGGACCACACGGCGAAGCTTATTGGAAATATAAATATACTGTGGTGACTGGTGAGCCCCTCTATTTATGTGTATACGTGCGCCCTCAGGTAGTCTCCGAGTCGACACACAAATCGAATTGTATCCGCCTCGCCGACCTCTCGAGATTTATTGAAATCCTCCATATTAGTGCGCGCAGGGAGGTGACCCTGGCCGGTTGCCGCTCGCCGCTTACCACACGCCAGGACAACGACTGACAGAAACGTCTATCATGAATATTGCATGAGGCGGAAACACACAATTGGCATAACTAACGACATAAATATACGAGTACTTAGACCCAAATAAATATTAACAGGCGGTTACATAAGTGATGTGAATCCTTTACGAAACAACGGCGCCAGTAAAAATGTAGGTGCTAAGTAATGTAAACAGCGAGACGAAGCGCTACCCGCCTCACGGAGTGCGCCGGGGCCCGGGGCACACTGTACTGTGTGCAGCAAGTAGTTCCTCCGCGGTGGTGCGGAGATGACGGGCGCGGGGTAGATTAATCTTTGCCACGAGCAGTCGCGGGGAGACGCGGGAAGGCGCGGGACGACGCCTAATCGCGCGTCATTTGTCGCGCCGGGGACAGTCCGACCGCGCCGTAGTAATAAACGTTAGTAATAACATTCCACGGCCGCCTTCGTGCCGTGTCTTGTGCGCATTGTTGAATTACTTAATGTCAAGCCATTCTCACGCCTTCACCCTCCGGAGATAACTTTAATTATTTAGTAGACGCAATTGTCTTAGTAGGCAGGCCTCACTCTCGAGATTACATGTCCATGTGAGCCGCGCGTCTCTGAGCAAGACAGTCCCATCCCTCAACTGCGCCGTTCGTCTCCGCTGCTCATTCGATTACAGGAATAGTTGCGAGTGCTAATTGATAACCTCGTTAGGGTACTGATAACCGCTGACCACAGAAGCCAAATGCTCGCAAATAAAACTAACAGAGAATAAATTAACGCAAACATCAAAGACATACCACGTGTGTGAATAGAACATTAACTGACAACGTCATACTATCTGGAACATGGCACTGTGTGTGTGAGCAGTGAGCTGTATCGGTACTTACGAAATATTGTAATGTGTATCATCCATCATCGAGTGTGATGGAAATGGAACCGACGTAAAACACAATGATTATCTGCATCAATCAATCTGTTTTCAATGTTCTGAAATATCGCCCACATCAGAGTTTTATGACGCATTTAATGGACAGAACACTGAATAAAATACCTGTACGTTATTTCTATAGATACGAGTTGCGATGGAGCAAAGCTGTCCGACATGCCGTGGTGTCGGCGCGACGCACACTCGGCGTCCGCGCGGCTCATGCGGCGGAGCACACTTCCGTTGTCACGGACACACGGCGACAAGCCGCGCCCGCTCCGCCGCGATCTGCGACACTTCCACTCTATTTCAAACACAAATCTGACGTAAATAGAACTGTATTTCTAAGCTTCAAGTAAATATTTTATACTTTCTAGTTTGCCGGTTACTACTCGGCTACTACTTCAGTGGGACACAAACTTAGACCTGGGAACTAACTCTCATCAGACTGAGTGCAGGCCGCGTGTGGTTGCTATTGTTCGGCGGGTGTGCTCGCTCGCTAAGCATGCACATACGTAGAGCCTTATCGGAGCAAACGTTTACATGTGCCTGGTGTGGATAAAAGCGGGCTAACATTAAATCCCGCTATCGGCCGCATACAGGGCGGCTTCATAATGGAAAAAGTAAATATTTTATTGTAAAGCAAGTTGTTTCTGGCTCTCGGATTATTTCGGAATGTATTTAAGGTTCGCAGGGTAGCGGTGGCGCGGTGCGGCACGCAGGAGGCCGCACGCAGCGGCGTGGCCTCGACATTGCGGCTCACCGCCGCTGCCGCGTCCTCTACACGGTCAACTTTGCGGAGACTTCGCTCGACCGGGCCGGACCGGGCCGGACCGGAGTGGGACCGGGCTTAACGTACCCGAAATTCAATAAAACTTGACGTCTACAAGTAAAACTTGTGCTACGCACTTGATCCCCTTACATCAAATATTGAAATCCGTCTCAAATGTTCAAAATAAGCCGTGGCTTGTGAAAACCTGATAAACTTAGTTTATTTACTTGAAACCTGTCAAACGTTAAGTCATTTTCGGTTGTTACACAGTACTACTATGCTTCTATGGTTGTCATACCTAAGCGAATCCCCAGATAGTACGTACTTATGTATTCGTAAAGTGAATATTATTTCAGTATCGCTATGACATCTCCGTGACAAACCTATCATTATGTTGGAGAGATATCGGTAGACAGCAGGTGACACGGAGGGCGTGCGGGAGTATTTTTATATTCCAGTGAGAAAAATGTGTCAATCTGACACGTCCTCGCATTAACATACTTATACAAATCGTGGCGCCCGTGCCCCCGTGCCGGCGTGCCCCCGTAGCGGCGTGCCCCAGTGGCATCTTGAGCTTCATTGTCTGTTCGCCCCCATGCTCGTGTGTGATTACGTGTCGACATGTCGACATATCGGAGAAGTTTCTTAAGTTCCTTACGACATAATTAGGACCAAGTCACACGCAGAAAATGTTTTAATAAAATTGACAAAATATCGCGTCACTACCGAAGCCTATGATAGCCGTTGATAGTTCTGTGTGCGGAAGCGGAGCTCTATGTAGTTGACAGCACTACCGGCGCGGCGCTTCCCGATGCCGCATGTACGTGTTCATGATACAGGCGCACGTGAACAGCAACACATTACTAACTCGTGTGAGCTCGTGAAGCCGATACACTCGATTGACTTCGAGCTTACTCACTGAAAAATAACACCCAAACACACCAGTATTTTTACATCCCTTCAGATCAATACGAAAATAAATTGTATGAGAAATAACTGCGCGATAAGCGCTGCGACGGCTCGTACAGGGGCGGGTGTAGCGCCACAGAGCGCCACAACGTCACTACACTTTCACA
Organism: Cerastis leucographa; assembly: GCA_963082945.1. Taxonomy (NCBI): domain Eukaryota; kingdom Metazoa; phylum Arthropoda; class Insecta; order Lepidoptera; family Noctuidae; genus Cerastis; species Cerastis leucographa. Next base: position 23,412,773 of record OY720380.1, on the reverse strand, counting down.
CAACACAATACTTATTTGATAGAAAAAGCTGATAGCTGTGTCTGTTTCTTCTCGGCTTTAATTTTTGGACGCGTATAAGTCTCGGAGCGGCAAGTATATAGCAGACACTGAACTAATTTATATCCAGTGCGTCCCCGTGGGGCTGGAAGGCCAGCTGCCATGATTAATGTTCCCGAGGCCATTCGTATCGCTTTGTATCGGCTCCGGGCGCCTCGTGAAACTTTTAGCAACTTGCGACATCCGACACAATCTAATTTATGCCGCCATGTCAATGTTGGCGCTCAATCTAATAACTGAGGATGGCCGCTAACTACTACGACAACGTTCACTAATTTGTCGTTCAAATAAACTGTTCGCCCTTTGAAACTTTCATCTATCTGCAGGTGTCTGAAGTCAACAAATCAGTCGCCTGCCGAATGGAACATGCACACAGTTATTTGTAGTCGTGACACTTAATAAAACAAACACTTGAAGGAAACATCGTGTAAAGGAATCTGAGTCTGAAATCGTAATCCGCCTTAAGCAAGTGTGGTTCAACATGGTTTACCTGGAGTCCTTTAACATACAGTGGGACAATAATTTAACACGTTGGTATTTGTAACACTATATGTATGATATAACTAGTTTTTGCTCCCGGCTTCGCTCACGCCGCGCCGGAATGGTCAGAAATTATACCACGGAACGGAAACGTAAAGGATTACATTGCCTATGCGCCTATGACACTCGAGGATATTGTAGCTTCCCATTACTGAAAGATTTTTCGGAATTACAAACTTTACCTCGTATAATTTTAGTTAGTTTTTTTTTTATATTAGATAACAATTTACTACTAGACGCACTTGCACCCGTGGACGTGGACGCGGACGGCTACAAAGTGGCACTACTCACAAGTCGATTCACAAAGGGAAAGTCAATGGAAAACCTTTGCTAATTCAAATACCTAGTTGATTGCGTCGGGAAAGGTTTTTGCAGGAGGGTATGTTTGGTTTATTTCAATCACGTGGAATTGTGTGAGAAGTTTGATTAGAGCGCAGTGAGAGCAGTCAGTAACTCGGGGCACGGCTGCAATGTTACACCTCGGCTAAGTTGTTGTGTGGGAAACATGGGTCCCACATATTTCCTGTCTAACTATTAACTCTTCATTGAATGCAGTTTCCATTACCTGTACATACTCAATTACTTTACTGCATTCAAATAAATTAATTAATGCCTAACATTTGACGAGTAAACATTAAACTCACTAAAGGGTCTTTGAGTAAATGGTTTCAGTGCGTTGCCAAGATGGAGACATTATAAGTTTGTCGGCGACCTCGTAGCGGCAGAGTATGATACTCGTAACAACCTCGCGGCTCGTAACACTCTGCCGGGGATGGGGTAATGTTCCAACAAAGTGTCGACGCGTTGGGGCGTCCCGCGGCACTCTGTGCCTTCATACCATTTTGTCATCAGTTTTTAAGAACGTTGACGGCTATATCTGATTTGAAGTACTTACATTATACCTACATATTGTACCTACTTAAATACCTAAATGCTTGCCAGCATGAATGGAGGCTTACATAAGTTAAGAAAGAACCCCTATTGTACAAAAAATCAGGTCAGTAATATTTACGACCAACTTTGAAAACATTATTTGTAGGCATTCTTTTCGCGAAAGATTTATGTAGTACCTATTTATTTAGTGAACGAAACAATAAATGTCTTCAGTGCTCAGTTTTTATAAACAGACATTCATTACTACCTCCTGACACTGCCGGAAACCGGACCACCAAATCAGACTCGCATATAATTAATTAATTTAATGTAAATAAGGAAGCAACGAACGAACCATGATAAATGGTAGTAGGTGTGTAAGAAACAAAGATGTATCGAGAGCCGGGCCGGGCCCGTACGCGGCCCGACGACGCCCGACGACGGCCCGAGGGAGGCTCGCCTTATTATCACTAAATCTACACGGCGCGCCGAAAGACACGCTCTGAAACTCATTTAATTTGATATTTATGTAACACAGTATATCTCCTGCGGCTAGTGTTACTGTTACATGCAACTGATTCATTAACGATTATGAATACAGTAATAGCTACAAAGGCATGATTCAGTAAAGTCCGTTCACCGTGCTCGTGACCTTCCCACGAAATAATCACTCAATTTGCATGGCGAACACGGTCGGAATGGCAGCATCAGCAGCACCGGTAAGGAACGCTGTTGCCACGCCACAGCGCAACAGACACTTCACACGGTAAATCTGCATACCGCTAGCTTCATCGTAATGTTAGTACATACGTACATACACGAATACGGAATGTAAAGCCGAGTGCTGTTCCGCGCTCTGTAGAATCAGGTTCAAACACGAGGCGACGAGCTCGCTGAGCTGCATCTCGACGAAACTGTGTGTCTTGGAATTTGTCAAAGAGATGTCGAGTTCACGCTTCAAGTTTAAATTTTCCCAACATAAAACGGCGGAGCTCGCTCATTCGTTACTATTCATTCGTTATTAAGATTGCAAAACGCTTACAGTAATCATAAAACTAGCTGTTGCCCGCGACCTTCATCCGCGTGAAATTGTTATTTTTGACTGTCTGTCTGTTTGTTCAGGCTAATCTCCGAAGCGGCTGGACTGATTTTGACGGGACTTTTACTGGCAGATAACTGATTTTATAGGAAGTAACTTAGGCTTTATTTAAAAAAAAGGACCCTTGAAATTGTGAGCGAAAACCGATTCAAGAGTTTTTTATTTTACACAGTACCTACCCTAATTATGTACTGCTTAGTAGTAAAACGGACGAAGGTCGCGGGGAACAGCTAGTAGATAATAACAATACAGCCTATTACTGCCCCAAACCGACAGAAAATGAAGTAGATCGTAGAATAAACTGTGCATGGAGAAGATATTGGTCGTTGAAAGAAGTTTTTAAATCACGCATCCCGATTCGCTTGAAAAAAAAAAGCTATGGATACCGTATTACCTATTCTACCTACGGTTGTCAAAGCTGGACACTAACAAAGGCAGTCACATACAAGCTTCAAATTGAAATGGCGATGGGCAGGACACGTAGCCAGAGCGACAGATGGACGCTAGAGCGAGAAGGTTCTCCATTGGTACCCTCGAGAAGCACCACGCACCCGAGGCAGACCCAGGCGTCGGTGGTGCGATGATATTGTGGCCGTGGCCGAGAGAGGCCGGAGATAAGACAGAGAGGAATGGCATAAGATGGAGGAGGCCTTCGCCTTTAAACAGGCACCCAATTATAGTAATTGTTGTGCACCCAATTATAGTAATTAAGTAGCAATTTTATTTTATTGTAATCTATGAAATCTATCTATTTATTTAAAAATGGAAATATTATATTAAAATAATTAATTAATTATTATTATTGTTTGCTAATTTATTATAATTATTATATTCATAGCACGAATATTATTATTTTATTGGTTTTAAGAACCAAATGAATATTTTTTAAATTAAAATGTCATGCAATGAAATTGAATTGTAATTGTTTGTGGAATAAAAGGCTTAAATAATAATAATTACTGCCCCATTGCAAGGCCGAGGCTTCTTTGCGTACAGAGATGTCACGAGCATTGGTAAACACTTCACCAGTCACCATTTGATTCCAGACCAATTATAGTAATTATAATACAAGTTTCCTCTCAGTTTTGCTTCACCTGAAAACCGCCGTTCAGAAATGTCTAAAATACCTTGTAACTACATATGAATTGGAATAATCACATTCAGCGTCATTTGTCAGCATTTGAATCCACAACCTCATGTTTGAGAAGCGAGGATTTAACCTCTGGGCTATCACGACATAACAGGCAACTTATCATTCCAGAAATCAGATCTGAAAAAACCTCCCGCGGCACCCGCCGCCGCCGCCAGCGCCGCCGGGCCGCAGCACTGACTTATTATTTATGAACGTATCTGGATGAGAAAGGCCGAGTGCGGCGCAGGCACAACTCTCAGCCCTCGACGAGACATGACAAACTGTCTGCGTCCCTCTATTGCCGGTTACAAATGGCGTACCAAAATGAGCAGACAAACTATGTTTTTCTTTCATGCCCAACAGAGCATGAAAATAAAAAAATAAATTCTTAAGCAGTCTTTCCATGAATAAATAAAACCGAGCATCTAAGAAACACTTAATTTTACGTTAACATAAAATATGTAAATTGCCACACAATATATTATAAAATCTCTCTCTCTCGCTCCTTCGGTTTATACGAGAAACTAGATATTCACGTCAAATTATGAAATCTAAATTTTTTCCGTACAATTTTATTGATCCCAGACTCTTTCCAGAATTGACTATAATTTGGCTCGCAATTCCTTGATTGGGATCCAAAAACCGCTGTTCCAAATAATACATTTGGTTACTGACCCGTGGAACACCAAAGTGGTTCACCTAGGTGTTCTACGTTTAATTTTCTGTACCCCTGGTTCACCTAGGTGTACCACGCCACGGTTACGTTTCTGTACCCCTGGTTCACCAAGGTGTTTCACGGTTAACTTTTTGTACCCCGTGCTTCTATAGAGAGTGCATTAGAAAAGCTACGTAGTTAAATAAGCGAATTAAGCGTTTGAGACAGTTTTAAGTTTTTTTCTTTTTTTTATGTTTTTTCTCATCAGTTGATTGTTTTGAAGTGTAATTCAGTTTTTCGCTATATTTACTGTAAGAGCTTTATCTACAGTTCTACACTAATATAATAAGGTTTGTATTTTTGGAGTGAGCGGGCGAAGCCGCTAGCAAAAGCTAGTAATATGTATGGTGATAATAATTTTCACGAAGATGTTTAATTTGTAATTAAATTGATATATTAATAAAGCATTTTTTATATATGTATAGCATTATTTCCGGAGGTTTCCCAGTTAGGTGAACCATGGGTACATTATTTTATATAATCATTCTTAGTTCACCAATTAGGTGATCTACGGGTACATTATTTTTTTTAAATTACTCATGGTTCACCCATTAGGTGAACCAAGGGTACAGAAAATTAATCGTGGAACACCTAGATGAACCACTTTGGTGTTCCACGGGTCAGAAAGGATAAATTTATATTAAAATTAGTACCTACGTAATTATCTTAATAACAGTTTTATACTTATAGCTCTTTCACTGATGTACTTTCAACATTAGTTCGAGTTTCAACAAAGGAATGACATCTGTTAGCCGCAATTCAATAAAAATTTACATTTTCTTTATATATTATTAGAGCCTCTGGAAACACATGCACTATTTATACCTAAATCAAACGAGGCAGCTGCTTCCGGAAACTGTTACACTTAAACTGTTTAGCCTGCTCTTTATTTGTATAAAGAGCGTCTGCTGCCCGCGACGTTCGCGTCGAAATTTTGATGTTGTTTTCAGGGATAAATTATACATAAAACCTTCCTCTTGAATCATTCTGTCTATTGATGAAAACCGAATAAAAAACCGTTGCGTGCCTAGTTTAAAAGAACTAAGCCTACAGACGGCGGGAAGCGACTTTGTTTTATACTTATGTAAAAAAGAAGTAACTTTGCATTAGGTACCTGCAAGTTTGCTTAATTTTGGATCGTGGCCAATAATGGCATGAAGGCTTGTTGTTAATGTAAGTGACGTCATGAGGCATCCGTCACATCCGTGAACTAAGAATGTCTACTTGTCCAACGCCAGACAGGCTAATGTGACAGCAGGGGTGAATAAATATGTTATAGCCAGAATAACCTTCGTCTAGGCTAGACTACATTAGACATATAACTATATTTAAATGAGCTTGTCCGTTTGTCTGGAGTATAGGTGTGTGTCAGTCTTAATGAACTTCCTAACAAGAGAATATTATAATGTTTTTTTTTAAACCCTATATTAAACTTTATCTTTTTCCAACAATTTCCTGACTTTTACTAAAATAATATAGCCCTATCTAAGGTTTAACACTGTGACTGTAAAAAATTTGCCTAAAAAAAGACGTATAGGCCGAAACGCCTACTTAGCCCCTTTTTGGCTTGGCCCTAGTTGAGGTGACTAGTTAATTTGTTATCGACCAACATATTAGATCATTATGTAGGTAGGAAAGAACGCACGTTAAGCCGTTGGTCCCGGCTGTCATTTGTAGATCTTTGACAGTCGTTACGAGTAGTCAGAAGCCAAAAAGTCTGACATCCAGTCTTACCAAGGGGTATCGTATTACCCAGTTAATGGGTTGTGGAGGTCAGATAGGCAGTCGCTTCATGTAAAATACTGGTACTCAGCTGCATCCGGTTAGACTGGAAGCCGACCCCAAGTTAGTTTGGGAAAAGACTAGGCAGATGATGATTTAGTTAGGAAAGACTTCCTTTTATTTATCAGTTTGGAAATCCTCGATGGATGTCCTCCGTCCTGAGGAGAGCAAAGGGGTCTGTCAGACTTGTACTGACTAATACCACACTGGTGTTCCCTCGCAAACTTGCGTCGGGGGGCAGCGGGAACGAATGCGACTTCCGCTGCTCCGGACTTGTGCCGGCCCGCTTGACCTGTGTGGGCCTCGTCTCTGGGGGGAGTGGGGGCTACTCCCCCCGCTACGCCTATGAGAGGTGCGCTTGGAACACATACAACGCGCCGCCGTCTCGGGTTCAGTATGATGGGGGGCGACGGATATCGGTGGCGAATCCGTCGCCCCTGGACCTGTTTAGGGGGGCCGGAAGAGGGCGTTATCCGCCCCTTGCCGACGCCCGGTGCGTCTGCTCCGGGATGGGAAGGAGCTCGTGATCTCCCTCTCCCTTTTCGCACCTTCATTCTGCGACATGACAGTTTCACAGAAGGCACCTCCGCGTCCCAGCACTCTGTGCTGCCGACCATCGAGCGAACAACTGTCGGTAGCGACAGGTCTCCACCTACCTCTGTACACAAGAGGACACGGCGCGGCTCGTCCCACGCAGCACATTCCGAGGTAGGACTACCTGTACCTAATGACAGTCACAAAACACAATGATGCCGTACGTAAGTTATTATTAAACACCTTTCTTACGTTAACCACATGACACTTTGATTAACTTTACTTTTCAGTTTAGGTTGTTATATTGTCATTACGCCTACGCCTAACTTACATAAGTATGTACTTACTCCACGAACTTTCAAAACAATACAACATTTAGAAGTACTGTATGCAAATTATGTTGTAAAATGATCTGCCTATGTATCAGTTAAGCGTATAATAATTAAATTATTTTACAACGACAACAGCCCAGCGATGCTAATAACATCAATATATATGATTTAGGAACATTGAACAACAAAAACGTTTAAATTCCGGTATCGATCCCAACTGTAAAATTTTACGAGCGTTCCCAACTCCGCTCAGGGGCGGAATTAAGAACTATAAAACACGAATAAATATCAAATAATTACGCAGATCAGAAACAACTTCCACAACTTGGCCGGGTGGCGGCACGCGGCGGCGGCTGAGAAGTCTTCGCGTACGCAGTTAAATACATCATTAGGATTTAATAGAGTAGGTATAAAAAGTTTGTTTCCACTTTTGTATAGCTATAACTTAATATATTAGTCTAATAGATTTATATATCTCGTAAATCTTTACCTACCTTTTATTCGTCGTGAATTTTAATTGCCTTTTGATGTGTAAGTCAATTTGCACTCAACAGCAAAACTATTTTTTTTTCATACTATGGTAATGAAAAAACTAACTAATACTGCAGCTTCACGAAAAAGTCCCATGTCAAAAAAGCTAAATATCAAATCTTATTATAACCAATTTTCGTTTTAATATCTTTTTAACCAACTTCAAAAAAGGAAGATGTTCTCAATTCGGTTGTATTTTTTTTACGTTTGTTTCCTCATAACTCCGTTATATTATATGAACCGATGTGAAAGTATACAGTATGTTAGTTTAAACGAGGGACATATTCAAACCCATAATAGTACATGCTAACATGATACTAATAAAAATATAAACAACAAAAACACTGATTAATAACAGACAGAACCATACCAAAATTTTCGCAAATGTCACGCAACGTGTATACACCCTTGCGCTAGCGACTTAATACTATCGCAGAACATGTGAGCGGGTCAATAACTCGTAGGTATAATCCATTTTCCCTTCATACTTTAAACTTACCTGGCTTAGGACAGTCCAAAATATCTAGGCACTAAACAAAACATTAAAAATTATTCTATATACGTTATAGGTTTTTTACATATTTGAGACGAGAATCGAATACTGAATACCCTCCCGCAATATGTCCCTCGTTTAACCTAACATACTGTATATACTTTCCGATTGGTCCCATAGAAATTTCATAAATTTTTCTACTTAAAATGTAAAACTGATATTTGACAAAGATTTTTGTGAGATAATACAAGTCTAGAGGGGTAAAATAAAAACAGGGTTTTTTTAAATTTTTATTTTATTTAAAATAATATAAAAAAGTATTTACATAAAAAAAAAAAATACACAAAAATATATTATTTTTGTATAGGACATGCGTATTTACCAGCAGAGATGATGAGGACCGTGGTGGTACCAATTGTGAAGAGTAAAACTGGTGACCTAAGCGACACAAGCAACTACAGGCCAATCTCGCTAGCCACAGTGCTTGCTAAAGTTCTTGACAGTTTGCTTGGGTCAGCTCACACCGAGACGCGACGCTGCGCGCACCTTGAGAATTCAGAATACATTGCACAACGTATTCTGAATTCTCACAACGAAATGTGTATCTTTTCGTGTAGAAAATTTTATATGCTTGTACACTGGACACTGATTTTCATGGATAAAATACGTCGTAATTGTTCCAAAACCGAATTGGGGCACCCCGAATTTACGTAGTCTTTTGGCTATTACCCCTAGAGTGTATATAAAAATCCGGAGGCGCGAAGGGGTACCTATCTATCCTTTGTTACGCAAGGGCGAAGGGGTTGCACTACCCATAGCGCCGGAGACGTTGCAGAAGCAACCTTTTTCCACTCATACTACTTTTATCAAAATTTGTTCGATATTTTAACTTTTACGTAGTATTTTTTTTATGAATTTAAATGTTGAAAATTAACCCATTTTTACTCGTAGGTATATTAATTTTCGATGTTCAAATAATATATGTATCCATCGATATTTATGACGTTCGATAGTTTGTATTTCGATATTTGGATCTTTCGATGTAACTTTTGTAGATATTTAGATTTTAGATATATTGGACGTAGGTTATTTAACCATTCGATAATATGAACTTTCGTTATTTTAATTTTCGGTTTTATGGTCGTTCGATATTTCCATTTTCGATGTTTTGAACATCGATATTTTAACAGTAGGTATTTTAACCTTCGATATTCTAATACGTACCCAGAGAGGGGGCACCGAAATATGGGGGAGGGTTGTCAAATCTATGAAACCTACGCAGTGGACGCAAGCGACATTGAACATTTAAATTTTTTTCATAGTTTTTTTTTTATGTTCTTGTTAAAATGTTCTTTTCAGAACCACTTATTAATTATTTTACAACCTTTCTGTTTAATTTTAGTATTCTCACACTTTTTTGGTAGTACTAAGTATTTATCAAAAGTTCTTTTCAGAAATACCTCCTAAAACCTTTCCTGACTTACCTATTTCATAATCTTAATTAATTCCTATTTTTAACCCCCGACCAAAAAAGAGGGGTGTTATAAGTTTGACGTGTGTATCTGTGTGTCTGTCTGTGGTATCGTAGCTCCTAAACGGATGAACCGATTTTGATGAAATTGGTTTCCTTTGAAAGGTGTTTTAATCGAGAGTGTTCTTAGCTATTTTTCGAGAAAATCTGCTCAGCCGTTTGAAGGTCATCACCTCTTTTCTAGTTGAAGGGAAATTAACAATTTCCACAGGTCTGGACGAATCGAAAGGAGATGTTTCATTTTTGTATGGGACCGGCCATGACCTGTACCTTTCAGGAAAGGTGAGAAACAATCCCCTGAATAGAATAAAGTAACATTTTTTAAATAGTAATAGATGGTTTTTATGCACATAATAAAAATTAAAAATGTTTGACGTTTGTCGCGAGAGTTATGACAGCCATGACAACTTGTAGAGATGACGTTTACATAACCTAGAAATTGTTATTTGATAATAATTGTTTATCAGAATTGATTTTTTTCGATGCTTTCGTATTTGTTTTGTTCTCTGTTTTCATAAAACGTTAAAAAATACGAGACTGACTGACTAACACTGATGGGTTTTGTCACTTGTCAGAACAAAACGTCATTTTGATTTTTTCGTTCAGAAGTACACTCCATAAAAGTAGTACCTATTATATAGTTTTTAACGATAAAATTACCACACTTGCTTATAATGAGTTGAAAATTATGACTAAGAGACCAATAATAATAATTAATTACAAAAACACATACTTTTAGTAATTTAACGTCGATGTGATATTATGTTTTTGTGTGACATGATTTCAGAACGAAAGCAAACTGCAAACTGGAAGACGCCATTTTGAATAGAATGGGGCAATAATTGAAAAACTATTACTTTTTGTGCACAGCAAATGAGGCTTAAATTCACGAAAGAATATTTTTCCATTTTTCCTAAGTTCGTGGTATTTTTTTCTTTTTTTCAATAAATGTACATCTTATGGCCGAAAATGAAACATCTCCTTTGAAATCTTGTCACTTGTCACCGTGGGCATCGCCAGGGGGGGTGTATAAATAAAAAAATAAAAATAAAATAAAATAATCTTTACTTCGGATAAGCAACATCCATATGGGTTAGTATACAAAAAGATAACTTATACCTATGTTAGTAAACTTATGTATCTATTTAGTTAACAGGTTGTTGTTCAAAATGCATCTTTGAACAACATGACATAGCAAAGGAGAGTCGTACCTGTCTGCTACGGTCTTCAGAATGGAGTTGGAGCTGCCCCGCACTCTGCAGAGCAAAGAGGCAGATTTCTGTCTGACGATGGCGTGGAAGCCATCGACGTGTGCTTGCGCAAACATACCTGATGCACTGCAGAAACGGGGGAGCCCCATCAACATCCTGAACCCGTTATTATATTGCACCCGCAGGGCGCTGATAGCCCGCTGAGTATAGTTGGTCCACAGGCTGCACGTATAAAATGTATGCAACTCCCCCCTCTCCCCAAAAACCTGTTTTTTTTTTATTAATTTTGCTGTTTTCGTTAATTGGCGAGATGACACGCAACACCGAGAAAAGTGGAAGCAATGGGGGAGGCCTATGCCCAGTTTTGGGACAGTCAAGGCTAGGCTAAGATAAAACAATACAAGGTGTAAATCACCTCATCACGAAGCCGTCAACCAAGCATTCTGTACATGAAACTAAGTAACTTTACGCAAAAATTATTGCTGGGAAACGACTTTGTTTTGGGGGGTGTAAAATCATGTTTTGTGGTAGCACTCAATGTAACGCACTCAAAACATTGTGCTGATGGACGGATTGAATAGTACGGGGGTCGTAGAGGTATTTAAAGTAAAAATCTTACATTAAAAACTTGTATTTAAAAAAATACTTGTCAAAAAGTTGGAACTTTGACCCCTAATATCTCCGTAACTAGAAGGTTCCCAGGTATGGTGTAGAACAAAAAAATGATCGCAATGACAGGGAGAACCAGTGCCTTTCGGCTTCGTTAAGAGGTGTTTTACACCCTTTATAAGTTTAAAAACCATGAAATAAAAATTAAATTAAAAATTTAAAAAGTGGTCTACTTAGCGTCGGGGAACCGCTAAGTAGACCGCTTAGTACAAGCACAAAACAAAGCGGACCCCCGACGCTAAGACGCTTGGATTATTTTATTTTTGGTTTTTTAGAGGTTTTTTATGTCGGTGGTTTTTTAAATTTTTAATTTAATTTTTTTGATTCTGATTTGAAAAAATGTGCGTAGAGTCCCTCCGCGCGGAAGAAGTTAAACTTCGTAATACTACACGCATGCGTTTGAGTGCCATGCATTCACTCTCGTTATTTTATTGAGCTTCTAAATAATATTTGGTTGTTTTCTTGTTGTATTATTTTTATTACATAATATTACATAAGTTTATCGAGGTTATTCTACTCATAGAAATTTAGTGAAGGCTGGTCACACCGAAGAGTCAAATGCATGACTGTTTGCACGCCATCTTGCGTACCTAGTAGAACTACGTAGTCACAAATCTTGTAATACTGCCATCTCTTAGTGAGTTATAGAAAATATTCCCCCTCCATGGTAGCGTTAAACTTGTTGGAAGTCGCATAAGAAGTTCCAAAAAAAACCTTTCAAACTATATGCATAGAAAAAAAAAAGTTGCAACTATCTAAACATAGTCCCCAAGCGAGAATAGCAAAGCAAAACAAAGCTACGTCGTATTGAAGAATCTTCTTCTGAAAATTTAGATCGTCTCGCAAGTATGAGAGAGTACTCGTCGCAATCGCGAGCAATTCACTTCGTCTTGCAGAACAAAATGCGAGATCGTTGCAGCTATACGAACTTACGACAGTCGAGCGCTCGAATCTTACAGAAAGAAATTTCCATTGGATCTGTTCGAGGGCGATATAATAATTATTGTCACCAAGAAACGACTCAGTAAAAAAGATAATAAAATAAATTTTTAATTAACTTCAATGAAAATTAGTTTATAGGTTGAATTCTTTGTTTTTTTAAACATTTGGACAAATTGAGTCATGTACTTACGTTTTAATTAACATAGGTACTTTGTTAAATTATCTTTCGTTATCACAAAATGTTTAAAAAAATTATCCACCCGTGCGAAGCCGGGACGGGCCGCTAGTAAATAATATACGTAAATCGCCCAAAATGTTGATGTGTTGCGAGTTTAGACGTGGTTCACTAGTAGCGTTCACTAGCAATAGGATCCTGTTACATGGGGCTTAAACATTACTGCTGAAATGTGAGTGTACTATTAGATACGCCTCTGCCTAGCACTAAGGAGATTATAGATAATTCGGGATCAATTCCTATCAAAGCCAGGAACTGTTTTTAAAAGATGTATTTTAATAAACTTTGAGGTCACGGTCGTGTTTACGGCACCACTGAATTTCTTAACGTTTGTAAACGTAAATCTAGGTTTTCTGACTGCTGCGACTGAATCTCGCTAAAAGCGCGAAAGAAACATATCTACTACTCATATTACTTTATGATAGGAAACAAGCACAGGATATCCTTTACATTGTTATTGAACTGTGATCAAGTAGCCGTTGCTGGTACAATATTTGATATTGTAACTACTACCGCCATCTACATATTAACTAGGACTCGTTGTAAAATACGCTGCTTCAGTTTTACAAAATTGCCATAAGATGGCAACACAACGTATGTTCGAAGCACATGGAATTAATAAATGCATAAATTAAGCTCCTTGGAATATTAATTTCTTCGGTTACACTAAATTATATAAATAAACTAGCTGCAAGACGCAACTTGGAAATTTTGTGTTTTTTTAGGTAAAACTTTAGAACAAACCTACCTCTTGAATCATACTGTCTATTAATGACTGCCTTCAAAATCCGTTGTGTAGTTTAAAAGATCTAAATTTACACACGGCATAAAGTGACTCTGATTTAAACTAGGTAAAGATTAAAGAACCAACAATGCGAGGCTTAGTAGCGACACCGTAATGAGGGAATCATCGACGATCAATTTAAAATGATCTTCATTCAATTGATCGACAAGCCGTTATCAAAAAATGAAATAATAAAAACAAGATGGTGGCGTGAGTTCCGATCAGGTTCCAACTATAAAAATGTACTCTGTGGTTCCAACCAAGACGCCTTCTAAAAGATCAATCATGGGTCACTGATTTTGACAGATGTCAGGAACAGCAAGTGAAACAGGAAGGAAACAATATATAGGTCGGTCTGACAATGATGCAAAATCTGATGTTAAATAACTGTGATATTGTGTGCGTATTTTTAGATTTTCTCAATTCAAATTGTCACTGATCGATGGATTGCAGAAATATTTCATTGATCGTCTAATGTCCCCAAAGATGATCTGTGAAGTCTATGGTCTTATCATAGACATCACTAACCATAGAGAGAGACCACTGACTCGGCAGCGTGCTTGTCAATGTCAATTGACCGACATGTCAAAATAATTTTATTCTATTTTCGACTTTTCGACTTTCGTTCATTACTTCACTTCACTTTCAGTTCAGTGAATCAAGTTTCTGTCATTGGTTGTGTGGTGTGTTTGTTAGACATATTTTATTATTATTGTTTAACTGAACTTACATAGAATAGCATCACTAGATAGAAAAAAGTGAATTAAGTTGATGTTCAAGTGAGCAAACCCTGTGTGATGTGCTGAACAGAATCCATTGATGTGTTTGTCGAACCGTCGTGGGTGATCCCAGGGTACATTAAAAGTATTAAAAAGTCCGTGTGGTTGGCTGGCTATGTACAAATTCTGAGGATTAAGTTGGCATAGATGGCAATGCTTTAAAGAATTCGCAAGCTAAAATCTGGAACAAGCTTGTGTTTGGTGAAACTTCAATGGATTTTTAGCAGGTAAGACATCGATCGAGTTATGCGAAGTATGGGAGAAAGGAATGCACCGGCGGGCAATGGCGTGCGGGTGCCGGAGCTATTGTTTTCGGGCGTGCATTGCGCGCGGATGGCGAGCGTGCCTGCGCCGTTTCAACAATAGTTCATTACCATTAAACGCCTTCCCTGGTGTAACGAGGCAACAACTACAGTTAGACGAGACGCTAGTTAGAGCGCGGGGTCATCGACGCCGGCGACGGCCTCCGCGCCGCCGACGCTGCTGTGGCTTTGAACGATTTTGTCAATGGTTTTGTATCAAGTGCACCATCTGGGATACCTTCTTAGAAACTGCAAGCGACATCCTACACTACTAAGTTTAATTTGTAGCACACCTTGTATGCAAAAATATTGGCAGGTTCAGAGGTGGGAACATTATTATAATTTTGATATAATACCATAGTTTCACATAATAATGATTTGGTTCACATAAGCAAAAAAAAATTGCAAAAGATAGATGAATAACAGGTATTGTGCTGAGCATTCAGTTCATCAACAAAATATAATATTCATCAAAATTAATAGCTCTCTAAAGTGTTGTGTAAATCAGAAATAAAACAGGTTCTCAGCTAGATGAAAGTGGTCAATTATTAAATTATTAATGGCAGCTCATAATATTATTGAATCTGTGTGTCTCAGATGTAATACTGATTACTGAGGTGAAAGCCAGAACTACATAACATCACACCTATAATCCTGGAAGCGTTAGGCAGAGGCATACCTAATAGTTCACCAATTTGCCAGTTATGCTTAAGTCCTGTGTAATAAGAGGCAAGCCTAATGTCATCAACGGGGCATAAATCCAGACTCCTGACACTACTGAGAAATTCCTCATGCAAAAACCACATAACACATTTTAGTGACCTGGGAATGGAGCCCAGTACCTCATGCTCAGCAGTGGCACTTACAACCACTACACCAACAAGGCAGTATAAGCAAGAGAAAAACTAAAAACTCTTAATTTGTGCAAAAATAAATAATTAAGGAAAGACCTATATCTGTGACAAACAAAACCTGAAACATTAATATTATTGTCTTCAATTGATCAGCACACAAGTCCGATCCAGGATTGGTTTGAACTAGACTGTTGAGCATTGCCAGCATAATTGTAGTAACCTTTAATTAAAATAAAAAAATCATTTGTAAGATTTTTTGGTATCTAGCATCAGTATAGCTGGTATAAGAGCATTATATACTAACAGCACTGATGTTTATTCCTAACTAAACAAACAGCTTCTTCATAAACCTTAAAGTGCAGTTTAACAGTATATTTTTTATAGTTTTTGTATTTACCCAGACAATAATTACTATCCATGCATTTTTTTATGGGAACTATATTTTCTATCACCAAAATTTATATTTGTCATCAAGTTGTATCACCTAATAAATAGATCTATCGCCACGAAATATTTTCGTTCTCAGATAAACAAAAATTGTTCCCAGGTATGAATTATCAGTAAAATAAGAGATTGATAACCAATAAAATTATATTGCATTACATGAATATAAACTTCGTTCTTATAATAACAGTTTTGTTACTTAAATAATAGCTCTGTGCTCAGAATGGTAGATCTGTCACCAAATAAATAGATCAGTTCCTTAGAGACATAGGGCACATCAACTCGGACAGGTTAGGTTCGAAGGGGATGGCGGGGTCTAGTGAGCGAGCGGAGCGAGCGAACTAAGACCCCGACATCCCCTTCGTGTTAGGTTACTTTAAACCCTGCAGAGAGAAATAGGAGCCCCGCGTAGTGGGGCTCCGTCGACTACTATTTGAACTTAATGCAATTTTCTAGTAACATAATATGATTTATTGGTGATCTCTTTAAATTAGTTTGCTTAAATACTTATTAGGACACACCTATTATAATACATACAAAAACATTTATTTGGTACTAGACCTTATATCTCAGGATTTTAGGTGATTTATTGTGGAACTGATTTTGCATTGTTTGGTGACTACATTTTGGTGACAGATCTACTATTTTGAGGACAAACCCTATTATTTAAGAAACACAAAACTAATTAAATTGGTGATAGCTTAAATGATACCCTTTTTTTATTTAGATGTTGCATTAAATTGAGCATGTTTTAAAGCTTATGTTATTATTTTGCGTCTCCATTCAGTTGCTTAAGTTTGGTGCGGCCAACTCAAGATGATGGTGGAAACCATCCTGGAGTCCTCCCAGGACTTTGGTAAGTGTCACTACATCGTCTTTGTGCTTGTAGCAGTTATAAAGCCTGCATTGCTCGGAGCCCAGAACTAATCAACAACAAAGCATGTTACACCACTGATAAGGTTTTATGTTTTACCTTCCTATGCTGCATTTTTGATTCTTGTTGCAAATTGAATGATAGTGCAATGCAAAATAATACATATTTACTGTAAAAAGAGCTTCTATACATAATTTACAAATGAGTGGAGGAGTAGAGTGATATAGCTTGCTATAAATAATATTTGATTAATCTATTTCCTGTGAGCTGTCATGGGTTTTCCTTCTGTAACTGTTGTTAGTCTCGGTAGCACAGTGCTCGGTGCGAGTGCTCACTTGCGTAGTTGCTGTTTTGTAAACTTGTTTCTTATATTGTTACATCCCCATGAACTTCTTATGTGTAAACAATACCTGCTTCTTAAAAATATGAAGCATACACTTTTGAATAAAATAAACACAGTGATTCTATTAAGAATTATAAAGAGTGATTAATTGGTTAATTTGTGTAAGTAAGTGCAGGCTTTATAACTGTTATTTTTCTTTTTTGCTTATTAACTATGTACCTATGCAATATAATTATTTAAGCCATAAGTATTACTGTTTCCTAAGCAGTAAAGTAAAAAAAAAACAAAAATAACATATTATCAAATAAAGTCATGAATCAATGAGTGACGTCAAAACATTGTAAATGTAAGTGCATTTACTGCCCAGTACATGACAAACATTAAAACAAAAAGGAAATTCAATGATAAATAACTGCAATGTGCAACTCAAATATGTAAACATGTGAATTTCATATTTGTCACCACATACTCATTTATCACATTTCATTTTTAGTAATCATATGACAAACGAGAGCGCCACTTTTCTCACTTAATATTGGACGCATGTTGCCAGTAACACATTTATCTATATTATACATCTAAAATAAAAACAGCCCAAGTTTTAACGTCAGCTATCTGTCAGTAAAAGTCCCGTCAATATCGATCCAGCCGTTTCGGAGATTAGCTGGAACAAACAGACTGACAGATCATAGTTCTCTGCACGGGATTCGCACTTTCGCTTTTTAGGGTTCTGTATGAAAATGAAAAAAAAAAGGAATCCCTATGGTGCAACTTTCTGTTTGTCATATAAATCAACTAATCAGCAAAACCTTGTATAAACAAACTATGCAGTTCCATACAATAGAAGTAAAATGGAAAAGATTTTTTCATTCCAAGTTGCACTTTCAGTGCGCGACTCTGACTTGCTCTTTACAAAACTGAAAAAGCATTTTTGTAATTTCTCGAAATAATTAATTGTTATGATTCCTTTGACCACTTCGCGGTTTGTAACATTGCTTATTAAAAGTATTGCATTCGTCTTTAACCGTGGTGGTGCGGCCCACACAGGCATGTCGAACGGAGCGCTACCGCAGTGGAAGCGCGAGCTGCTGCAGCGGCGCGCCGCCCGCTCCCGCCCTGCCCAGCCCCCCCCGCAGCCGCCGCCGCCGCCCCCGCCGCCGCCGCACGACGAGGAGGACGAGGAGCTGCGCTACGGGCCCGGCATCGTCAAGCGCCTCAAGTCGCGCTACCTCAGCCTCGCGCTGCGGGATGCGCCGCGCCGCCGGCCCTCCGTGCTGCGCCGCGCCGCGTCGCTGGAGCACCTGCTGGACGAGCGGCCGCCGCCGGCGCCCGCGCCCCGCTCCGGCCTGCGCCCGCCGCGCCCCGCCTCCGTGGCCGTGCACCCTGCACCTCTGTCGCCTTCAGTGCGCCGCGACTCCGTGAAGCGGGCGCGCTCCGTTGACGCGCTGAGCCGCCTGGACTCGCGCGAGGAGCCCCGCGCTCCGTCGCCGTCGCCTCCGCCACCGCTGGCGCCGCGTCCTCCGCCGCAGCCTCGCTCGGCGCGCCCGCCCCGCCGCCCGACCCCGCTTTTGCGGGAGACCGAACGTCCTCCGCCGGACGTGGTCCGCTCGACCCTACGCAAGTTCGAAAGTGCACCGACACGTCGAGCAGCGCCCGCTGCACGCGTGTCCGCCGTGCTGCGAGGCCTCGAAGGTCCGCGGACCTCGACGCCAGAACCTCGCGACTCATCAGACGCACCGCCACTCAGCCCCCGAACACCCAGTCCATCGCCGCAAGCTGAAGCGCTGTCGCCAGTGCCTGCCGCCGCCGCCGCCGAGGCAGAGAGTTCGCCGGAGCCCGCCAGCTCGCGGCCGGTGTCCCGCGCGGCGCTGGACGGCATCGCCCGCGCCGGCTCCACCGTGCGCTACGCGTTCGAAGCTCCTCGCGCGGCCTCGCACCTACCGCCACTAGCGGCTACTAACCAGGTCCTCGTGGGACGTGCGCGTCGTGTAGGCGTCATCCGGCCGATGCCGGCGCGCGCAGCCGACACCGCGACTGACGAACACGTCGAGGAGATCGACGAGAAGAGTCCCGAGCACGGCACTAGACTCGCGTCGCCCTCCCCGCCGCCGCAAGCCGACAGCGAGCAGACTCCACCGGCGCGTGCCGAGAGGCGAGAGCCTCCTCCGGCGGCTCTGGTGGAGCCCATCCCGCGGCCACCGCCCGAGCTCGTGCGCTCGCCCTCGCCCCTCGCGCCCGCGTCCCCCGAGCGCAGCCCGAGCCCGCAGCCCAAGCCTAAAGTGGCGGACGCGATCACCGTGCCCCTTGTGAACGGGTACGCAGCCACCGAACGTGCGCCAGAAATAAAAGCAGCCGTGTCCCGGATCGGCGCGGCCGGCATCGAGCGCGCGTGGAGCGGCTCCGGCAAGAAGAAGAGCGCCGAGAGCAGGATGGCGGAGGTTCCGGGCGCGGCGTGGGCGCGCGGCAGCCCGGCGCAGGCGCGGCGAGGGCGCGCGCCGGCGCCCGCCTGCACGTCCGTGGTGTTCAACTTCTCCAACCGCAAGGAGGTGCCCGACTACATCGAGAACGACGGCATCGTGCTGCGCGCCAGCCGGCGGAACAGGATCAAGGTCAGTCAGTCTCACACTTTCGTCTATCACACACAAACACTAAGACAAGTGCACTTGTTCAGAAGGTATATCCGTATGTGCGATTGTAAGATCAACGATGAAACATGTCATGTATCGACTTATTGTAGTATTGTGAGAACGTTGTGCTCTGTTATCAAGAGTGGTACAAATATAAACATATTTCCTAAAGTCTCGCATACCGATACCGTCTTTATCGCCGATAATGATACTGTCGCGTGTTATTCATTGTATTGATTTCTTAGGTAAACATAAGACTTAGCGTTTGTTATCAATGTAGATTAATGGTGCGGATGTAGATGCTTAGTTATTAGTTAGATATTTAGGATAATGCCGTAGTTCAGCCGGAACTAGATGGGAGTTAGTTGTGTTATCTCGCCGTGTCACAGACTCCACCTACTGCTGCACTGCTGCAGGCGTTGATGTCAGTCAGAGGCGCACTTTGAACATGTCATTGTGTTTAATTACAAACGGACCCTGTAGGTTTCTGTTTACTAAGAATAGCAATTTCACATTTGACCGCATTCAATCTGTCGTCTCGAGTAATGTGCGGGCAATATCGCACGCTCGAGCTGCGGCCATTACGCGGTTCAGTGGTCGCAGCCGGCGGCTCAACGACTCGGCGCTCCGCCCAGCCGGCTGGCCGCGCCGCGAGACTACCATGAAGCGCTCGCCATTACGCAACATTCGATATGCAAATATAAAAAATAATGTACAAACGGTGAAAGTGATAGCGGCAGATGGTACGTGTGGCCGCCTGGCCGGGGAAACCGGCGAGCGCGGTGCGTGGCGCGCGCTCGATAGGTGCCCGAATTGAATGCCACTCTCGATTTCGTCAAGATCGCTTCCGCAGCAAAGTGCCCTGTGCGGTGCGCCGCATCATGGCCGCGGAATAACAACGAGCCCACGGTGCGACGCGCGACGCCGCCTGCTCTCGCCAGCGGCACTCTTTGTCATCTATCACGAACGAAGCATCCGATTGATGAGTGACGTATAATATGAGATCGCGTTGCGTCTTGCAAGTTCCAGCAGCGCGCACATGCCTGAGCGCTGACCCGAGGCGACATTGCTTTCACTGCGGCGACTGCGGGCCCACGCGGACAAAGCTCGGTACTATACTACTATGGATGGCGGTCGGTCGGCGTCGTAACCGCTCGTAACTTTATTGCTTTCCAATGTTCTAACAATACGCAATTCACATAAAGTAAATGCGAAGCTCCGTTCTTATATCTCGGCACTGAGAGATTATCATCAATATTGAAGTTGTAGTGTATAACGGGCTGGTGCCCGCGACTCTACGTCCAAAGCTCATCTTCTACCTACATTGATGATGATGCCAAGCGCAATTCAGTATTTTCTATATCTCCCATCAAATCGCTCGTGCGTGTGATATTACATAATGCATGACTTTAAAATATAAAACTATCTTAGATTATCTAACTATATTGAGAGGCGTGCTACTAACTCTGCAGTTAGTGTAAAAAACAAGTTCAAGCTAAATTGCTCTCACTCAGGAATGTTGAATGGAGAGCTCTCTCTAGTTATATATCAAAGAGTTGTAGTTATACTAGTTATCCGCTGGTCGCTAGTGGTGGCTAACGTCGCCATAACTACATCCCACGGCGAGTGGCGACAGGTGGCGAGTCTGGCGAGCAGGTGGGCACTCGCCTCATGTTCGTTTTGCCGCCTGCCTCGCCGGCACCTCATCCTGCGCTGCACTGTTTGACAAGCCAGTTTGTCCGACCGGTTTGCTAGCTTTTACACCAATATTGTGACTTGGACAATTTAAGGACTGGTACTAGATCAATTAAAGCCATTTGTGAACAAGTTACTAATGACACCAGAGATACTCATGTCTTGCTATGGTTACTCAGCTGTTGAGTAGGTATACCTAAAGTGACCGAGCTCGAATACCGCCACCCATACGGTTGGTATCCGAAGTATTTTATCGATTGAGTAAATAAGTGGTGTGAATCAGAACCGTCTACCGTTATGTGTCGAGTGTAATCTGTGTGCCCACAAACACGGGCAAGTATTTGCGGAGCAAATATTAGCGTGTCAAGCGGTCGACCCGACGCAAATATTTACACGACACTAGCTTCAATTATATTGGCAAGTTTGCCCAAGCTCCCGATCGCCCATGTCACAGGGAGCTACTAAGCCGCTGGGTGTTTGTGCTCCCTCACCACATTCCTCGTCACTACATAATGGCATGTTGTTTTCAACATATAAGTAGGTATGTAGTTTTCCTGTTTGGTTTTGGTTTCATATTAAGTTCGTGATATTCATAATGAATATTTTTTAGTAATAGAACAACTGAAACTGTAAATCGAAACATCCTACAATTGATATTAAAGTGTGTTCCTGGACTCGTCCGATTCTCATGGAACAGACAGCGTCATTATATGCTAACCCCTCTAATATGAAATTGTTACACTGCTACAACATTGAATTCGTTTCGAATAATCTAAACAATACTTTCAAAAAGAACTCACTGTTTCCCATCCGGAATCAAACTATCGCTTAGCCGAGCTGCGTCTTACGAATACAACAAATTAGCCAATGAGCTTGAAAATTGCGATAAAATCGTCCGAGTCACTTTATCTTTAGGTCTCTGTCTAATCGATACATGCTAAGAGGGTATCCATTAATTTAACTTACTTACGTTTTCTTTATAAAATTAATCCTACGAGTTAAAACGTTAGCCGAGTCAATCTCCAATATTTATAGCGCTTCGTATTTTATGGTTAACGTAAGTAGGGTGTCACTTGTCTAGGGACCCGTTGTGTCGAGTATAATATGCATATTATGATAACTGTAAATTATCAAAACAAATTGTAAAATGTAATAAAAATCCTTGAAGTAAATTAAGATCAAAGTTTGTGTCAAATAATAGCAATAATAAATATTATTAATATAGTAATTAATATAAACTATTATTCATTATTTCTATACATATAATTAACATTTTTAAATATTTCTGTATAAGAAAACATTTAAAAATATAAAAATAGTAGCCCACCGGTATAAGGAACAGGGTCCAAGCTACTGGCGGTCAGGGCTCCAGAGAAAGGAATCTCCTAACAATACGAGCCGTGTCCAACAGTACCGCTTTCTGAATCAAGCCCTTGATCCAGCTGACTCTTGGCAATTAAGCCATTGGCTGATACGACTATCGGCACAATCACTTAGGAGTCCGCATCCCACATGTCGACAACCTCGTGAGCCAAGTCCAGATACTTGATTTGCTTATCTTTCTCGGCTTTCACGAGGTTCTCGTCATGCGGAACCGTTATGTCAACAATCATTGCGCGCCACCGATCTGATCGATCCACCACCACTATATCAGGCTTATTGGTAGCAATAGTCCTGTCAGTGATGATAGATCGATCCCAATACAGAATGGCAGAATCACTGTGTATTGGGATCAATCTATCATAGATTGATCCCAATACAGAGTGATTTTGCCATTTTCGAGAACTGGGTCGGGCACATACCTATGGTTCGGCACTACCGATTCCACAAGGCTGTATTTCAAAGAAAGTTGTTTATGGATAATCCTGGCTACAAGGTTGTGTCTGTGCAAGTATTCTCCTTTAGCTAGTCGAGAACACCCGGACATAATGTGACGGATCGATTCGCCCGGACGGTGGCATTCCCGACATATGTCAACCGTGCCATCCTTCACAATAAATCTCCGGTAGTTATTTGTCATCATAACTTCATCCATAAACCTTCGGTTTCTCCTAAGAGATCCCCGGAACGTAGCCACGCTACGGATGCTGATTGGTCTACATCAGGTCCATGCAGGGCCCTGAAGAAGCGTCCGTGAAGCTCCGTACTCAGCCATACTTCGCTACGGTCATTAGTGTCAAGCACTGCAGGTTTGCGCCAGATCTCTTTAGCCAAGGAGAGCGGGGTGAGGCTTTGTCCACGTGACCACATCTCGATGCATCCCCACGTCGGCTTCTAGGAAATATTCCCTGAGGCTGCATATATCGCGATTGTGGAGAGTCTTGGCGTTTAAAAAACCTTGACCTCCACAACTCCGTGGGATATACAGTCTCATAACCGAAGAACGTGGGTGATGCATTCGATATGCCGTCAACAATGTATGGACCTTCCTATCCAGGGCGTTTAGTTCTGTGTGAGTTCATTTGAGTACGCCGAAAGAGTACATCAAAGCCGGCATCACCCAACCATTGAAGGCACGCACCTCATTTCCGCCTGATAAAAGACTATTAAATACTTTTCTCAGGCGGCCAAAGAAGTGCTCCTTAATATTATTAATAGTATTTTATTTTTCTTAAATGTTACTAAAAAAACTTTTTTACGAAAAAAAATAACCGACTTCCATAAAACACTAAAATTATTTGCCACTTTTTAGTGTTTTATGGAAGTCGGTTATTTTTTTTCGTAAAAAAGTTTTTATTTTAGCCTTTTCAGTTGTGGTATCTCACTTTAATCCTAGTCAAGTATAATTTTTACATTGTAACTAGACACCAGCACATCGTCCATACATACGACAAAGGACAAAATGCATAATAAAGAGGATGACTCAAAAAGTACCTAAGCAGAGATAATAAAATTCATATTTCACATACGTGAAAAATTTACATATAACAAAATCTATATATATAAAAGAAAGTCGTGTTAGTTACTTCACTTATAACTCAAGAACGGCTGAACCGATTTAGCTGAAAATTGGCAGGGAGGTAGTTTAGAGCCAGGAGAAGGACATAGGATACGGTAGGGTAGGGTAGGGTAGGTAGGTAGGGTAGGGTAGGTAGGTAGGGTAGGGTAGGTTAGGTAGGGTAGGGTAGGTAGGTAGGGTAGGGTAGGTAGGTAGGGTAGGTAGGTAGGTAGGTAGGGTAGGGTAGGTAGGTAGGTAGGGTACAGCTAGTTTTTAATAAAATGAAAACTATATGACCAAACTATATTAATTTTTTTTGGGACCAAATGGCAGGTATTCCACTTCAAACTAAAGAAGAATCACGCAAATCGGATCATAAATCTCAGCGTAATCGGTTTACATACATAAAAAAAAAAACTAATCGAATTGATAAGCTCTTCCTTATAGAAGTCGGTTAAAACAGAAAAAAAACCTTTTTTTTTACTTATTATTGGTACACCTGGAAAGTGCATACCGTTACGATTCCAAGAAGCCCAAACACAGCTAAGATTCATTGCCTTGTTATGGAGTTCCGAAGCCTGTCTCTTGGATTCATCATCAGATCTGATGGTAGAATGGTTCTTATTGGACGCAAATGCTTCACTTGTTGTAGAAAATACCAAAATCGCTGTACGTTTTCCTATAAAATTTGAAGAGTTCCCTCGATTTCGCCAAGATTCCATCATCAGATCCTGACTTGGCGACTATGGGACCATTTGGGAAGTATAGCCTTTCCAACAAAAAAAGAATTTTCCAAATCGGTTGGCAAGCGACGCACGGAGTAACGCGCGAACAAACATAAAAAAAAAAAAAAAAAAAATACAAACATCCGAATTGAGAACCTCCTCCTTTTATAGAAGTCGGTTAAAAACAAAATAGAAACATACTTTAAAATTAAAAAAAAATAATTCATAACATGAAGCAAATGTCACGCCTCACGAACCTCCAACCTCATGTACGTCAAGCGGTCTTGAAACCTCCGGCCTATTTATACCTTGAGGACTCACGTGTAAATGTTAACCGTATTATTGCTAGTTGTCATACGTCGTTTTATTGAAAAAAACAATATTAAAAATAGTGCGTGGAGTGGAGTCCCTCCGCGCGGAAGAAGTGAAACTTCGTAATAATAACTCGTTATTTCATTGAGCTTCAAAATAATATTTTGTTGTATTATTTTTATTACACAATTATTACATAAGTTTATCGAGGTTATTCTACTCATGAAAATTGAGCGACGGCTGGTCACACCGAAGAGTCGAATGCATGACTGTTTGCACGCCATCTTGCGTACCTAGTAGAACTACGTAGTCACATATCTTGTAATACTGCCATCTCTTAGTGAGTTTTAGAAAATATTCCCCCTCCATGTTAGCGTTAAACTTGTTGGAAGTCGCATAAGAAGTTTCACTTCAAAAAGAGAGTTTAAATGAAAAATACAAACTTAAACTTGTTTATTCACTAACACAATAAATTTATTACTTGTAATAAAATATTTATTTATATTTTTGCAAGATACAAAAACCAAGTCGGCCCGACACTTATTTGACGCACATGTCTTGGGGGGGGGGGGGGGAAGAACTTAATGGAGCTGTCGGTACTAACGTCGTCTGTCGTGTACTCACACATCGATTACTGGCATTCTCTTTTTTGATCCAACCTCGAAGAAGCAACATAGTTAGGAAAAGGCACTAGTGTTGCAACAACTACCGATACGTTTAGTTTTGACGTGATATGCATAAGTGACATACGTCTGTGTACATAGACAGTACACAGATTCCTAATTGCGCAATAAGACCCCATTCCATTCGAGCTGTGGCGATAAGCGCCGATGTACAGTGAGCACTAAGAACAACCGGCTGCAGTGCTTCCTCGATCAGCCGAACAAAAAGCGTCATTATCAGAGAGGAGTAACGGCGCTGTTGTGATAACCCCCGCGCCTCTCCCCGGGCCCCGTCCGCACTCCTCCACGACGAACAGATCTGTTCACCGCGCAGACCATCATCATTCATCATTTTCCTGCCCTTATCCCAATTAACAAGGAGTCGTCGCCAAGCAAACAAAAAGTTATCCATACAAGACAGCAGTTCCAAACATGGTTTTATATATTTTCCCCTTTACTTTTATGGGAATACGGGAGTCGCAAATTGTTCCCGTGACCTGCCGCCACTTCAACCACCCAGTGTTGATTCTGTGCTATATCTCAGAAACGTGACACTTTTGTATTGATTAATATGGGTTTTATGCGTGACCGCTATTTTAAAAATAAAATAAAGTGGCGGAAGCAGGCCACGGTTCATACAAATATCTTCGTCGCCTGGCGCTGCAAGCCGGAGTAGTCCTTACGGTGGTCAGATTCTACTACTCTGAAGTCTAGTTCTTGCACGCTACTGAAGCCAGGCAACTGCTGAGATGGTCAGCAACAACGCTGATCTCACTGAAGCCCAAGTTGATACGAAATTTATGATAGCAATATTTATTTTTAGCTAAGGTTATTTTACGGTAGACTATTGAATACCCTTTTTGTACTTGTTCTTCACCCCCACGCTCCCATTGTTCCTAGTCAGATGGTTGGCGTGGAATGTGAAATGTGCTTTTTGTTATTGCGAGAAATGGCGTACTTTCTGAGTTTGGAAGTGTACGGCGCGCGGCGGCGGCGCCTCTAACGGGACATCTTGCTATCTACGCGCTAATTGCACATCATTCAGATCGCGTTACAGCTGCTAATTATTTTGACGTATACTGTGTCAAAACACTCGTTTATATTTAGAGTTTGGGATCACACTAACCAACTCAAGTAGGTCGGTCTTATTAGATTTACGCCATCAAGTGTTCCGGTTCCAAATTCCGCGCCGCCGTAATAAGTTGAGTAGTTCAAACCTTCCGCGTATATAGTGGAACCATGAATTCGAGCGGAAGCATAACGTTGGCTGTTACGTACTTGTTAATTAAATTAAAGCTACGTAATGAACATGCTTCTAGTACTGGCTGAGGACGTCCTGCTACTTCTGCTCTATTGCCAAAACCTGCATTCTGATCGGGATTTACGATAGATTAATTTTTAGTATGTCCCTGACGACACGCCTCACTTATCTGATAGGCACCTTGTTATTTATATTACGATAAGTGACAAACAAACTAGCAAGTAATTCATTCAGGATTACATCGATAGGATATCCTACATATTACCAAGTAATTGCAAGACGTTTGTCAGTAAAGCGGTGAGTCAGGCCTGCGCTTCCTGTAGCGACTCATCATCGACGAACACTCGATATGCTATTCCGCAAAAAGCTTTTCTATGGCGCATAAGGAAACGTGTTTAGTAATGACTAATTATATTAATATCTTTGCTTTCTAACTCTGGCAAAAACGCATCTGCGGAACGAGAACGAGCAGTCCACAATAGCGATAGGCTGCCAAAAAAGTGCGTTCTCAGCATGCGGCTCGGTGAGAGCGATGCGCCTGCACTTTACATAAGATGCGCTTTTTGTTTGTTTATGTAAACCGCACTGTTTGATCGCCTCGAGCATGTCTCAGATAATACTGCATTGCTGCTCCGCGATCCGGTGCATATTCCCTTTGAGATTATTATGACATCGTGCAGCATGTCTCAGTCTAGCTTTCCTAACTAGTCGATACTCATTATGTGAGTTTGTGAAACTGGAACACAAGCTGACCACCTGTTGAACTGCAAGGGTAATTTTGAGGGGTCACGAACTATGATATCTATAGGGAGGGCTCAAACATTTGTATTGTTGTGGTATTTGATAACACTGGCATTGCGCCTCAACTCTTTACTATGCAGTGCGGAGCTTTTAAAATAGCCAGGCTAGTCTGCGAAATTCAATTTTTCTTACGTTTTTTGCAATTTTCCGGTTAATGTCAGGCTGTATGTGGCCCTGGCGCACAATCTAGTTTTAGTAAACATCAGCAATATGTTTTGCAAGTATCTGGTCTAACATTTTTTTTTTCGCAATCATTATTTCTTTGCACCAAACTGCTGAGGTGACAGAGGTCGAGCTGAGTTGCTTTACATGCCTAAACGATGGCCGTGCACATACTAGATGACTAGACTATTTCACAACATCAATATCGACGAATTTAAATAAGCGTATGAATTATACAAACAAGTTATCTGAGTAAAGTTCAAGCTGTTACGGCATTTACTTTTAAATGTTATTTACGTTAGAATCGAGGATTGTCAGATAAAAGTGAAATGCGAGGCATCCCTATGACGTAGCGGTGTGTCGACTGACGAGCGGAGTAAGGACCCGCGCCGGCGAGGAGGCGAGCTCCTCCGCACGTCACCGCCATTACGTTTACACGATATAGTAATAGCGAGGACAGAGATTCACTAACAAATTTCAGCTCTCGCTTACAAGCAAGAATGAAATCAACACGTCCTGTACTGTGTCTGTAAGCCAAAGCTAAATTTCATGAAACTGCAGCTATACATTTTCGCTTGATGACAGCTCTCACCGTGTGCAAACCGATTTGACCTTGATATATGAATATTTTAATCACGAATGAATTGGAGCGGCCATATCATCAAATTATACGCAACCGTGCAAGTCACCTTTAAATGAAAAGCAATGTCAAGTTACCAGCAAGACGAGGCCCACTTCCAAACGATCGCGTTTGCGGTTCACATTTGAACACATTAGCGTTATCAAAGTTACTGAGCCTGAACTATTTTATAAGCTTTTATTCAAGTTGCCAGTGGTTATTTACTGTTGGGACTTGGACTCAAGCCGCCAGTCCATCTCCTGGACCCCGATGTGCAGGTTGTTGCTTGACGCACGTCATTGTATTACTTCCCGTGATGACATTCACTGTATCTCTATTAACACCCATTACAATTACCCTAATCAAGCATTATGTAAATCTAAACTGCAGTGACGCACGATGTTATTTGAAATTTTGCGCAGAAATGAATGCTTCTGAAAGCATGCAGGTTCTCGTGAGCCGTTGTTAGCGTGTTATTAAACCGTTCGTTATGCTTAGGATGCGCGCTCGGAGACTCGCCCGCTCGGCTGCTCGGCGCCTGCACACTCATTAGCCCGTAATAACACTTCAGATAACCCACAGCTGATGACTGTATATCAACCGATAGGACGCGAGACCAGCCTCACATCGACACACAACGCATTCACACGCGCAAAAGGAATAATTTCCTAAACAAAAAAACGATCTAACCAAGAAGATCAACATTTTAAAATCAACATCTCATCGCGAATAATCAGCGACTTAGTTTTAGTTGGTTTCTACATACATTAAGTTAATCCAGTGCAAAATACCGCAGATATTCAAAATCAATCATCCGTCCTTGCGCGAGTTAGCGGCTTAGTGAGTACATTATGTGATATTGTATCAGATATGGCGGATACGGCGCTATCGGCGATAAACTCTCGGACGACGCATTACTCACAGCATGGCTCGGCGCGAGGGCCCCTACTGGGACCCTCGCCGCTCATCACAAAGACACTGCTCACGAAAGGTTAGCGTATGACCGTATGACGTCAGCGTGGTGCGCCTGGTTGATATGCAGAGTATTGTCACTCGTGGGGCAATAGAGTGCTTGAGGGAACGGTCCCTATGTCGCTGAGGTTATGGCTCCGATTTTGAAAACGTTCACAATCAGGACTTCACCGCATTATTAATTTCACTGCAGTGTTCAAAATAGGTCTCTAATGTTTACTATGAAATCTGCGTTTCGACGCTCAGAATAAAATGTAAAACTCTATTTCTTATGATTTTTGGGTACAGAGTCATCGCAGAAAATCTATTTGTGGATTACAACTGAAGGCAACAATCACATTTAATTTTATTTCCACTTATTAATGACGCATCTATCTCACGTCTTATCTTTGGATCAAAAACTTGAGTCCAAGAATTTTGACCATCAGACAACGCACATCGTACGACTGACTCATGGTGGTCGAATAGACGCTTGCGTTGTCACCGTGGGAGGACCAGTGGCATGTAAGAGCTGATTTAACAGCCGCCCGTGAAGCAGCGCCGCACAGCATCGGAAATGGTATAATGGCACAAAAACACTGGTGCGGTTATCAACGTTCCGCTCTGGTTGGCCGTGTCAGCGCCGCGCGCGCTGCTCTCTATGTGATGTATGATGCGCTCCCCGCGCACCCCGCACCTCCGCCGCACTCGCTCATCCGACATCCTTACTTCAACGGTATCTCTACTGTTCCTTTTCTTCATTCTACAGCTGCTGTTAGCATAGATTCAGAGGTATATGAATCTACAAATGAACATCATCTTGCATCCCTCTAGTCAAGTCTAGTCTATTTTAATCACAGTCATTATACGGGGGTTTGCTTTCAACTTTATACAAAAGTAGACTGATGAGACAGAATCACGTGTTTCAGTCCAAAGTCAACCCAAAAGCTCGACATTGTAATGATGTCATTAGGAATTTCGGAAATAGGGAAAGAAACTGTTCAATAGCCGACAGGCGACATCAAAGCAATCGTGTGGAAGCTTCCGAATTACCATAATGGTGTGCATACAATTGCGTGTGTGCTTAAACTGTTCAACTGGTAATATTGGTAAACACACGCGTGTGCAGGCCGGCGCAAATTGGCTAATTAGCGCTGACTCAGCCGGCTCACAGCGCAGCGCCTCGTTTGACAAATTCCCATGCGTGGCGTGCTCTGTTATGACAATACTGATGGAGCTGGCGACGTGGCCCGTGAGTTGTGGCAGACAGGCGGCATGCCCGTTAGCCGGAGTGGTCTGACGGTCACTAGGCTCACTGGATGAAGTGGGTGCTAGTGCCCGCGGCTGTTCCATCGCATGTCGAGATAAGCAGCTCCGCAATGTCACTTAGGGAATGGACGCAATGCACTCGCGATCGCGATTTCGTCGCTTCCCAAATGTCCTTTACGAATTAATTGCTTTTTGCATTGGACAATGTCGCGTTCCCAAAATGTCGCAATAAACTGTTATGTAGTGTAACTAGCGTGACCAAGGTGAGGTCCTGTGTTATGAAACGGAGCCATTTACAGAACAATTCATGTCCGTTTCGACCGCGCGGCCATGACGTTTTTTTTTAAAAAAAACTATATCAATATTTTGTAATAATTTGTAAAAGTTGATTCCCAAAACCATAAATTTGTCAAAGTTATGGTTAAAAAGTTATAAAGGTTTGAACGTGGCCGCGCCATTGAAACGCGGAGAACCGCGCGGCCACGGAGATCTTTAAAACTACGCGTTGCAGAGACCTGAAATTCAGGTAAACAACAGATTGAATTTGTAAAAAAATTGTGAAAATAAAGAAAAAATACCTAGGTTTATATTTTAGGAGCTGTAAGACTAAAACCCCATGGCCGCGCCATCGAAACGGTGACAAACACATTATCGCCGATATCTCGCTGAAAAAGCATCGCCGACGTCTGAAGTTTTTTGTAGAAGCCAGATTTGAATTTGTCAGAATTTGTAAAAATACAATGAAAAATCCTAGGTTTATATTTTAGGAGCTATAAGGCTAAAACCCCATGGCCGCGCCATCGAAACGGTGAAAAACACGTTATCGCCGATATCTCGCTGAAAAAGTATCGCAGAGGTCTAATTTTTTTTGTAAAACCTAGATTTGAATTTGTCAAACAATGTAAAAATACACAAAAAAATCCTAGGTTTATATTTTAGATGCTATAGTACGGATTCGCGTAGAAATTAGTCCTGATTATCTATCGAAGAAAGTAAGTAATAGCGAGTGTTTGTTTTGTAAACAACACCTATTTATATGTAGAAATACCGATAATAGCCAAAAAAACATTTTTTTTCAGAATATCAAACCTTTAATACGTTTTGAAAGTTTCGATAGGATGACCATGGCTTAGGGTTTACAGAAAAGTCTCGAGTTTTCTTATTTAGTTACCACAGTATTTTCAGCTATCAAGCAATGGAGGGGCATTGCTTGATAGCTGAAAATACTGTGGTTCTGCGTACCATAACAAATAACTTGTACAACATTCGTAATTCCAGTACACACACACACACACACACACACAGTTGTTTGGAGAGCAGGTGCTTTCTATGAACCACTACACAAATATGATGTGAAATAATTATACATGTAACAGAGGGTTGAAAAAACTACGTATATAACTGCGTGGGGTATCAATCTCTGGCTCTGAAAAAAATATATACTTTTTTTCTTAAGTCCATGTTAATGAGATATTTGTTTCCAAAGTCGTTAACGTTGTGTGTCTCCTTAAATTCTGAAGTAAGAGTAGGATTCTGGAAAAAAAAAGGTTTGTAGAACGTAAAAGCTTTTTCATCAAACTTCATCAGTAACATTGTTATTCATAAAAATACCTAATGAAAAACAAATTTTGTTTTGCAGTTGAGTTTAAATTAAAATAATCAGCGTTAAAAATATTGTTATTATATTTTATGGTGCTACGGAACCTTGTGTGTGCGAGTACGACTCGCACTGGTTCGTCTATTTAAAAGTGCCTGTAGCTGGCCTACCTGAAATACCTAAATGATTTTGATTTGACCGATTATTCTTTGAAACACCCACTTACGCCGCGCATGATAAGAGTTATCCTTGTGTAACTTGATGTAACTGTGAATCGTAAACATAACACCTAAATAAAAAAAGTCATTGTTTTGAATCCTTCCTAAGGATTTGAAATTAAAAAAAAATATGTTATGCCAGAAATAACCCCAGTAATTAACTCATGTATCCCAACATCAATATATCCTGACAAACGCCAAAAAAAAATAAAAGATGTTGTGTTAAAAATATAATTAATAATATTAGTGTACATAAGTTCTTTTGGATCTGAAAGATACTTAAAAAAATCGTCATTGTCTTTGGGCGATTTAGAATCCTTGAGATATAATATCTAATACAATAAAATATAATAAATTTTCTGTAAACCCTAAGCCATGGTCACCCTATCGAAACTTTCAAAACGTATTAAAGGTTTGATATTCTGAAAAAAAAATGTTTTTTTGGCTATTATCGGTATTTTTACATATAAATAGGTGTTGTTTACAAAACAAACACTCGCTATTACTTACTTTCTTCGATAGATAATCAGGACTAATTTCTACGCGAATCAGTACTATAGCATCTAAAATATAAACCTAGGATTTTTTTGTGTATTTTTACATTGTTTGACAAATTCAAATCTAGGTTTTACAAAAAAAATTAGACCTCTGCGATACTTTTTCAGCGAGATATCGGCGATAACGTGTTTTTCACCGTTTCGATGGCGCGGCCATGGGGTTTTAGCCTTATAGCTCCTAAAATATAAACCTAGGATTTTTCATTGTATTTTTACAAATTCTGACAAATTCAAATCTGGCTTCTACAAAAAACTTCAGACGTCGGCGATGCTTTTTCAGCGAGATATCGGCGATAATGTGTTTGTCACCGTTTCGATGGCGCGGCCATGGGGTTTTAGTCTTACAGCTCCTAAAATATAAACCTAGGTATTTTTTCTTTATTTTTACAAATTTTTTACAAATTCAATCTGTTGTTTACCTGAATTTCAGGTCTCTGCAACGCGTAGTTTTAAAGATCTCCGTGGCCGCGCGGTTCTCCGCGTTTCAATGGCGCGGCCACGTTCAAACCTTTATAACTTTTTAACCATAACTTTGACAAATTTATGGTTTTGGGAATCAACTTTTACAAATTATTACAAAATATTGATATAGTTTTTTTTAAAAAAAAACGTCATGGCCGCGCGGTCGAAACGGACACAACAATTCACTTGAGCGCATAATGGAAGTAGTTCCATAACATTAGATAAGGTTGTTTAGAGAAATGTATGTGGCAAAATTGTATGAAATAAAATTGAACAGTGTCATAAGTCACACCCCGACTTTTCGTCAAACTATTGACGGGTAGAATGAAGCCTTGCAAGTGGCAGACGGTGGTGTAAGGCTAACTACGTTGTACGTACGCGGCGTCTGCTATAAAGAACAACAAATAATTAGAAGGCACCGTACTAGAGAGTATGATAGTTCTGATGTATTCAGCTGAGCGTTCTACCAACACTCCATTATGATTTTGATTCGTGACAAATCCAGTGTTATGTAATTATCTCACTGTTTTGGTGTTGCTAATCATCTGTCGCGTAGTGTCGTCGAGTTTGCCACGATTGCACGCATATTTCTATTTATTCGTACCTACAAACAATTCACGAAGTGATAAGTGGTTCACCATCAGCGAGCTAGCCCTATTACCAACAGTATACCAGGCCCGCACCTGCGGTGACAAATTGTTTCTAATTGTGGACGTTGGTTAGGTAAATACACGTGTAACGGCATCGGCGCGTGCGCAGCTCTCCAGCAGAGCGCCTCCCTGAGCCCCGGGCGCACCAAGAGCCGAACGGAAAAATACTCAAGTCTAATATTGAGTTTATAACTGGAGAATCTCCGGTCGTTCAAGTAAGAAGATAAACGATGGTACGGTCAAGCCAATACGGCTGTATTTATGTATTATTAAATTGTTATGAATACTAACTAATCATTGCTTTCCATTTTTGTTTAACGCGGAAATGAAGCAGCGATCAATTAGTCTCAGTTGTACCAACTGTTATCAGTGGGACGGGAACTCGTTTCGTTACGACGGTTACTCGACACGACACTTTCTGATAAGTAATATCTCTTAGTCAGTTACTCACAGATATTGTTATTGACTATTCATTGGAAGTAGATAGTATTGACCGGTTTGAAAGGTGCTAGCCGTGGCAGCAGCAGCGTTAGACAATACAGCAAGTGGCCGGACATTCATCGTTTACTTTCTCTCCGGAGCGCCGACGTATTTTAACAAGGCTTTATGGTAATTAACGCAGCCGCCATGAGACGACGCGCTCGAGGGGCGCATGCGCATGCATTAGGGGCAGCGCACACTTCTACATGCGCCGAGCGTGCGAATACGTGAACAGCTATAAAACGCAGCATGTGGCCAGTTATATGAAATAAGAGGATATACACTTTTGGATAAAAATCACCGCACCGCAACTCAACACAACTGCTATGAATCTATCTTACAGATCAGATCGTTGAACGAAATTGAAATGCATAGAACCTATTCAACCTGAGAGTGACATCGCATCATAGCGGAACGACAGGTCCATGCATCTGTTTAGCCACGAGATTCGTAGTGTGTGTGGTGTGCGCGACCAAGTGCACCACGCGCAGTTGCGTAACTGATCGTATTGTATTTCAGTGGTTAGAGAGCCGACGCGCCAGAGCCGCAGGTGCCTCTGTCACACGTGCCAAGCACTATACCAAACACGTTATAATAAAGATTGAAGATCGTCGCCTCTCGAACCTAACGAAACCTCCACAGTAGTAGTCCTTCTTGAGCTTCTTTGGCGTTACTGCTCTTTTGAGTCACTTATATCAAATTATCATGAACCCACTACTATGAAGATACTCTACCCTAGATTATAATTGCACTCTCAAGTTTACCTAAGATAAATTGTCCAATTGGGTAGAGAAACTGCTCAACGTCGAGAAAGGGTCAAGTATCTCTAATCTTAGCAACGTTCGGGAATGTTTGCAATTTCAACTTATCCCAAATACCTCAGCGTCCCAAGACCCGACGAAAGTCAATGGCGCTGATAACAAAGTTCAGTCACCGCAAAGGTCTCGGAATTTCCTTGCGTGATTGAATAACAAAAGAGGAGTGTAATGGACCTAAATTAACTGACAACCCGAAGAATGGCCAAACTTAAGTAGAAATGGGCAGGTAAAATTACTCACAGAAAAGGTAGCAGATGGAGAAAGCAGTTCTGGAGTCGGCAAGGTAGACCGAGGATGTGGCAGGCAGGAGGACCACGGGATGTTACGGCCATTCTTGAAGAGGCTGTATCTAGCATCGAGTGTCCCTGAATGATATAGGCCATTCTTAGTTCTTCTTCCCAAAAGTGAAACGTCTGTTGTAAAAGAGTTGAATTAATAATGATATATAATGCGCGTGGCATGTCACTCGCCAAGACGTATTCATACATCTCGCAGTCAGTCGCTCGACAATTTGTGAGTCGCGCTACTTTCGTGAAAGCTAGCTGTCGGTGACGATTTATTAATTAACTGCAGGCTTACATCATTTTTCGAAGTTAGCAAACAGGTTTAACGTGCTGTGGGTGTGCGCGACTCCCAGACAGGCTCGGATCGATCGGGCGACCCGCAGGCAGAGGGACAGCTTCTGAGCTCAGCCAGACATACCTACTACCTCGTCTGTCTAGCTCGCCCTTTATACCTACTCCTTACTTGGAATGAGTCACGAAAATTCGCTAAAGGTGTTAAAATTGTCTGTCTAAGCACTGATCCATTTTGCAGTTCCAATTGCTCGTAGACAGTGCTTTGTTGCAAGCGTCAATCCTACGCACTGTTCATGCACGTTGTCTCTAAATATTTAAGTATTGGAACTAATAAAATGGCGCTATCTATATCCCAGTGATAAGTAAACAATAGCCACTGGCAGGACTTAGCGGACTGGCGGTGGCGGCTGTAATCACTACGTCATTTTATTGCCGACGCGTACCGAGCTGCTACTGAGCGCTGAAACAATAGCGCTCATATTTCACGTGCTTACATATTCTTGTAATTGCAAAAACCAGGCGGGTGTAAAGAATAATAATTGTACAAACCAATACTGACTGATTCTGCTTTAGATTGTTAGATACGAAGGGTATGGAAATGAGACTCGTGGTAAGGTTGAGTATGGAATGCTTTATTTCGAAAAGACTGTCCCTTTTATACAAATTCAATAACAAAAATCAATGCATAGTGGGTACATATAAAAAGTTAGTTTGAACACAATATTGTCGATATACCCTACGTGCTGTATTATTTCTGTGAGGATGATATTCCGTTACAAGATTATTGCAATTCAAAAGGGTTTGGAAAAGCAATTTTGTTTGGCTTTATTACCCATAGGGGCCCACCCTCGTGGTACCTAGTTTGGTTGGCTGTCTAGACTCGAAGCTGGCGAAACAAATCTGTATAACTACATACGGGCACACAGGAACGCGGCGCGCGGACTGGCATGGACGAATAAAAACTCAGATCAATAACAATGCTGATGCACGTTCTTCGACTCTGAATTATCGTAAACAAGTCTCGATGATAGTCTAAACCTTGAACAACGAAGAGGAATTCAACAGAACCAATGGGCGAACTTGATACTCTCTCGTCGATAAATTTCCCAGTGTTTGGCGATGTTTTCTCGTGCTCTGCGGCATGAAAGTAAAAATATGTCATTACAGCGGCGCAGATTATCGGAGGCGTGCGGGGACGACACGTGCGCGCCATGCGCCACGGACGTAGGTGTTAGCACACGAGCGATGCTGTTCAACCATGATACCATACGCTACGTATAATTATACTAGCTTCTGCCCGAGGCTTCGCCCGCGTGGAGTTCGGCAATTGCCCACGTATGCGTTAACCCCCCAAAATTATGTCGAAAATAGTCATTTAAATGTTATAGATAATAGTTGTTGCCCGCGGCTTCGCAGTTCTCACTTCAATCAATGCCAGACATAGCCTAGGGGAGGATATTCAGACAATGCGTATTTTAAATTTTATTATTTGCACTTAGAAAATGAGGTCATCATTTTCGTTATCGGCGACCCTGAAGTCCACAAAAACGACACCCGTGAAAGAAAAACCGAAAGTTTTCCTCGGCGTCAATTTGGTCAGCGACCCCGAAAACCACGAAAACGACACCAATGAACGAAAAACAGGAAATTTTCCTCGGCGCCATCTCGGATTTTCATTGCCAGCGACCCGCTAAAACCACGAAAACGACACCCATGAAGCCATTGAGTCACGCGTAGCGCGTGGTGGCTACTTGAGTAACTGAATTAAAAATATTATCGCCAATAGCAAGACTGTAGTCATTACTTTGGTTGCTAGACCTTCCTGCTTCGCTATCAATTATTTTTCACGTTATTACAATACTAGTTTTTAATTTTCGAACTCAAATAACGTGACATTGCTTTAAAACAATCTTACTCTTATGAATACCAATGGTGGCCCGGTAGTTGAAAGAAGCGTTGCTATTAACCGAGATTGTCTTAGAAACAAACGTGGTGTTCAATTGTGTGCGATACATGCTGAAAAAATTGTTATATTGCTGTTGGGGGGGGGGGTGGATTTAGATAAATTTTGTTTTAAAAGTTTCCAGGCGACTTTGAGTTTTTAGGTTAACACTGATATCCTTTTTAGGGTTCCGTAGCCGAATGGCAAAAAACGGAACCCTTATAGATTCGTCATGTCTGTCTGTCTGTCCGTCCGCATCACAGCCACTTCTGTAAACCGCATTATGATTTTTGTACAAAATTTAAAAAAAATATGTAGATAAGGATATCCTCCCATACATGGAACTAAAACTAAAAAAAAAAAAACGATCAAACCTATACGTGTGGGGTGTCTGTAGATAGGTCTTTAAAAATGACATTGAGGTTCCTAAAACCATTTTTATTCAAAGTCAATCTTTTGAAAGATAGACACTTCCAAAGTAGTAAAAAGTGTCCCCCCCCCCTCTAATTTCTAAAAAAAATATGGAGATGTAGAACGTAAAAAAAACTTTCAACGAAAATTGGTTTGAATAAGATTTGATATGTAGTTTTTGAGATATGGGACTTTTTCACCAAACTGCAGCAGTAACTTTGTTTTTCATTGACTTACTATGAAAAACAAATTTAGTTTTGCGGTTGAGTGAAGGTTTACTAATGAATGACCGTTCAAAACATTGTTATTATATTGTTTGGGGCTATGGAACCCTGTGTGCGAGTAAGACTCGCACTTGGCCCGTTTTTAGTTATTTTCTTGTTTACATTAGGAATTATGAGCAATTGCCCACAATGATCTGAATCTATTAAGTTAATAATTACTTTGTGGGTAGGTTTTTTAGTACTTAATCCAGAGTTTTCTAACAAATTAATATTAAAGCAACCACAAGTGATTATGGACTTCTTTGAATTACAGATCGTATGCAACACTTCATCCTTCATCTTTTCAAAACAATCATACAACCTTGAAGGAGGTCTATCCACACTTAATATGATAGATTTAGATTAACTGCTTCAATTCTATAAGGCTATTTCAACTGTTCGCTCAACAGATGGGCTTACAATATCCTTGCGGTCCTTAAAATGTGATTATTTATTAACTAGCATGAATGCGCCACCGTGTATAGCATTTACTCTGCTGAATGAACTACCGACCAGATGCTTACTGAAATTGTAAATTAATTGGTGACTTTTGAACCAATGCTCCGTTACATAAAGAATATCTATGTCTGTTGTTGCAATTCAGGAAAAAATCTTCTTCTTATTCTTTGTTCATAAATCCTTGAATATTTTGATGAACCAGGTTGATACTATTAAAATTCCCAAAACTTTCATCCGATTTACCATCTGGCTTCCTTACATTCATGCAAGAGATTGCGTCTATTGTCACAATTTCTAATTTAATTGATTGACTGATTCATTAATATTTATCAAATTATTGGTGGAGTGATTTAACTTAATATGGCATCGCTCAATAGAAGCTGTTATTATTATTACTAAGTTATATTGGTTGTAATTGTAAAAAAAAATGATAGCGACACAGCTACTTGTCTTTTACAATAGTTTGTGAGAGCACCTGTTCACAAGATATACAGGATGTTTGGTGCATCGTTTGCCAAATCGAATAGGCCGAAAGGAGAGGTAATTTGCTATCTCTTCACGCCACATAACTCATTCCTTGTCTCACCGGTTTTTTTATAACAACTTTTTAATTTAAATTTTGAAAAATTCCAAAATTTAACATTTTAGGTCAAATAAAAAAAATGTTTAGACTTAAAATTTCGATTTAATTTTGATGTGTACTCTTGTATGATTCTATCAAATACAAAAATTACTCGCTAGGAACAATTACTTTCTTTT
The DNA here is from genome assembly GCA_963082945.1 of Cerastis leucographa. NCBI lineage: Eukaryota > Metazoa > Arthropoda > Insecta > Lepidoptera > Noctuidae > Cerastis > Cerastis leucographa. The sequence goes on along the minus strand of OY720380.1, from coordinate 23,372,501 downwards.
TTAATAGCTCGTAAAGTTTTTGTAAAAGAAAAATAAACTTAAAACTCAACTTTAAATGGCTATAAAAAAAAAAAAGCGATTGGGATCTTCGAATACCTTAAAAAAGTTCTCTAGTCTGTCCCCTTTCCAACGGTATGCAATATGCCCAAAAAAACGTTTAATATCTTTTCATTTTTAACTAAATGTTTAATCGTGACACTAGGCTGATATGCGAAATTACAGTAAGAACAGTAGTTTTAGCATAAATAACATGCCTCAAGTATGTAGATAGATACTGTTATGTCACTAGTGCGTAGTGTCCTATCTCTTTCTTAAACAGGAACCAACATTATAAGAATTTGAAATTAAAAAAAAAATACTGATATCACAAATCTTGTTCGAGCTTTCCGCCACTGTTGCAAATGCACGCGCGGCATCTTCGTCTTATCTCGACTGTAGTTTTGCGTAAACGTATTTTTGCTTTGATAGTCACGAAAGCCACATCAATGTGTTGGATTAAATCCTCCCTTGTCTCGATTTCCAAGGCGTAGACAATTTATTTGGCTCGTCCCTAGACGTAAAAATCTAACGGAGTTAAGTCTGGGGAACGTGGAGGTCATGAAATAGCCATCCCAAAACACCGAAACAGACTTCCCCTTATTGTTAGCTGAGCTGCCAATTTTTCGTGAAGACATATCTTTTGTATTTCAACAAGACGGTTGTCCCGCTCTCTGGAGTTTAACTGTCAGGGAGTACCTAATGATACGTCAGTTTCCAGAATCATGGATTAGGAGGGATGGCCCTATTCTGTTCCCCAGACTTAACTACTTTAGATTTTTACGTCTAGGGACGAGCCAAATAAATTGTCTACGCCTTGGAAATCGAGACAAGGGAGGATTTAATCCAACACATTGATGTGGCTTTCGTGACTATCAAAGCAAAAATACGTTTACGCAAAACTACAGTCGAGATAAGACGAAGATGCCGCGCGTGCATTCGCAACAGTGGCGGAAAACTCGAACAAGATTAGTGAATTCAGTTTTTTTTTTTTTAATTTCAAATTCTTATGATGTTGGTTCCTGTTTAAGAAAGAGATAGGACACTACGCACTAGTGACATAACAGTATCTATCTACATACTTGAGGCATGTTATTTATGCTAAAACTACTGTTCTTACTGTAATTTCGAATATCAGCCTAGTGTCACGATTAAACATTTAGTTAAAAATGAAAAGATATTAAACGTTTTTTTGGGCATATTGCATACCGTTGGAAAGGGGACAGACTAGAGAACTTTTTTAAGGTATTCGAAGATCCCGATCGCTTTTAGTTTTTTTTTTTTTATGGCCATTTAAAGTTGAGTTTTAAGTTTATTTTTCTTTTACAAAAACTTTACGAGCTATTAAAAAAGAAAGTTATTGTTCCTAGCAAATAATTTTTTATTTGATAGAATCATACAAGAGTACACATCACAATTAAATCGAAATTCTAAGTCTAAACAATTTCTTTATTTGACCTAAAATGTTGAATTTTGGAATTATTCAAAATTTAAATTAAAAAGTTGTTATAAAAAAACCGGTGAGGCAAGGAATGAGTTATGGGGCATGAAGAGATAGCAAATGACCTCTCCTTTCGGCGTATTCGATTTGGCAAACGATGCACCAAACACCCTGTATATCTTTTGTAAAATAAATATCACATCATTTTAGCTGCCCCTTTGTTAGTAGGGATTCCAGTTAGTTTAATGGTAAAAATCCTTTCATCATATTATAGAACATATATGGTGCGATGATAGTATATAGATATATCGATACATAGTATCTGGGGAACTACCCAGATCAGATCATATACTACCATCGCACCAAAATTATCAGCTTGCAATTAAGTTTTAATGTATGGATGAACACGCCTTGAATTGTACGACATGCTGACCAAACAAAGGCAAGCAGATTTAGAGCCACGTGTGAAGTTCAGTGTTTGAACAAATTGGGCCGCAGAACAAGAGTGAAATGACGAAATAAAGCCTGATTTAGATTATTGTAAACGTAGTATCTCCTGAATACAAATGATCTCATAATTCAGTATACAGTTTTCAATAATACGCAGGAGTGGTGCGGCGGTCCATAATGTGCACGAATACATTTATGTAAATATCTATCCTTAGGGAAAATAACACAAACTTGCCTATCAATATGATTTATGGGACGTGCTAAAGATTAAAATGGCTGTTAGAGTGCGATAATGGTACCGCATTCATTCGGTCATAATCAGGCGTTTTGTCCGCGATTAAGATATGGTATCGCACGCTCTGTCTCCGAGGTTCGCCCTGCGCCTAGTGCGCCGCCGCGTGCGCCGCTCTGTTGACCAAACTCACGCACATTATTTGCGTCACGTTCACGTCCAATCAATTCAATTTTGCTGGTCTTTGTCACCTTCGAAGCTGGTCCTTTAGTTATTTTACCAAATCGAATGTTATCTTTTCTGTGCTCCGGTTACATGAATTAAGTAGGTACCCTAAAACGATTGGTTATTTATCACCATGCTGAGCCGTCCTCAGGATATCTGGCGAGACGAAGGCCCAATCTTCTTAATCAAGGTAGGATGTTTGAAACTGGTCGCAAGACGAGCTCTTGCGGCCAGTGTTACGTGTTACAAGTGCCACTGTTTTGTAATCGGAACTCATTTTGTTTTCGTGACGTGGCTAGCACCGAATTTGTTATTTGTTATGACTTGATAATCTTTTCATTCATCGCGGTTTGGTATGCGTGTGCGTTTGGTATGCGTGTGCCGAAACTGCCGAATGTGTACTATAGCCGTTTTATTTGAGGAAATAAAAGAAGCGCGCGAGTGTACTAGGAATTGTTTCAGAACAAAGTGGCGAACCGTCATATTTTGTGTTCAGTTGTCCACGTCAACTGAATAGTTTCAACACTAAGTACTCATAGTGTGTAGGTTTTACATAGAGTTGAGTATTCGTGCGATAAACAATAACGTTACGAGTATCCTTGTGGTTAGGCCTTAATAGCACATTATTCATTTAATATGTTTAAAATTAAACCATTATTTGTTGTTTCATTATTAATAAAGTAGAACACGCAGATAGGTACATATTACATATAATTTTAGAGCGCAAAATTGACTCCAAGAGCGTGTAACAAAATGCGAGCTAAAATGGACCGAGACCGACACATTGTTGTGGGTTACTTTTTTTGATGCACAGTGTAGCGACTTGTAACTTGTGACTTGTGAGTACGTACTGCACTTGATCACTTGTGCGCAGCGCCCTATCGGCGCGGAGTCGCGGACCTCGAGTGGCGCGGCGCTGGAGAGGGCCGCCTCGCGCCCGCCGTGCTCCTGTTGACGCACGATCTCGTTGAGACGTCTCATCTGCCGGACGCATCGATTCACAACTATTGCGACCAATCCTTTGTGCCACACTTTGACTTTTATTACTAACATGTTTATGCAACGTATCAATGACGCCTGTATTTTGCCAATGGTTAGGTGAACAGAAGTGTAATGTGTGTAGGTTATAGGTATGGCCACCCACATTTCGCCAGCTATGCATACGTATAAATAGGGGGCAAGTTTGGTGCTAAAGTACACGCCCAAATACAGACTCAGCTGGGATGCTGTACTGAGATGCATACTGAAAATATCTAGCTTCCACGCGCAGTAGTCGCGCTTGCAAAGTTTCAACCGCTAGAGCAACCAGTTTTCGGATTGAAGTCAATGTACATAATGTTCGTGCGAGTAAGTGCGGTCGGTTCCCAGCGCGGGGTAGGGCGGCACACCGGCCGGTCCTTCCCCTTGAACCCGGCACGGCTGTCCGTCACGGTCACCGGACGCCGGCCAGATTCCGCCGCTGCCCGCTAAACGCTCGCAACACGTTTTGGGAAATTCGTTCCAACAACTGTGCCGTCAACAAGAAATGTTTTCTATACAGCATTCCGATAGCCAACAGATATAGTTGGAAACTATCGCAACTGGTTTTATGTATTGCTGATATTGATGACCGTGACTACTTCTCGTGGCGGTGACCGTCAATCGCCTGTTAATATATCGGTCCAACAAAGTTCTTTTGTGAATGAAAATTAAAAGGTATCTAATTATATCCTTGAACTTGTCTTATTACTTCCTCACAGTTCATCAGTCCATGACATAACATACAAGACTTCTGGATGTGCTGTCGTGTGCTCGTGACTGTGCATTTTGTGCTGCTGTATCTAGCGTGTAATCTGGCGCGATACTCCCGAGCGAGCCGCTTATCGGGTGGATGTCCACCAACCGGAATCGCGGCCGGAAGAACAGCCCTCGTTTAGTGCGCCGATTATATTTGTGCTCGATAACAGACGCTTTAAGCGCAACTTAATAAAAAAGAACCAGAATGCGCATAACGCGGTTGGTTTTAAAAGTCATTTCATTTGGTCGATGTTTAGTTGTTGCATCATCTTCACGCCGGAGATTGATGCGTTAATTGGAGAGTCGAAAAAACCTCACTTGTATCTTGTGTAATAGGCATGGCGAATCGATGGAGTATGCGAGACTGACTTGCTACAAACTTGTTTGAGCGTCCTTTTAATAAATCAATGTTTGAGGGACGTACATGGCGATGTTACCATAACCCACAAAGTGCAAGAGCGCAGAATAATATATTATATGACCTTAGCAAAGATTTCTAGTACAAACTATAAAAAAAGTACCTACACGTAGATTTTTTGCTACATAGTATATTTATTATAGACTAGCTTTTGTCCGCGACCTTCGCCGCGTGAAATTATGATAAAAATATTACTTCCTTTTTGAATCGGATTTTGTTAACAATTTCAAGGGTTTTAATATTTTTGCACGGAACCCTAATTTTTTTCTAAAATAAAAGTAGCTTAAGTTACTCCTTATACCATGAGCTATCTGCCAGTAAGTCCCGTCAAATTCCGTCTAGCCGTTTCGGAGATACGCGGGAAGAAACAGACAGATACAAAAAAACGTAGTACCTACCGTATTTACTTTGATATGTATTCAGTAAAATGCTGTTATTTTACAAACGAACACTTTTCAGACATATTTATTGGCAGTGTTGCATATTGCACAAAAAGTTAATTTGATATTGGCGTGTAAGTCATAACGTGTTTCTGGACAAGATGATAAAGTTCCGAATCCTTGTGGTCCGCAGCCGGGCGAGCCGGGCGTGGTGGTGCTGCGGCCCGAGGCGCTGGCGCGCTCCGACTCGGAGTCCGACACGGAGCCGGACGGCGCGCCGCCCTCGCCCTGCCGCGTGCGCTTCCTCAACGACAACGTGCTCATCAATGGCCGCTCCTCCATGCCCAACAGGCCCAACAAGGACCGGATCTCTAAGGTAACATACGCACTCACTTAACATGTTTTCTGGCTGCTAGCCTAGTAGCAAATGAGGACTTAGTGATTCATCTCGTTGAGCCGTACATTCCAAGAACGCACCCACGATGCCCCTGATATTGAAAGTAACCCATAGGTGTTGGTGACCTCGTACCATCAGATAAGGTGGCTGCCTCTTAGCCACCCAATGCAAAAATATTATTCTACAGCAGACCATCCAGCACGCGTAGCATGACCGCCGTAGTAACGGGCTATAATCGACACAATGACAGATAGACAATGACAGTGGTCATACTACGCGTGCTGGTGCCCAAAAAGGTTGCTGGCCCTGTCGGAAGAATCAAATCGTAAATACGTAATGGATCCCAAGTAAATCCCGGTGTCTGCATTGGAGAAGATGACTCCACATAAATACTGTTAACAATGGAGGTGTGCTTGCCGACTCAGGTGAACTATGCGAAGTGTGTTAGATGTGACAATGAAAGCACAGCGTCCCTCGAGCGGTCGTGGCGTCACCTGTGAGTGCGGCGTGGGCATTATCACGGCGATCAATCGATACCGGTTCCGCGGCGGGTCGCAACTACAACACTATACTCACACCACATGCCACACACGTCATACAACAACTTGGTACAGACATAGCAGCTTGTCATGTCTCTTTACAACTTGTTTGTGTCAACGAGTTCCTTATTCTCTTCGCATCTTTTTGTTTTCCTGTGTAAATCGTATCATCTTACCTTTTCTTGAACTTGTCCGTAGCACTTTTATCGATATAGCGACGACAATAATGCCCAGTAATGTAAGTAGCGAGGGTAGAATGACAAGTCTCAGTTCTAACATTGTAGCTCTGCATCGAATGGCATTTTTGTTTGTAATCTACACTAATCTACACTAATATTATAAAGAGGAAAGATTTGTATTTTTGTATGTAACGAATAAACTTAAAAACTACTGGACCGATTTCAACAATTCTTTTACCGTTAGAAAGCTACATTATCACTGAGTAACATAGGCTATATTTATTACTAGAAAAAAATAGAAATCCTTAGAAATCACTACTAAAACCAACCCAAGGTGTAAAAAAATGAGCCATAAAATATCTTTCATCGCATGCGCTGCGGAAAGTATTGATGATAGAACAAAAAAATGTTCTACAATATTATAGAACATATCAATATCAACAAAAAACTTCGCGAGACCATATATCCAACTATTGTAGTTATGTTACTATAACTACTTTTTTACATTTTAAAAGTTGATAGAAATGCTGTTCGAAATCAGACCATGTTATCCATACCTCAGTATTAATTCTTATCCAAATAAACTATTTCGTATTCAAGACAGTTTCAATACCAGTTAATTACTTTTTGAATTATTGAAATCGGACATTCCATTCAAAAGATATTACGAAATTAAAAATATCTATATATGAACAAAAATTACACGCTGACGCGTCGTTGTGGCTCCACGCAGCGCAGCGAGCAGCGAGAGATGGCACCGAAGTGTGGGAGAGGGGTGTTCGCATGGTAGGTACTCCATTATGCTATTGATAAATTTAAGCCGTCCCAGTATGTGTAATGGTACAAGACTTTTGATAAAGGAATTAAGAGACAATGTGATTGTAGCAACTATCATCACGGGCCCCGCGGCCGGCCAACTCGCTCACGTTCCGCGGATCCCAATGATACCGACGGATTTGCCTATAACTTATAAAAGGTTACAATTTCCCGTAAAGATATCGTTTGCCCTTACAATAAATAAATCCCAGGGACAAACTTTCTCGATGGTTGCCATCAACCTAAGGAAAGAGTACTTTTCTCATGGGCAATTGTATGTTGCTCTTTCTCGAGTAGGATCTCCTGAAAATCAATGTTTTGTTATCACCTACAAATACCACTGCCAACATAGTGTACAGTGAAGCTTTAAGGTAAACTATTACAAAATAAAACGTAAAGACTTAAAATTAAATATAAATAAAGAAATAAAACTTACATGAGCAAAAAAATTCATCATCTTCCTGCCCTTGTCCCATTTTATTTGGGGTCGGCGCAACACGTCTCTTTTCTCCATACTCCTCTGTCATTCGTCATGCTATCATTTACTCCTTTTTCCTTCATATCATTTTTCACACAATCCATCCATCTTTTCTTTGGTCTTCCTCTCCCTCTCCATCCATCCACATTTATATTCATCACTCTTTTAGTCACATGTGTTCCATCCCTCCTCATGACATGTACATACCACGACAGACGACTCCCTTTCATCTTTTCTGTAATAGGTGCCACTTTCAAACTTCCTCTTATATACTCATTTCTCACTTTATCCATTTTAGTCACTCCACACATCCATCTCAACAGTCTCATCTCTGCTGCATGCAATCTTTTTTCATCCGTCTTCTTCACTGCCCAGCATTGAGCAAAAAAATCACTTTATTATTATTATTATAGCTAGCCTGTATCGTCCCACTGCTGGGCAAAGGCCTCCCTCCATTCCTTCCAACGGTCACGATTCTGGGCTGCTTCTTTCCAATTCTCAAGTAAAACATTCAGTTCGTCCCGCCATCAAAAAAATTACACCCCCTAAAAATAAAATATGTAAAACTACAAAAAAAAATACGTTTTATTTATTTTGAACATTTGGAAAAATTTAGTCATGTACGTTTTAATTAGCATACTTATAAGTTAAATAATAATTATTTATCCCATAATGTTTAAAAATAAAATGACCACCCGTGCGAAGCCGGGACGCGCCGCTAGTCTCTCATAATTTCGTCACGCAACAAAATATTGTGTGAGCTTTGTGAGCCGGCCAGTGGAGGTGGCTTGAGGAAGGGCTCGCCACGTGTTTGCGGCGGCGCGCGACCGATGCTGGCCCGCGCGGGACGTGACCGGCGCGCGACCGCCGCGTGTGTGCGCAGTGCTGACACCGCATTCCTACAACTCTGAATCACTGCTCAAATTCGCTAGAAATGCGGCCATGTTGATTGAAATTATTCACCGACTCGATGAATCCGATTTTATAAGAATTGTAGTTGTCTTGCAACTGTTTTTCAGTTGTCAGTTTGTCAGTTAAGCCACATGCATACTACATAACAAGCAAGTTTCATAAACTTGCTTGTTATGCAGTATCCATGTGGCTAAGTTTGTGAACTCGTCCAGCCATTAATTTAAAAAGCCTTAATAAACCATTTTCTTTTTCCAAAGATCTAGGCCTGTACGTGTAAGTGGCACCGTCGCGAAAACGCTTACCAGGTACTGAATACATCATTCTGAAGTCTGAACTCCATACATTTTGACCGTGTAGGTATAGCACATTTGTAGGAAACAGCTGCTTTTTTAGGGTTCCGCACGTTAGTCAACAAGGAACCCTTATAGTTTCGCCATGTCCGTCTGTCTAGACAGACGAGGCCGCGGTTTAGCTCAAAAACTATTGGTACTAGAAAGTTGTAATTTGGCATGAGTATACACGTTAATGACGCCATAAAAGGGGTAAAATAAAATTTTGAAAAAAACAAATATATAGGGTACCTCCCCTACATGTACGGTGGGGATGATAATTTTTTTTTCGTCCTTCCCATACTATGGGATATAGTTGGATAGGACTTTCAAAAATAATAGGGGTTTGGGAAGACCGTTTTTTGATTAAGTAAACCGTTCGTGACTTATTAAGATTTAAAATACCAACTTTCGTTAGAGTCAAGTGCCCCCCCCCCCCCCCTCTACCAAATTAATGCCTGTAGTTAGAAATACAAATGTCACGGCAGTAGTACCTATATATATAACGAAGTTTAAAGGAAAACTATCACACTTAAGTGGGCTTTACAAGTTTACGAGTAACAGTCGACCAATTGTATTTGACTCGAAAATTATGGTACGAAACTATCAGTCAGCGAATACGACCCGCACTTGGCTGTTATAAAAACTACGGAACCCTACACTGCGCGTGGCCCGACACGCACTTGACCGGTTTTTTTAAATTACCGATGAAAAATTTCTATGTGAGGTGGTTCAGAATGATGTACGTGGCAACCGTTTCCACGTCGGTGACATCTTGTATTTCTTGTTCAGATTTAAGTTTTCCTTAATTGTCATTGTGTGTACTTGTGGCATGTGCCAAATAGATGTATTTTCTTTCTTGTCTTTTTAACTAATGAGATTTCCTTGTACAAGTATATACTGGTCTTGATTTAGAGAGTCTTGTCATTTGCTTGTTTCATGCCTAGTTCGTTTTGGCGTAGTCGCATTATACAGTTATTCCTGTTGCTTTCTACATAATGGCAAAGAAATGGGTAAATACATAGTCTCTTGGAACAGTTTTGAATATTTAAAGATAACAACTAAACTAGGTAATGTGTTTATTTCCAGCTGAAGCTGCAGTTCGACGACTCGCTGACGCGCACCTTCGAGTACCCTTCGGAGACGTCCCTGTGCGAGGAGGCCCCGGGCACGGCCGCGACGGCCCCGGCTATGGTGCCCCCGCCCCCGGGCGCGGCCCCCCCGCCCCCGTGCGCGGCCCCCCTGCCCCCGGGCGCGGCCCCCCCGCCCCCGGGCGCGGCCCCGCCGTCCCCAGGCGCCGAGGCCACGCCGCAGCTCGCGGAGTCCGTCCTGCACGCCACGCTCGCCGCCAACACACATATCAGTAACTATCCCATACTTAATCTCTTCATTTCCCTCCTCTACTGGACACATAGTCCTGCCACACTGACACAGTTACGCTACGTCTGCCTGCAACACTGACAAATTGACGAGTGGTATTTGTTCTCGTGACAATAAGGTTCGTGTTGGATTGCAGCTGTCAGAGGTAGAATAATGTGAAAGGACTGTAGCTTCATGAGAGTGCACATACTCACCACTCGAGCCAAACGAGCTGATAAGGCGGTGCTCGTGCTGATAACCTTGAAGCTCTCGACTGAGCCACTCCATCGATGCGCAGTCTTGCCGCACGTAAATTGTGAGAAACAATCTTAAGAATAGAATAGAATGCATTTATTTGACAAAATATGGAACAAAGCTGTTATATGTATTATTTATTACGATCATAATATTCTGCCGTTTCCAGCGTACAAATATGGTTCGTAAATCCGACAAAATAAAATTTGGCGTATGCAAAACTAAACACTAGTGTCGCAAAATGCGCGGTTCCCGGTGCACGCTGCACTCGGCGCTCGCTGGAGCCCGCGGAGCTCGGAGGGCTGTACGTACATTAGGTGGTAACCAGACATTATCGCAGATCTGCTGGCGATGTTATAAACTAAAGGGATTAAATATAATGAGCACCAAAAAATACTTTGAGATCCTAAGCTACGTTACCCAAAAAAAATTACTAAACACCAAAAAAATTGTATTCAAAGACCAAATATAGTAAATGATCACCAAATATAGTAAATGATCACCAAATTTTGTGGCAAGAAGAACTTAGGAAGCAAGTGCGAGCAAAGCGAGCTCGGGATATTGGGCACCCCGACTCGGACAGGTTAGGTTCGAAGGGGATGGCGGGGTCTAGTGAGCGAGCGGAGCGAGCGAACTAAGACCCCGACATCCCCTTCGTGTTAGGTTACTTTAAACCCTGCAGAGAGAAATAGGAGCCCCGCGTAGCGGGGCTCCGTCGACTACGCCTTAGTTCGGAGCTGTGATTTTCAGGTTTTTAATTCTGGTGATCATTTACTATTTCTTGTGATCATTTACTATTTTAGGCAGTATAAAAATGTTTTTTAAGGTTATATTTACTTTATCTGGTGTTATGTTAAACATAAGCCTAAACTAAATATCAGGCATCTGAAATAGAAGCAATGGTGACAACAGTCTACATTCTACTGTTAACCACCATTACTGGTCACATCATATGTAGACCTCGCGACCCTCGACGCAGTCATGTTAGGATGTCAAGTGAGCTGAGTTGTTGTGGTGGACAGTATACCTGGTGGCGCGCGCCGAGACCTTCGTGTGACGTCACAGCCGGCCACGCCCACCGCGCGGCAACATGTACACCGCTTGTCTTGTAATGCAGCTATGAGCTAGGCTGCCGCGAGCAACACCATTATTTTGTTTTGTGTACATTCATAGCCAGTGTGGCAGAAGTGTTATTGTTGCTAATTAAAACCACAATTATGATTGTTTTGAACGTTTGATTCCATGTAATTTGCTAAATAGAAGTTAGTTTCGTCGTTTTAAGTAGTCATAAGTTGGACAAACTCGTAGGACGCGCGATACTCGTACAACAGATTTGATCTTGGCACTTGGCAATGACGGCTCCTATCTTATCGAGAGCGATACGTACGCGACCTACTCATATAAACTTCCAGTTTTTTCGAACATTTACGCGTTTACAACATTTATTTATTTATACAATTACTCGCTGCACTTACTTTTAACATCAAATCTGCACACTTATTGTGGCAGCAGCTATTTTGCAGAAGCTCAGTATGATGTAAGGCAAGCGACATCATACTGAGCTGCTCCTAAATTATCAGATTACTACCCATTGTCCAAGTATGTTGGGGTCGGCTTCCAGTCTAACCGGATGCAGCCAAATACCAGTATTTCACATGGAGTGACTGCCTATCTGATATCTCTTGGTAAGACTGGTTGTCAGACTATCGGGCAAAACATTTATTTTTTAAAAAGGTTGTTAAAGTTGGAACTGTGCTTCAATATCTCCGTAACTAAAACGTTCACATAGATTGGTCCAATTTAAAAAAAAATATCAAAAGACGGCAAGCACAAGTGCCACTCAGCTTCGTTATTGGTTGTTTTATACTCGTTGTAAGCAATATTTTCAACGCTAAGCAAATAATAACGTTTGGTAAGCTAGATAGATTGTACGCGTCCACAAACCGCTTACAAGATGCGGCGACGTCTGACGTCTGCACACCACGGACGCAGACTCGGTGTTGTGGGGAAACTTCAAAATAAGCTTAACCCAAAGTAGCTAAACCTGTGGCACAGCAAGCGGACGCGGGCAGCTGTTGGTACGTCTCACAGCGGACGGCACCGCTCCCGCCCGAGTGCAGCCAGAGTGTCCAGACGAGACGAGCCGAGCTCGCTGTACGATTAGCATCATCAGCAATCCACATCGAAAGTAGATCATATAAGACCTATTTCAGAGGTCGGGCGGCGCACGCGAGCGGTGCCGCGCGTCTCGGTGTCTGTAAATGTAGTAAGGTGTACCTGCAGCCACAGCCGGTGTAGCCGGTGTAGGCTGGTGTAGGCTAGCGCAGTAGCGCAGAGGCTCAGTAGCGCAGTAGCGCAGTACGCAGTAGTTGATTGTGGTTGCCCGCAGCGTCGGCGAGCCTGGCGCGCTACACGCCGCACAAGACGCTGGGCGGCGCCAGCTTCCAGCTCGGCGTGACGCGCCACGAGCCCGAGCCCGACGCGCCCGGTGAGTCTCACCATTTTTTGATTTTGTCTCATACAATACTTGTTTGTATTGAAAACAGCGATCGATGAATACAAGCCCGCATTCGTACGAATGCGTGGCCGCTACTTAGAAACAAAAAGAAAATTTTGCAACATTACACGGAGGCCACGATTTATATCAAAGGTCTTTGTTTTGAAATAGCCATGATCACAGAAATTTTGATAGGTTTTAGGGGTAGGTATGAAAAATAGATGTTGGCCAATTCTCAGACCTACCCGATGCACACAAAATTTCATACAAATCGGTTCAGCCGTTTCGGAGGAGTATGGTAACTAACATTGTGACACAAGAATTTTATATATAAGATTATTTTTTTTGGTTTTTTCCCACTAGTTCTACTTAACAGTTCTACGGTAGAACTAATGGGAATATTTTTTTCGAATATCTTGTAGTTGAAAATTGGGAAGGAGAAGAAGCTAATGAGAAACAAGGATAGTAAACTCTCACAAACTAGCAGACCAGGGGGCCAGAGTTGTTAATTTCCTACTAGGTAATCTTACTCACACAGTATCCTACATTCGCATTAGTGTGAGATTTTTGCATAGTGTGCATGTACGCCGACGCCAAAACGTAGTACTAGTGAGAACAAAAACTCCATTAGTTTTTGTACGGACCGGGACTTACAGCTCAGTACGGCCGTTATCCCAAGCGCGTACGATGTGGCTACGTTTGAGACAATTGAGCCTGGTCCAGTACCTAACACCGTACTGACTACAAACCTAGCGCCGCAGTAATGACCTATTATTGTGTAATAGAACAGATACAACTAATGGGATTTTACTGAGCCATTACTTCTACGATTTTGTACCACCTTATTTTGTAGGACTCGTGGGAAAAAATATTCCGATCTGTAAAGTAAAACTAGTAGGAACGCACCAAATATCTATGGGACCAATCGGAAAGTAAATTCTTTCGCATAAAAGAATGAATTTTCAAATGAGTTCATAAATGACGGAGTTAGGGTGACAAACATAAATGAAATCCTCCTTTTTTTTTAAGTCGGGCTCTGTTATTTCTGTTTTTCACATTCATGAATTCAGGAACAATGAACACATCAAAATGATGCATGCCAGCTTCAAAACTTTTTAAACCCGTCATGATTTTGCAAGTGCTTAGTTGACATAGTGTTTGTTGCGCAGCGCCTGCAAGCAGTACGGGGGGCGGGGGCGGGGGCGCGGTAGCGGGGGAGGCGGAGGGCGAGGGGGACGCGCGGCCGTGCGGCGCGGACGCGGCGCGCTCGTGGAGCGAGGCGCGCACGCACGCCACCGACCTGCTGTTCTAGTCACACACTCACAGGTACGTACACCTGCGGGGGCGGGGGCACGGTAGCGGGGGAGGCGGAGGGCGAGGGGGACGCGCGGCCGTGCGGCGCGGACGCGGCGCGCTCGTGGAGCGAGGCGCGCACGCACGCCACCGACCTGCTGTTCTAGTCACACACTCACAGGTACGTACACCTGCGGGGGCGGAGGCGCGGTAGCGGGGGAGGCGGAGGGCGAGGGGGACGCGCGGCCGTGCGGCGCGGACGCGGCGCGCTCGTGGAGCGAGGCGCGCACGCACGCCACCGACCTGCTGTTCTAGTCACACACTCACAGGTACGTACACCTGCGGGGGCGGAGGCGCGGTAGCGGGGGAGGCGGAGGGCGAGGGGGACGCGCGGCCGTGCGGCGCGGACGCGGCGCGCTCGTGGAGCGAGGCGCGCACGCACGCCACCGACCTGCTGTTCTAGTCACACACTCACAGGTACGTACACCTGCGGGGGCGGAGGCGCGGTAGCGGGGGAGGCGGAGGGCGAGGGGGACGCGCGGCCGTGCGGCGCGGACGCGGCGCGCTCGTGGAGCGAGGCGCGCACGCACGCCACCGACCTGCTGTTCTAGTCACACACTCACAGGTACGTACACCTGCGGGGGCGGGGGCGCGGTAGCGGGGGAGGCGGAGGGCGAGGGGGACGCGCGGCCGTGCGGCGCGGACGAATAATTAATGTATTTGTTTCGTCAACAGGTCGCGGAGACCCCGGATTAGATGAAGTCGCCGAGGAGGGCCCCCGCCCTGCGGCGGGGCCGGCGCGTGACGTCACGCGCGCTCGCCGGGTTCAGTCGACGCTGTTCAAACTGCTCAACTATGTATACCCGCTAGGTTAAGTGCATCGAGTCATATCTGTCGGCGCTCGGCGATACATAGCGATATTGTAATCAACTACCGTCACCGTCGCTGAGTGACCGAGCTCGACTGATTAGCTGATAACGACTTCAACTTAACGTTTTGAGACATTTTGGAGCATTTAAATCATTTTATGTATTTAATAAATAACGACGTAGCTATATTTTTGTTCTTAGTGTATGACGGAGTATAAAAAATATACAAGCTGTGAGGCGCCTGACGCGCGTGTATTGTGATCACATTGAACTCATTCCACATGGCATTCCAAAATTTTATAACAAGCTTTTACTAACCATTTTTTAAAGATTTACAAGTTTTTATTGAAACGTAATACGATAGCAAACAAAGTCAATGCACCGGTAAAGAAAAATGTATATTTTTATGAAATTTCTTACGAACCTTGGATAATAAGAACTGAATGACTTTTAACTGAAGTGGTTTTACAATTGCTTAGTAAATGTATTTAATTATAATTGATAAAGAAGCTAAGAGGAGCTGTGCCTTCGCCAGAGCTGCGCTTGACCCGGCCGAGCGCCGCCGGGAGCCACTAGTTAGTGTTACGTAGCTGTAATGTATCGTTCGGGCACGCTGTAACAGTGTCATATTATATAAGTTCGTATGTATCGCCTGCGCCGCGTGGCGCGTGACGTCACGCAGGCGCAGGCAGGCCGCCCGGCCGACACTTGCCAATGCCTAGTTGTATCGTACTTTACTCATATTATGACATTTAGGTGGTTCATTATTATTATTGTAGTAGTAACTGATATAATTATCTTGTAGGACTGCAATATTTTGCGTTTATTTTTTGTAAACTGAGGTGCGAATCGGTGAGATCTTGATAGTGATTTGTAAGGAAACGTGTACAAAAGAAGTTATATGTAATCATTACTAGTAGTCGATAGTACTCCGATGTCGAGGACGAGCGAGCCCGAGGTCGCAGTAGGTAGGCAGTAGTGTAACATTGTGATGTGCTCGTGTCGTGTACAAATGTGTCGCCGCGCGGACCAGTCACTGCGCTGCGTGCTACGTTACTTGTATTGTATATCCATAATGTATTGATCCTGAATTGCAATAAAATTAAATAGAAATGGACTCGAAAGGGACGTTTTATTGTGCAACATTGTGTAGTGGAGATCAGGAGAGCGTGGCGATGGGCGGCGTCTGGTCCATGTAGGGGTAGGTGACGTCCGTGCAGCCGCGCAGCGACTCCTTGATGCAGCGCTCCGTGCCGAACTGCAGCAGGTACGACATCGCGCCCGCCTGCAACACCGCGCTCACATGCCACACGCTGCATGCCACACGCTACATGCCACACGCTACATGCCACACGCTGCATGCCACACGCTATATGCCACACGCTACATGCCACACGCTGCATGCCACACGCTACATGCCACACGCTGCATGCCACACGCTGCATGCCACACGCTACATGCCACACGCTACATGCCACACGCTGCATGCCACACGCTGCATGCTACACGCTGCATGCCACACGCTACATGCAAGGTTACGTTCTAAACACACGTCGGTCTTGTCTTCTTTTACATCGTCGAAGATCGTCGCTCTACTGTTCATTTTTTGTCAAATGAGGTACCTTTTTTCTACTCATAATACAAATATAAAATAAGTCTCCAAGTTTCGTAAGATAAAAAATCGGCCAAGTGCGAGTCGACTCGTACACACAGGGTTTCGTAGCACCAAACAATATACAATAAAAATATTTTCATCGCTCATTCTTAAGTAACTTGAATTCAACAGCTAAACTATTTTTGTTCTTCATAGTATTATAAAAAATATAAGAAAAAAAAACCTGAAATGAAATTTTGTTTTAAAATTTTAACTATCAACTTATAACCTCATTATACACAATTTATATGATCACAAAAGCTTGTCGCGAGGTTTACTTGTGTAAATAAACTAGCACCTTTTTAATTTATTAACTATTAAGTTAATCCGCTATGTTTTTTTCTTTTTTAATTTCAGTTTAATTAAATACTTATAGGTAGGTACTTACGCAAACCTCGCGACAAGCTTTTATGATCGTATAAATTGTGTTTATATAATGAGGTTATAAGTTGATAGTTAAAATTTTAATTGAAAATTTTATTTTCTCCTTTTTAGAGCATTTAAATAAAAGCTTTTTTTTTAAAGGGTATTTTTCTTTTAGTTTATTTTAACATTTTTAGTTTTGCCGTAATCGTTTCTGACCACACATCATTATCACAATCTCAAGACTTTTTTCATTCCATGCTATTCGCCGTTGAGGAGTTCCCTCGTGAGAACACGATCCTGGCTGTAGGATAAGTTCATGATACAAATCGTGATTATTCATCAAATATGAACCTGTATACAAATTTTCGTGTCTGTGCTATTAAACGTTGAGGAGTTCCCTCGTGAGGAGACGATCCTGGCTGCAGGATTAAGTTATATCTGTCATAAGAATGTATTGCTAGAACCAAAGGTGTGTGCGGACATTGAGAAGTGGTTCTAATTTAGCTTCCAAGATTCCACCGTAACAAACAAACATACATACATCCATACATTGCAAGTTAAATAAAAGCTTTTAAAATTAATAATAAAAAAAAAAAAAAAAAACAAAGTTACGGCTGTAGTTTGATGAAAAAGTCTCAAATCTTATTGCAATAAAATTCGTTAAAGTTTTTCTTACGTTCTTTGGTAAGAACCCTCACACCGCGTTCTTTTCAGGGAGGTCTACTCTCTTTCTCCGAAACGTAACTTCGGCAACGAACGAAAAGTAAACGTAGTATCGTTTGTGACCCTACTCTAAGTACTCTATATAATTTGCGGACGCACACAAGAAGTTCGAATTCACAGACAACGAATGTATTGAATGTTATTGTGTGCGTCCGCAAATTATATAGAGTACGGTCACAAACGTAACTACGTTTAATTTTCGTTCGTTGCCGAAGTTACGTTTCGGAGAAAGAGAGTAGACCTCCAGGTGCCGTCGAAGCGCGTTTCGCTATCGCGCGTTGTCGGCGCTGCTTAGCTTGAAAAAGGCAGATGACTTGCGATTGCATCGCTGCACACTCACGAG
This sequence comes from Cerastis leucographa, assembly GCA_963082945.1. NCBI lineage: Eukaryota > Metazoa > Arthropoda > Insecta > Lepidoptera > Noctuidae > Cerastis > Cerastis leucographa. The sequence continues at coordinate 23,354,534 of OY720380.1, read as the reverse complement.
AAACGCGCTACAGACGCGCGTGAGCAACTCGCCTTGAAAAGTAAAACGCACGTGGACGAGCGTATATCGCGCTGCAAACGTGCGTGCGCTGTGTGACTGACCGACATCGAAGAAAGGGTCGGGGGGGATGCCAGTGTTACAGATACAGTACAGCTATACAAACGCTGTGCCAGCACGTCTGTATCGAAGTAACTCCGCGCTAGAAGCGCGTCAACAGCACGCGAAAAAGTCGTCGTCTGCATACCCGAATTTTATAACCGTGTGAATAGGTAAATTGGTTGCGATAATATTGCATTTGCAGCGCGTTACATTTGCATGCGAAGTGCGTCGACGGCGTCTGACAAAATGTGGCGTGCAAGCCCTAAAAACCTACATGTTTTCAGAAGTTTCCTTTTCTTACTTTAGAAATTGGAGGGGGGGAGACAATTCTTTATTTTCACGGCATTGGAAGCAAATATGATAACTCGAAGCCTACCTTCTCACTTCAATATAATTATATGAACATAGTATGTCAGGGTTCTTCTGGCACATGCCAAAGGTCGGATCTAACGCCGGATGAACCCCAGTTTCACGTTTCTTCTATACAATTTCACAAAGCGCCCCCCTAGCAATGTCATTCAAGCGCCAAAACAGGCATGCCACAGTCTAGCTACAAGAGAAGTAGAGTGAGACCTTGGCCCCGGTGGCGCCGGACTTGCGCGTGCCGCCCACGGACTGCTGGCCGGGCTGCTCTTCCGAGCATCGGTCGTTGAGGAACAGCGTGGCCGCCAGGTCGCGCAGCTCGCTCGCCGCCCACTGCGCCCACGCCATGTCCTGGAATAAATTCCAAAACAGGTCGATACTGTACGCAATGTTAACTTTGTAATTATTTTAAACCATGTACAGTGCAACCATACCAGTGGATAACTGACAACTTTACCTACCATATGCTTAGCCAGTAACCTGTAAGTGTCACCGTACACGTACAGGCTCTACGCATCGCTCACCAGCGCATGTGCGTCTAGCATCACAGTCCTTAGCCCATTGCCCACGCATTGCAACAAACGGCTCACCAGTAGGAACAAGCCAAATCTGACCTATTCTAAAGACGCGTAATGTACAAGAGAAGTATACTTACGTCTTAATTTAATTTTGTTTTTTAGAGGTTTTTTATGTCGGGGGTTTTTAAATTTTATTGGTCGGGGTTTAAAAAAGGCTAGAATGGATTAGCGATCAAAGCGAGCTTGTAGATTTTAGCATACTGCCTCGTAAAGGTTAGTTTCTCTTGTTGAACGATCGAGGAAGTCTATAATTTATACAATTTCTGCAAAATAGCTATTTTAACAACGACTTTAAGGGGGGGTCACAAGACCCCTGTGACCACCCTAGAACTATATTTGTCATGGGCGGACTCAGATGCTTTTGGGGGGGGCTTGAGCCCCTTAGCCCGCCCCCCTGGATCCGCCAATGTTGATGACATAATGGTCCCTTAATAATCTGGTTAAATGTAAACTTCATTCATGACAAGAATTCGTGTGGGATACTACTTACAACTCACTACTTTTGGAAGTCGGTGGCAAAAAAAAGCAATGAAACCAACAAAGTTACCGACTTCCAAAAGCATAGCTTAGACTTTTTAATGTTTTTTTTTTGCTAACTAGAAACCCATCGTTTGCGACCTATATAAATACGTAACTGCCCCGCTGGTCTCATGGTTGCAAGTACGGCCGCTGACCGTGGGGGTCTTGTTTTGCCCGCGTGCCTTGCAAAGCAGGTTAAGCGGTTCCTCCTGCGTTTGATGTCTCTCTGGTCGAGTCGAATTGCTATATATGAGATTGAGGGAAGAGTGCACCTGTGTCTGCGGAGACACATTCTTGGGCTTCCGTTAGCACCCCTCAGGCCTCTGATTTGGCACGAGTGTTGGGTTGTCTTGGCTTATTTCACTGCGCGACCGGCGCCGCTCGCCTGTGCTGTAGACCGATCGTATCCATGTTCGCAGTGCACACACACGCGCTCTGGTTGGTATCGGACGCCACGACTATACAAGTCATGCCGCGCACGCAGCACGCGCGGGCTCCAGTTTAACACACCGCTGGTCAACCATGTGTCGACTGGCGCACGTTGAATGGTGAACCCTATCGCACATGCTCATGGACATCGAAACGCCCGAGCAGCACCGGGCGCTCTAAAATTGTCCTTACACGTGCAAATATAGAGCCTGTAATGGCGTAGGGGGCCCGTGAGACCGCCCACAGGAGCGCGTCGGGGTCGTCATCAGGAAAGCCGCACACGGCCACCACCGGACCGCGCAGCTCCTCGCGCATGAGCTCGTGTGTGGGCTCCGGCACTAGATACACCGTAGGCTCCACGAAGTAGCCCACCTCGGGCTCCGTGCGCCCGCCACATATGCGCCGCACCGAGTCGTCCGTCTCAGCACGCTGCAGGTAGCGGCAAACCTTACGAATATAATTTAAGATCTAAGTACTCGTACTTAATGTCGCGGCAATTAAACTTATTCCGAAGTTCCAATATTGAAAATATATAAACCTTTTCATATGCACACTGTGTCGCAAGTGCAGATGTAAAACACCTGTAGTCTAGCGGATGGGTCACCACCAGTGACTCTGCGACTTGCGCGAGCACCTGCAGGAACCGGTCCAGCATCGACTCGGCCACGAACACGCGCGAGCACGACGTCGCCTTCTGCCCCGCCATCTCGAACGCAGCGCGCGCCGTGCACGCCACTGCGTTGGCCAGGTTCGCCGACGCGTGCACCACGTGGAAGTTCTTCCCACTACCGGTGCCAACAAGACGTGGAAACCTAGAATATATATCTATTTGCCTGCCGAGTGTGCGCCAAATATGTTCAAGGGTCTGAGTCGTACCACCGAATGTAATACCCGCCAGATTCGAATTAGAGCTAACTGTCTCGAGGAAACGATTCTCCTCAGAAGGCACAAAGTTGATGACGCCGGGACTCAGCCCCGCGCACTGCAGACACTCGAGCACGCGGTAGCTGGCGAGCACTGACTGGTCACTTGGCTTCCACACCACGCAGTTGCCTATGATCGCTGGCATGATCGCTAGTTGCGCGGCTTGAGCAAGAGAACTGTATGGCGTGATCGCCGCCCAAAAGCCTTCGAGGCCGTGATATTGGTTATGGTTGATAACATCCTCGCCGCCGTCGATGACGCTCTTGTTCCTGGTGAGCTCCCTCATGAAGTAGCATCCGAACCGCAAGTAATCAATCAGTTGACACACGTTGAGTTCTGCCTGGATCGCTGTCATACCTTGGCCGAACATACAACCAGCGATGACGCGTTGCCGAAAAACTCCGGCAAGCAGGTCGGTGGCGCGCTCAAGCACGCCGCAGCGATCGTCTATCGAAGTACGCTCCCAGCTCGGTTGGCAAGCACTGGCTATTTGCATGGCCTGCCCGATAGTTCCCGGCCATGCACGATGATAGTACGCGGCGATAAGTCGGTGGTCAAAAGGCGCAGCCTGCACACAGAAATCTCCGGCAGTAGTTTTCTCAGGTCCGATTACAATAGGTATCGTTTCAGGAGAGCGAGTGAGCGCGGTCAGCTCATGTGACAGGCAAGCGCGCTCCCGCGTGCCCACGGCGTGCGGCAGCACGGTTTCGTTTCGCGGCGCGTGCGGATACACGCAGCACTGCGGCCGCAGCGCCGACATCGCTGCCGAGCGCGCCGCGCGCCGAGGCAATACCGCGCTGTACAGTCGCCAGCGTCGCAGCACACACACCGCTTGTAGTATACCTCTCATATTGTATTAAACTCTACTAAAATTTTGAATTCCTAAGTTTCTGTACCTACTTATATTTTTTTTCTATTGAAATTGATTGAAACTGTCAAAAGTGTAATTTCTGTCCAAAGATTTTATTAAAGTATTGGAATATCATACTCTTTATAAGCTTGGTCTGGTTTCCTTTCGGTTTATTCTGGCTTAGTCTGTGGTTAAGTTGAAGGCCTGAACTCCACCAAATAGTCCGGGGTATTTACGCCGAATATTAGGCCAACTCTGCATTAATTAAAAACAGCGATTTTTTTCATTGAATGTGTAGAGTATGGACAGGAGAGTACTAATGTTATAAATGCGAAAGTTTGTGAGGATGGATGGATGTTTGTTACTCTTTCACGAAAAAACTACAGAACGGATTTGGATGTTTGGAACACGGGTAGTTTATAACCTGGATTAACACATAGGATACTTTGTATCCCGGTAGTACAATCCCGTGGGACAGTGACCGAACTCCACGCGTGCGAAGCCGCGGGCATAGTCTAGTAGCTTGTCGCAAGGTTTAATTGTGTAAATAAACTAGTACCTATTTAATTGAGTAACTTAATCTGCTAAGTTTTTCTTTTTTTATTAAATTTCAGTTTAATTAAATACTTATGGGTACGAGTACATACGCAAACCTCACGACAAGATGATCATATAAATTGTGTATAATGAAGTTATAAGTTGATTGTTAAAATTTTAAAAGAAAATTTTATTTTCTTCTTTTTAGAGCATTTAAATAAAAGCTTTATTTTTTAAAACGGTTTTTTAACTTAATTTTATTTTAACATTTTTAGTTTTGCCGTAATCTTTTCTGACCACACATCGTTATCACAATCTCAACAGTTTTTTTTCATTCCATGCTATTTATTCACCGTTGGTGGAAGACGATCCTGGCCGCAGGATGAGATCATGTTAGAATTTATGTTTATCCATCAAATATGAACGTGCATACAAATTTTCGTGTCTGTGCTATTGACCGTTGAGGAGTTCCCTCGTCAGAAGACGATCCTGGCTGCAGGATAATTTCATAATACAAATTGTGATTATCCATCAAATATGAACTCGTACGCAAAGTTTCGTGTCTGTGCTATTAAACGTTGAGGAGTTCCCTCGTGAGAAGATACATACATACATACATTGCAAGTTAAGAAAAAAAAGCTTTTAATAATTAATAAAAATAAAGAAAAGTATGTTTTTTTGGAGTAGGTATTTGTAGAACAGATTGAGTACTACAAGTAGGTCAGTAAGTTAAGAGGGAAGCCCCGAGGAATTTGAAGAATAGGTATTTTAAGAAAGTATTTTGTCGCGCTGCGCCCGACCTAGCAAACTCAAACTCAAAGCATTTATTTCAATTAGACCATTACAGGCACTTTTGAAAGTAAAAAAAAAAAAAAAACAAAATAAAACGCGAAGCTACAGCCCCAATCACAAGGCATAATAACTTGTGAAAGTACTGTAGTTGCCAACGGGCAACTACAGTACTTTCACAAGTTATTACGCTACGGAATGCCGTAGCGTAGATCTCTATGGAGAATAATGGGCAAGAAACTCCATGGATACTCTTCTAAATCAAATATGTTACAAAATCTTGGTTACATCATTCCTGTTAAGAATAACAAATATATGTGAGAACGATGTAGAAATACGGGCAAGTTAAGCGCGTCCAGAGTAAAAGATTAAATCAGTAATAAAAAAATCTAATAGTACATTATGGTACTAGTGTGTAATGTTGGTGATTACCGCTGAGGCGCCATTGAGACCCGAGCCGTTAGGTGAGGGTCTTAAGAGAGCCGAGGACGGTAATCACCAATACACACGTGTATCATACGACGTTTTTCAACACACTTGTGAATAAAATAACAATAAAAACTCATGTTATTTAGTAGATAATAGATATTTTGCCTTGGAGTTTTCAGGTAGTAAACTTTCCATAACTTTAAGAGCGTTTATTCCTTACCGCTTTTCATACAAACTTTCAAGTAGTTTTTTTCCGAAATGACTGAACCGATTTAAATGAAACCTTATACGCATAAGCAGGATACATAGGTCTAAAAAGTTACTAAAAAATATTTTCAAAATGTGTTTTAAAACAAGAGATAATTGGAATTTTCTGTTTCTATAGAAAATTTAAATTTGGTCTAATTTAACTGTAACACTATTTTTCGAAAATGTTTTTTAGTAACTTTTTAGATCTGTGTATCCTGCTTATGTGTACGAAGTTTCATCAAACAGACATTTCGGAAAATAACGACTTGAAAGTTTGTATGAAATGTCGTAAGGCGTAAACGCTCTTAAGGGCTTCATATAATATCGGGTTTATATCGGGCGGTGTACAACATAAATCATTTTCTTCGTTACTAGGTACTAGTTACTTGTAGACATTTTAATTAATAAATAACTATAATTTCAACAGTGAAAACGAGTTTTGAAAAATGGTTCGGTATGGTGGGAAAAATTAATCAGTTTTCCTATGCGCGCGCATTGCGATCAGCCACAAACTAAAGGGATGAGGTTTTTTTTTTTTTTTCCGCGCATAGGGTTTGCGCTTATTCTGCCACGTACAAAATGGGGAATTTAAAGTTTTCTTTTATTACAGAGAAAACAAAATTTATATTTGAGTGAAAGTTTTATTTATTAAATACGAACGAGTTAAAATTATCTATTTAAATAAGAAGTTGCATGAAATGAGCAAGCAATAGACTGCTTGATATGCGTACTGCTGCGACGTTGGTGGCTTTTACCAGAGTTCGTGCCGTCTTCCATGGAAAGTCATTGTTCGCCCTTTCTATCAGAACACTTCGAACTTTGTGTCCAGAATAATGAGGTAGACGAATTGGCACGATCGTTTCTGATCTGCTAGGAAGAACAATCTTCTTCAAGCAGTACACCTTCCCTGATGGTGCACCTTCCATGAAGACTTCCTCTAAGCCACATTTCAGTACTCCCTGATCAACGTCGATCTCACAACGATGTTTCCGCATGAAGTCCAAACCCAGGATACAATCGTCCACTATGTCGGCCACGATGACATTGTGACAGTAAATTCTGCCACCCAATTTTAACTTCACTTGCTTCTTGCCTCGGACGGTTATGTGCTGACCGGTAGCTGTAAACAATTGCATACGGTCGTGGTTATTGAAGTAGTCCCCAAGAAACCGACTTGCTAGGTGAGAATTGACGACCGTGTGAGAAGCTCCAGTATCTAACGTCAGTTTGCATGGTATTCCGTTGACTTCGCCTTTGATGGTCAGGCTGTTCCCGTCATGAGCTTGTGAGATCAAGATCCTCGGGGCTCTTTCAATACCAGCCAGCACCCGCCCCCCAGTCCTGGCATTTACTCGTTTCCCTGCTGTGGCTGGGCAGTCACTTCAGCTACTCTCCCCTGCTGAGATTGATCTTCTCTCGGTGTGCTTCGCTTAGGACAGCTTGACCGAAGATGACCCCTTTCTCCACAGGTGTAACACCTAGGGCTGTACCCTTGCGGACGGTCGCGTACAGGTGACGCCACAACCTCCCTGATGCGGTGTGTTCGGTGGTCCTGCCTCACTGCCTCTACTTCTAAGGCATGGGCCAAGGCGTCTTTCAACGTCCCATCATGCCCAAGTCTCACAGCAGCTCTAACTTCCAAGTCGCGTATTCCGTCGACGAAAGCCTGTACCAGATTCCCATTGATAAGTGCAGGGACAGACTGGTATGCTTTGCGGACCAGCTTTTCAACTTCCAGGGCCCACTGCTGCAGATTCTCGGCACTGCGTTGAACGCGATCCTTCAACTTAGCTCGGAATACGTGCTCCAGGTGCGCATCGCCGTATCTGGACTCTATAGCCTCCAGCAGCTGCTCGTAGGTCACATCCTTGCCGAGCGCCTCAAGGATGTTTAGGGCCTGGTCTCGGAGGCCCAAGGTGAGCGCGGTCATGGCTTGCGCTTTGGTCCAGCCATTCGCCTCATAACGGCCTCAAATTGGATTTTATAGGCCGACCACGAAGATGTTCCGTCGAATGGAGGCACTTTAAACCCACGTGCTGAAGGTGCAGCAACCACGGAAACCACAGTCCCATCTCCAGCCTTAAGTTCGTCTAAGGCCTTCTTCACACCAGCAATCTGAACCTCGGCCTCCGAGATACGATTCTCATGCTGGTGGACATGTTCCTTCATCACCTTAAGATCTTTGCCAAAGGTTGCGTGAAAATCTTTTATCAGGAGCATCTGTTCTTCCTGGCGGCGGACCTGTTCCTCTTTATCTCGCTGTAACTGCTCCTCCAACCGGTGAGCTTGCTCCTCTTGACGGCGAGCCTGCTCCTCCTTATCTCGTTGTAACTGCTCCTCCAACCGGTGAGCTTGCTCCTCTTGACGGCGAGCCTGCTCCTCCTTATCTCGTTGCAACTGATCTTGCAACTGGCGAGCATGCTCCTCTTGACGTCGAGCCTGCTCCTCTTGACGGCGAGCCTGGTCCTGCAGTAGGCCATTAAAACAGTCAAGTCTGGCGCCGCAGATGCTGGAGACACTCCGGATGAGCCAGCGACTGGCTCCGACGTAGGCTGGGCACCAGCCGATGTCTGTGTCGGAGAATCTCCAAACCTCCTTTGGTCCATATCTTGCTGTCGATGACTTCTAGTGCGGACACCGTCTATATCGTCTTTTGGTAGAATTGGCATAATTTATCCTTACTTCTGACACCAATTGTTACGAGCTGGGTATAGGACAAATTAACACACTACCAAATAAACACTAAAAATCTTTAATTAACTTAAAACAGTTAAAACACTTCACAAACACTTAAACTTAATCACAATTACAGAATTTATCACTAATCACTTAGATATCGCACTAGTCGTTCACTTCGATCGCTTCGTTTCGTAGCCAAAATCAGACTGACTCCTTCCGCTAACCCGTCGCCTATTTATACGGCCGACCCATGTTCGAGAAACTTCCACAACTTCCATGAATGTCTAGGTAGTTCCTTAGGGGAAACCCATCCTTCGAGAAAGTTCTACAACCTTCCCGAACCTTCTAGATGGCTCTATAGTGGAACCAATCCTTCTAGAAGGTTCCAGAAAGGTCCAGAACTTTCTCGAACTTTCTAGACACTTCCATCGTGGAACATTCTAGACTCGACCGTAGTCCTAGAATGTTCTCGTAAAGCAGTCGGCGTAACAATACTTTGACGCCCCTTTCTTTTTAGTAATAGGAGTATCTTCAACCTCATACCTATCGTGATCCAAAACTTTAGTTATTCTGTATGGCCCTGAGCATTTAGCTAACAGTTTTCTACTTTTCCCTACTGTATGTGCTGCTCTTTCAACTCTCACCAAGTCTCCAATTTTAAATTTTAGCGGTTGCTTTCTTTTTTTTATCGTACCGATTCTTCTGTTTGTCTTGCGACTTTTTTGTATGATTGTCTACTTCATCTCTAATATCATAACAGTAATTTATCATAACAGTTGTTTAATTCATTTTCGTCATGCGTATTTTTAATTTTATCATCACCAATTTCCGAAACAAGGCTACCTTCATTAATCCCAGTAAGCCTTAACCCAAACAAACCCTCAGAAGGGGTTTTACCCGTACCTTTGTTTAGGGTGTTGTTTAAGCCCCACTGTACCTGTAATAGTCTGTCATCCCAAAGTCTTTCGTCTTTACCATGATTTTGTGAAGCCAAAGAATCCAAGATTGTTCTGTTATACCGCTCCACCTGACCATTTGCTCTAGGTGAAGCCACTGCATTTTTTTATATGATGGATTCCTATTTCAGTAAGAAAACTTTTAAACTTCGAACTTGTAAATGACGTGCCTCTATCACTGATTAGTCGTTTTGGTAAACCGAACGTACCAAAATATTCCCTAAGAACTGCAATAGTGGAATTGGACTTTGTATTTTTAACCGCTTTTAACACAATAAATTTTGTGAATGACTCTACAATCACCAAAATGTAACAATTTTTTCTTTTTGATTTCACGAATGGTCCAACATGATCAACATGAATGGTGTCAAATGGCGTATTTACTTTAGGTATAGGGTGCAAGAAACCTTGCTTTTTTCCTGCGGGCAATTTATTATGAGCACATTCTAAACAGGAATTTACATATTTTTGAATAAACTTTCGCATGCGAGGAAACCAGTAATGTTCTTTTATTTTGTCTAAAGTCTTATCGAATGCAAAGTGACCTATTTCATCATGGTTTTTCTGAAGGATTTGCCACCGACAACCTTTTGGCACCACCCACCTTAATCCGTCTTCAGTTACTTTATAAACTCTATCGCGCTTAAGGACGAAATTCTTTCGTATTTCTACCATGTCATCAAAGTCTTTGTCAGAAAGAATTTTTTGATGCGTTGTATTTCGGAGTCCGCTAGCTGTACCGTCGTTAACCAATCATCAGTTACTGTCATGATGTCAAAAGTGTCAATAGCCTGAATTATCCCTGCATTTTCCATAGTCGGATTCCTACTCAATGCATCAACGTGAATCATGCCTTTGCCGGATTTGTATACTACGTTACAGTCATACTCCTGAATCAAACTCCACCATCGCGCAACACGGGGTAACATGTCTCGTTTTAAAAACGTTGCTCTAAGAGAGTTACAGTCTGTTACAATGGTGAAGTTTAATCCAAGCACGTATGTTCTGAACTTCACTAGAGCAGCAATAACGGCAAGAGTCTCTAACTCATACGAAGAAAAATGGGACTCCTCAGGCGAAGTCTGTCTACTGTAGTAAGCTACCGGTTTGAAAACTCCATCGATTTGTTTTTGGAGTAAAACACTACCTATACCGTGTTTTCTGGCATCTGTGTGTATTTGTGTTTCAAGATTAGGATTATACAATGCTAGCACGGGTCTAGAAATCAGTGCATTTTTTAGTTTTTCAAATGCTTCTTCTTGAGCTTGTGACCAAAGCCAAACAGAGTTTTTCTTTAATAATTTCGTAAGGGGACGAGCTATCTCTCCGAAACCCCTAATAAAACGTCTGAAAAAACTGGCTAGTCCGATAAACTGTCGAACATTATGTACATCTTTTGGCTTAGGGAAGTTTTTAACGGATTCAATTTTTTTAAAGCCAGGTCTTACACCTTCATTGGAAATTTCAAAACCTAAGTAGTCAACGTGATTTTGAAAGAAATAACATTTTTGCGGTTTTAATGTTAAGCCTGCCTCCCTAAACCTTTGAAGTACGACTTCTAATCTTTCGATACCTTCTTCAAATGACCTACTCGGCACCAAGATATCATCCATATAAGCTAATGCAATATTATAGCGTAAATTACCCAAGACCAAATTGATAGTTCGCTGAAAGACGGCTGGTGCGTTGGCTAGACCGAAAGGCATTCTATTAAATTCGAACTGCCCATCGGGCGTTACAAACGAGCTTATACGCCTGCTCTCTTCTGTAAGTGGAATTTGGTAATACCCCGACGCCAGGTCTAAAGCACAAAAATACTTATTCCCAGCCAAACGATCAATCTGGTCCTCAATACGAGGCAGCGGATAATGTTGCTTAATAGTTTTCTTATTCACGGCACGATTGTCCACACAAAGCCGTTTATCTCCAGTATTCTTTTTCACTAACAGAACTGGACTCGCGTAAGGAGACTGAGACTCTCTTATGATGTCATATTTTAAGAGTTCGTCAACCATAATTCTTACTTCCTCCCGTTCTGAATGACTTAACTTGTATGGTCGATAAACGACTGGCTCCGTGTCTACTAGCTGAATATTCATTTCTGCAGCCGTTGTCTGACCTAGTTCAGACAAATCCTTGGCAAAACAATCGCGATATCGGTTCAATGTATTGAATAATGTAAGTCTCTGATTTACGTCTAAATTTTCATCAATATTGAGGTCGTCCAATGTTAATGGAGGTTTATTGCCGCGATTTCGAACTTCGTGTATTCTATTAATGTTTTTAATATTATTATTAATTCGAAAAGCACGTGCCAAGACTTGCCCCTCTTTAAATTGAATTAATATATTATCATAGTTTAGAATAGTTAAATAACTACTACCGTTTTTTATATTGTAAGGACCAATTTCTACACTATAGTTTAAGCGATGACCATTTTCAACGAAAATAATTCCATTAACTTCGAAATCGGTAAATACTTTTACAGAAATACAACCTTCAGCTTTAACAGTTTTGTAAGACTTCAAAACCAGTCGTGTATCATCTTGCGCTCGTTTATCATTAATTACCAAATTTGTATCAGATTTAAATACCCATATATGAGGTTGTTCCGTAGCCGTCTGCCCAATAAGTAGGTCATAGTTTAGATAACTATCAGGTACAACAATTGCCTCGACAGTAATTTTAGCATTGTCAATCATTAATGAAATTTTAGTCTTACCTAATGCATTCACATATGTATTACCAAAGCCTTTAAGAGACGGCAAATTATTCGTCTGCCATTTTTCACGCGGTACAATTACTTTTATTACTGATTCCTTGACTAACGTACACTGACTACCAAAATCTACGTACCCTGTCAATTGGACATTATTTACGTTAACATCCTTGATAAATTTGCTGTCTGCTCCTAAGTCACTACTATTATCTAGTCACAATGTCTTAACTTCGGCTTTTGTCCAAACGCTCCTATTACAATCAGGATCATCATGACCAATGCGCTTGCATTTTTGGCACTTAACAATAGGTTTTTTACATTCTGGTACCGTGTGACCCGTTTCATGGCAGTTAAAACACTTCAAAACTCTAACAAATTCATTTTTTACATGTTTACGCGTTTCGGTAACAGAATTCCTATTTTGAGAAGTGGTCATTTTGCGACAGAGCCGTTTTTGTTTTTTTTATTGAACCTATCTAATCGCTCATGTTTGACACTTCTCAGATAGCCCAGCAATTTATCAGCATCCTCAAAACCTACTGCTTCTGCTCCGTACCGAACTGATCTATCATCTATTCCGTAAACAATGCAGTCAATCGCATTCCTACCTTCTATACCACACCTATTCAAAGCTATTAATTTTTCATAATAGTACTCTTCTAAATTATCTCCAAACTTTGCCCTTTTAGCTAACATTTCCGTAAGCAAATGGCCATAATTTTCGTACGACGGAAAAGCAGATTTAAGTTTTTCGACCCATCCATCCCATGTAAGCAAAATTGATGGCTGTCCTTCGTACCATTTTTTGGCAGTACCTACTAGCTTTGGGAGAGCATAGTGAGCCGTCTGTTTACAATCCCAGCCGTAGATCTCAGAGCATTCTTTAACTTTATTCAACCAAGTAACAATTGTTTGATTTTTCAATTTAGGATCGAATTCTGGAACTACATTACTATTGGTAAATCTTTCTTTACGCTCTGGATTTACAGCTGAAATGGATTGCAACGATTCTTTGATTAATTTAAGCAATTCATTATTAACAGCATCGGTAGATGCAGGCTGCGGTGGCGCAGATGTAGCGATTTCATTCGTAAAAGAGCTGACAGGACTACGCGATCTATTAAAGCTTTCACTGCGAGGGGTCTGCAATCTCCGACGCCTCTGCCTACTACGGCTACGATCTATAATTATATCTGACGGTACATGTGCATGCGTTTCCGTTCGTGGCGCACGAGGTTTGTGATGCGGTAATGGAATTATTACGACTGGCCTGCTTCGACTTCTTGCCTGCGACTCCACTTGCCGAGGTGACCTTCTGGATCTACGCCGCTCGGAGCTACGAATATCGCTGCGGGGTGCTGCCGACGAGCGATGACTTTGTCTCGAGGCTCGAGCACGTGTCCGGGATCGGCTGCGTCTCGAGGAACCTCCCGGCAAGACGCTGTGATGACTTCTAATGGACTTCCGTCCGTTCTCGGACCGGTCACTAGGCATCTTCCGATTGTACTAACAGCACAATGTCCAAGAACCTGATTTTTTTTTGAAACAACGATTATCTATTTCATATCATGTCCTATGTATCAAACATGTTATTCAAATATTAGGCAAATAATTGAATAAATGAGCTCATAAATTGGTTACTGTGTTTTATTTTATATCGCATAGTAGAAAAACAAATATTTACAATACAGGTGGTAACGTTGATTTCAAACCATCCCAATATCATACAAGAATAAACCCCAGTCAGAGCCCATATGCAAATATTAACTGCTAAATGGCGTTTTTTTTTTTAATATTCATGACTACACTAGAAGTCTAGCCATGGGATATTAAATAATGAACATTTTTAATACCAATAAGATATAAAAAAAAAACTGAGCATTCTGTACCTACATGAAATCTTAAAGCATTGAGCAAAAAGCATTGTTGGGAAAAAGAAAAAAATATATAATTTGAACTTTGACCTTCAATATTTCAGTAACCAGAATGCTCTCAAGCTCTGGTCTATGACAAAAATGATCGTAATTTCCAGTAAAACACGTAACTTTCGGGTTCGCTAAGCGACTTTTTACACCAGCTATATAACTACCATATATAACTACCAGTTACACAAACGAATTTAATAAATAATCTTCCAGCAGAATGGCAACAATGCGGATAATTTTTTCTCCATTATGGTATCAACGGAAAAATTTGGCACAACACTTGCAATAATAAATAAAAAAATAAAACATCATGTTGAATATTCAACTACTATAATATCGTACCTTTTTGTTGGCGTATGATCACACCAGGGTGGTTACAATAGGTGCACCAGGATCCTTGGTGTTATCCCTGCTTCTGAATTGTTAGATTCTTTTTTATTAAAATCCAAAGACTGTTCTCCTTCAAAATAACTATATTGTTATAAAAGGTGATAACCAAGAACAACTAGCTTCGTAGCTCAAAAATTATTATTAAAATTCCAGCAGTTGCTACTCAATCGACTACTCCTCCTTTTTTTTCTATTGGCGCCATTCGGTAATGGCGCGCAAATCACCATCGTATCGGTAGTCAAAATTGAGCCACGAATAATATAACAGTAAGAATAATATAACAAATAAAATATAAGATTATTCTAAAAATACAAGTAAAAATAAACATTATTTATAGTTTAATGTTGTGAAAGTTTGTATTAAGTAAAATAATAAACTTCCGTAAATCAACAAGTTTTGATAGAATTCACAACTTATTTATAATGAATTTGGCAAATGTATTTTTACAATGCACAATATTTAATAGAAATTAAGACATGAATTTTAATCAAGCTTACAATTGTTTGGTGCCATGGATCTCTGTGTGTGCGACTACGACTCGAACTTGGCTGGTTTTGCCATTTGGCAACGGAGCCCTAAAAACAAGCGGTATCGGATCAGCGGTTTTATTTATCACTTTACCTCTATAGTTTCAATTCAATTCATTTATTTACGTCAGACACATCAGTCCATAATTTTGGTTAAAAATAATGTTAGTAGGTAATCAAATGATCGATCATAGACAAATACAAACCTCAAAATACTAAACTAACTACATCATAACTAAATAAATCAAAATAGCATTATAATTCAATCTACAACACTGATTTGTTTTGTTTTGCATGGCACAAACTGGTCCGAAGCGCTTGCCTGCTCGGCGTGAGCCCAACACGAATAGCCAGCTTTCTTATCATAGCCATAGCGGTCGATCGATAGTCTATGGTCTCGAACTCGAGGAATCACGCACGAGTAGGTAACGACTAGGGATGAGACGTATTTACGCAACCAGGTTTTGAAACCAGGGCTTTGCTTCCAACCAGGGCGCCCTGGTACGAGTGAGAAAAACTTGCAAGTATTAAAGTTTTAGCAAGGCGCGGCTGCGCGGGCAAGTTAGAAGAAACCAGACTTGAAAGGTACTTGCAAAGGAAATTAACCCTTGTCTTCATATAAATAATGCTCACAATCGTATCTGCGAAAAAAAAATACTTTGAACATAAAAGTTTTTTTTTTCGCAAATACGATAATGATCCTTATTTATAAGACGACATGGATTGTAATCCTATGCAAGTATTTTAAACCCTGGAAGTACAGGGCGCAGCGCGGGCGGCCGCGCCGGCAAGTTAGAAGTAACCAGACTTGAAAGGTACTTGCATAGGAAATTAACCCTTGGCATCATAAAAATAAGGCGCACAATCGTATCTGCGAAAAAAAAATACTTTGAAGATAAAAGTTTTTTTTTTTCGCAAATACGATAATGATCCTTATTTGTAAGACAACATGGATTGTTATTCTATGCAAGTATTTTAAACCCTGGAAGGTTGCGGGAGCAGGGCTCGGCGGTGCAGGCGGCTCAAGGCTTGCGCCGCGGGGGGTCGCGGTCGGCTAGCGGAATGGGTAGCGCAGCCATTTTGTAGACTTGTTCGCACCATTTTTCCATACAGATATAGAAATAAGATACATAATAGCGTGAACGAAAGTATAGTATTACTAAAGGCGGAAACACACTTACGTGTCGTGGCGTGTCGTGACGCGCCAGAAGCAAATCGGTTTCATACATTTAATATGGTTAGGGACATATTTGCATGGCGTGTCGTGTCGCAACGATGTATGAAACCGAATGCTTCTGGCGCGTCACGACACGTAAGTATATTTCCGCCTTAAGTTAAGTTTCAAATCAAGTAAATATTTTGTTTTCGTTTTGTTTTAGTCAGTTGTCGTTGAACTGACCGTGACGTACATACCTAATTCATTTTAAAGAAGTTATTTAGCGAGTATACCTATTAAACAATTAGAAAAAGTGTGTAAATAAATAAAACTGTTTTTTTTTGTGTTTTTGTTTTTTTAAATAGCGGAAATAAAACTCTAAATAAAAATATAGTCGCCATTCTATAAACATGCCTAAGCAGACAGTCTAAATATTATTCTGGCACGGTAGGATAGGAACTAGACCGAACTCTACCAAATACTTTCAAGTATTTTAAAACCTGGTTTTCGACCCAGGTTTTTTTACCACACTTGTACTGGAAAGCCCTGGTATTGAATATGGCAAGTATATCTCATGCCTAGTAACGACGACGACGAACGATACGAGTCGACCCTGTGGAGTCGACAACGTGAACATAGGAACGTGCGACTGCGACGGACGCTCGCTCGAAGCTTTGCAAAGAAAATTGGTCAGAGAGACGGAGATAGATACATATTCCACGTAGACAAAGTATTCTACTAGAACGGATAGGTACAAGGTATATGAAAAATATTCACATTTTGTCCTGCTCTTACGCCGCAAACAAGCAAGAGTAAAAGAAAGAGCAACACATTATCATGACACGTTTAGTCGTGGGCGTGGGTAACTTTAATCTTATAAATTCGATAATAATACGCGCGACAGCGCGTTGCAGTATTCGCAAAAGCAAATGTCAGCTGTGTGACCGGTTGCCGTTGAGATTCTCACTAAATTGTAAAAAGAAAAATATCAGAGTTCAATATTTTAATAAAATATTGATTACCATTAAAAACATGGCAGTTAGGACTCACTGAAGCCAAAGTACGAGGAAAATCGTGTAAAAACTAACACAATATTATTTTGGTGGTGCCATTTCGTTTTGTTACAAAATGTGATGGATCGGTGAAGGTCGCAGATTCTGTGGAAACTGTATCGACGTCAGTTACCGAATCCGTGCGCTCTTAGTGTTGTCGTGTTTGCGAACGATTCGGTTTACGTAACAAGCGCTCTTGACAGTACTTTGCTTGCAATCCCAGAATCCCGATTACGCAAAGATGTTAAGCTTATGGACGAGAACTGTCCGTGGAGGGCGCGCGCTCGAGCGCTCGTTCTCCAGCATCGTGGAGCTGCCCAAGTTCCAGGACTTTGGCGTGCAGAACGAGCCCGTGCTGGAGTATCGCGAGGGTAGCAAGGAGCGCGCTGCGCTGATCGCCGAGCTGGCGCAGACCGCCGCTGTCACCGAGGAGGTGCCCATCGTCATTGGCGGCGAGAACATCAAGGAGGGCGAACCGCGCTTCCAGGTGATGCCGCACAATCACTCCAAGAAGATCGCAAAGTTCTACTACGCGAGTGAGAAGACCATACAGAAAGCAATCAAAGTGTCTGTAGATGCTCAGGTTCGCTGGGACCGCACGCCGCTGCAGGAACGTATTCGCATCTGGCAAACTGCTGCTGAGCTGATGGCTGGCGCGCACAGACAGAAACTCAATGCTGCCACTATGCTGGGCCAGTCTAAGAGTGCAATTCAAGCTGAAATTGATTCTGCTGCGGAACTCATTGATTTCTTCAGATTTAATGTGTTCTTTTTAAAAGAGAATGCTAAATATCAACCCATTTCTGAGGATCCATCTGTTACTAGAAACTCTCTTCGATTCCGAGGTATTGATGGATTTATTGCAGCAATCAGCCCCTTCAACTTCACTGCTATCGGGGGCAACTTGGCCTACACGCCTGCTCTTATGGGTAACGGTGTAGTATGGAAACCATCTGACACAGCTGTTCTCTCAAATTGGAGGATCTTTAACATAATGCGTGAAGCTGGTCTACCTGACGGTATAGTTAATTTTGTCCCAGCAGATGGTCCTACTTTTGGACGCACTATTACATCATCTGCCAAACTGGCCGGCATCAACTTTACTGGATCAGTGCCCACATTCAACTGGCTGTGGAATGAAGTTGGAAAAAATTTGAACCATTATGTGAATTATCCCCGACTGATTGGGGAGTGTGGAGGCAAAAATTATCATTTTGTGCATCCTTCAGCTGATATCCAAACTGTGGTCACTGCCACTATTCGCTCGGCATTTGAATATTGTGGCCAAAAATGTTCAGCTTGCTCAAGAATTTATGTTCCTAAATCTCTTGCTGAGCCTATCAAGGATGGTTTGATTCAGGAGCGTGCTAAATTGAAGATAGGTGACCCAGCAGACTTCAAAATTTTTTCCTCTGCTGTCATCGATGACAAGGCTTTCAATAGAATCACTGGCTACATCAAAAATGCTAAAAACAATCCCAAGAACAAAATAATTGCTGGTGGGGAATTTGATGGTAGCAAGGGCTACTTCGTCCAGCCCACTATTATTGAGACCGTGGACCCTCATGACAAGCTTATGGTAGAAGAGATCTTTGGACCTGTACTCTCCATGTATGTATATGATGACTGTGATGTAGACAAGACAATGGCTCTCATCGGTTCATCAACCAAATTCGCTCTGACTGGAGCAGTATTCTCAATGGACAAGAGTTTCCTGCAGAAAGCTCTGGATGAGCTGAAGATGACGGCTGGCAACTTCTACATCAACGACAAGTCGACGGGCTCGGTGGTGGGCCAGCAGCCGTTCGGTGGCGGGCGCATGTCGGGCACCAACGACAAGGCGGGTGGGCCTGTCTACGTCATGCGCTGGACCTCGCCGCAGTCTATCAAGGAGACCTTCGTGCCGCTGCGCGACATTGACTACCCCTACATGAGAGATTAAAATAAAAGCTATGCAAAGAAAAGCTAGATGAACATAATTGATATCAGTACAATAACAATAACTACAAACATATTCAATAATTATTAATAGATTTATCTAGTTAAGATTGCTGAATAATTAGGCTTAATAGATGTTATAATGTTTTTCTCATGATGTAACTTTAAAGTATTATTTTTCTTTATATAATGATTAGAGAACATTTAAAATAATTAGAGTAAATAAAAGTAGCATGTTACAAATAAGGTAGTATACACAAGAACAAAGGTTTTATAATTTGTAAAAGGTACTTGTCTGTGTATGCTACAATATAGGACTAATCTGTTACTAGTAGACACTTACTGAGTAGTGTAGGTAGACTTGATGGTTGTTACGGCGTCGCGATGTAACTATTTGTGTGATATAAGTTAAGTAACTAGTGGCGTCTCCCCTCGCTTGCTATCGCCCTGTGACTGTCTCTTATCACTATATTATTTACTCTTTACTTGTTATCAGTATAACTGTTATTTATCTGTTTGATTTTCAGCTTTTGCCTGCTCTCTGACTCAATTAATTGCATTTATGCTTTATGTTAACTTGCATTCAAATTCATCATTTCGTGTTTGTTATTTGAACCATTGTTATGTTAATTAGTTTGTCATTTCAGGTGCTAGTTCCTGTTACTTGTTTGTATGACTAAGGTTGATCTTTAATTCCAATAAAATATATGAATATGAAGAAGTGTTTTGTTTCTTTATGTAAACAGGTGACTGTCCTAGTGTCCTGATGCCATCACTGTCTCATTCGAGGGAAAAGTGCTGACGTGGTCGACATCGACCCCGTATAGGACATTGGTGTTTTCACATATGACCATTGAATTTTTAATGAAATTATCCTCCTTAAGGCCAAGGGCCTATATGTTGATTTAAAACAAATGAAAGCTATCTGTCAAGTGCAGGACTACTCATGTCCATATATACCATCCGAATTGCTATTATAGAGGATGGAAAATCTAAAATAAACAAAAAGCTGGTCGTAACCTTATATTCCTAAAGAGACCCCTAGGATCACACGACAAGTATCTAGATCTTATAAATGGTAACAAAAAGAAAATGACTAGGGAGGTACGGTGGCTGTTGAGCGCGAACACGAATTAGTGAAGTAGGTCACAGCTCACAGGCAGGAGTCAGGACTCCGGCATGAGCTCAACAGAAGAATCAATGAAAGTCTTAAGTATAATTAGGTCAAGCGAAGTGACAAGTAGTAGCTACAGACGCGGACATAGTTTTCATAAATATATCCCTAGGTTTTCAATCTAATACCTATCTAATTGTTACTGAGAATATGAATGTCCGAAACGTGCTGATTAAAAGAACCTCGATGTACTTAATATTTCAAGAGCTATGTTGTAGGTGTCTTCTCCACAAAAAGTTAAACTTACGTCAACCCTTAGATAAAGTAGAGTGGACGCGATTGAGTGACCCGCGAAATTAAAATTTTCTAACGTTTTTTGCAATGTATCAGGCTCTGTGTTATACAAACTATGATTTGAGACTTTATTACGCATGTTTTTACTGAATTATAATAATTAAAATCACCAATACAACCTCATTTAATTTCATTTAATCCCATTAATAACTATTTCATGAAAAAGTCGTTCAAGCCCATTGAACTATATAGTAATACCTCAGTGTTCAAGCCTAATTCAAGGGGATGAGAGTCTTTGGGGATGAGGCTTGTATTGATGATTTTAATTATATAATTCTATAGAACCATATTTGTTACGATCGCGAATCATATATTAATCAATATTCAACCTGCCTGACACTGCTGTGCAAATTGCAAAAACAGTAAAAAATATATTTTAATTTCGCGGTCAAACCTGTCAGAGCAAAAATTGGGATAGTTGTCATACTTACATTTTTTTTTTTACAAAGAGTACCTAGTTTCAGTTATTACATCTCATGAATTAGCATTTCGTAGTTATGATATAATTCTTTCTTTTTTTGGGAATTTCAGAATTACCTACTCGAGGAGTACGATCTGTTTCGTAGTTCGAATTTATCCAAATATGGTAATACTATACTGTTTTAAGCCTCTTGAGGGCGTCGCCAGGGAGGGCTGCCCCCCTTAGCCCCTTACTGCATAGCATGACATATCGGGCATCAGAGGTTTTTGTCACATCATTTAAATTAATAATAGAAGAAAAAATAATGGTCCACCATAATTTTTTCTTCTTGCAACTCTTAAATTAAACACCGGAAATATTATTTGACGTTTGTGAAAAAAATTGGTGCCCAGCACTAAAAGATTATAAAAAATGTCAGTTTGTTTCCTAACGGTCGAGAACAGGTAAGTGGACTTCACATTCGGGGTGTTTTTGCATGGATTTTCCCAATATATAGCTGCGATAATTATTTTGCATACAATAGACATTGATTGGAAGGCAATAGGCAAAAAACAACTAGATTCGCATAAATGATTCCATATATTTTTGTTGCTGAAGTTAGTGCCCTTAAATGGGTTAGCATGCAGTCGTAGGAAAAACTTTTTGCCAGATATGGGATTGTATGCAGAATAACAACAAAAATGAGAAAGCCATATTTGGGATAGTATGAAATAGTGTCAATTTTAAGAAATATTTTGAAGAAGTGGCTACAAACTTTTTGATTTTCCTTGGTTTGATTAGGCTTGCGCTGCTATTTCTCCCCAACAGTTTATGAAGAACATTGCCGAGACGGAAACAAGTGCATGTAGTCAATATTTCAGATGGGATTGAAGACGAAGAGCTTCTGATGAAGATAAGGAATGGCGAGATAATCGAGGAGCGGACCCGTTGTATTTGTATTAGTCTGATGAAGATAGAATTGGAAGACCAAAGCGACCAGCCTACTACTAGTCGACAGGGGAGGGGAGGTAACAATGGGAAAACTCCCAAGAAGACAAATACGCCTTTTTATGATGATTATCTGATTGATGTGCTTTTCTGTATAGACCGATAAAGTTACTTTCTGAATCTAACATAATTATCTGAGTTGAGTGCATAAAAATCGTGCTGTTTTCATGGAACCGAAGGTTCACCTCCATCGGCACCCACGATTCGGCCCTGTTCATACCCTAGGGTTATGGGACAAACGGTAGGCAAAATACGCGCTTTAGACGTGGAGTTGCGGAAACCAGCCCGTTATACAATACAAATGGGACATAAAACAAAATATCGTAGGTTGATGTCTGTACAATTGAACATAGGTACCTATAAACGATGACTACCGACACCTTTTTGATTTATTTGTTTTCCTTTTATTTAGGTATGGTGCATTTTCCTCATGTAGATAATGTTACATATACCTACGTTATTTTAACATAAATATATTTTTATATTTAAGTGCCTAGGAATGAAGATTGAAGTTTGCGTGCACCGGATTGACAGCTAGTCAAGGATAGTTTACAGTGTCCGGAGTGTCTCAAGTCGTCAGTCGTCGAGGACTAGCACTAACTAGAAATGTGATGGCAAATAGTGAGTGTGTAGGTTCTAGGCCCCAACAGACACACGCCGAAAACACCCGAGAAACTTGAATGTGATTAGTTTCTCGCCTGTTCTCCGATTGGTGTTCGCTATAAAAGGGTTTCTCGGTTGAGAAAAGAGAACGGCTCGCGCTGCGGACCATCGCCGCCGCTCCTCAATACGTGAGGACCGCCACCATACAGCGCGACATGAAGATCGAGAGCCTAGACGACTTTTGTAGCCACCTCGCGTCAAGCATGTTCGCGCGCGCCGACGTTTCTGCCTGGCCCCATTTGGTGCAAATAGCGCCATGGCACACGCGCCCGCCGGACGAGGGGCGCGCAAGGCGCACACGCCGCCTCCAGCGCGACCTGATCTCGCCTGCGGACGTGACTCCCCCCCCCCCCCCCTCCGGATTGACTCACCCGGGAAAGTCGCTTCCATCTACACGCGACCTACCCAAGCAAAACGCCTTCACATGCGCAAGACGCACTCGAAGCACGTCGTGTCTAAGTTAATATAAGCACGACGCGCACCGACCACACATCACGTGACTCCACATGCGACCGGCCGCCCGGTCGGAGTCACGTGATGAGTCATGCGATGAATGTGTGGCGCAGGCTCGCTATTCGTTCGCTTACGTGAGCGGTATTACTAGGTACATTACCGCTCATACTCAAACACTACGGCCCCTTAGTCTGGAGCGTGATCGGCTTGATCTGAGAGCGTCTACAGACGGGGGCCATCCTCCTTAGTGGTAGGGTGCGCCTAAGTCACCTCCGTCGCTGGTCGTCACCCGCTGGGCCTCCTCCGGGAACCGGAGGTCTCACCTGGCGGTGACAGACCGCCGGGGTGGCGTGAAGAAAGCGGCGCTCGGTACGGTAACGTTTCACCGCACATATGTGCCTAGCGCTAGCGCCGCTGGAGCTTCCTGTCGGACAAAATGACAATCACACACTGGCGAGTTGCGTGCGCGCGCTCGCCACCGTCGCGCCTATATCGGCACCCCAACGA
The DNA here is from genome assembly GCA_963082945.1 of Cerastis leucographa. Taxonomy (NCBI): domain Eukaryota; kingdom Metazoa; phylum Arthropoda; class Insecta; order Lepidoptera; family Noctuidae; genus Cerastis; species Cerastis leucographa. Next base: position 23,330,927 of record OY720380.1, on the reverse strand, counting down.
GGTGCCCGTAGTTACCATATCCCGCCAGCCGGGCCCCCATACAGGGGCGTAGCGACATCCCGCGACGAAAAGAGAACGGTATCACTCGGTTTAAGAAGGTGGCAGAGTTCGGTCGAAGCTAATTTGACAATAAAAAGGGAACTATCGAAACGACGATGAAAACATACATTTCTTAATTAGGATCTTGGAGCGATATTTCATTATTGTATTGACTTTTATTGAACAAAGATTACCACCAAACAATTTGAATTCTATGCAGTTTCTGAACGTAAATGAAGTTATAATTTTGACGTTTGTCGAGCACAACGCGTCCTGCTTTACTACAGATAAAAAATGCTAGGTATACTATGTATAGATCACCATAAAATTCTAGAATAAAGTGGAATATTGTTAACGTTACTGTTGTGTATTTGGTATAATAGTAACCGTAAATATTAAATTAACACATTAAGGATGTCCAATGTATTTGGATTGATTGTGTCGGGTCGTCTCGTAAGTAAAACCCACGCTTTTACATAATATTATTGAATAAAACCCCACATTGAAGATGTTTTGTGGCTTTTCAGGTGCAGACAGACTTCGCAACGTTGTCAGATACTCAGTTTCTCATAACAATCACAGAGGCGGACAATATCAACCATGCGGTGGTGTTCTTAACCGGTGTGGCTCCTTTGCCGGCGGGCACCGTGGGGATGGTGTATTGGAGCTGGCCCGACCCCGCGGCTCCTCCCAACTGGCAGCTACTCGGACATATCTCGAACACTAAACCCTCAGCTATTTTCAAAATAGGAACATTGAAAAAGCTACATGAACTATCTAGTAAGATTCTTTGATTAACAGTCTGTTATGGTATTCTGCTTGTTGTAAACTGGTGCTTTACCCACATTTCTCCTTATGGTTCACAGGTGACAATAAATTCATAACTGCTTTTGGGCAACAGCAGATATGTCATAATGCACAGATTGGTATAGCAATTGAACCTGAATCAAATGTGCAAGTTCTAGCTACCTCAGTTGTAAGTATGCATTGATTAATACCAAACTTTGTCTCACTTTATAATAGACATCCTTGGTGATGGATGAATTTAACTACATACAACAATTATTGTTCCAGTCACTACAACAAAACAATTATATAACATTTGCCCAGAAGATGCTAGAACACCTGGTGAACTTTGTGGCATCATTCTCTGTGACACAGGACCAGATGACCCCCACGCCGGGCGTGTCCTATATACCACTTAACACTCTGCACACGTGGTACCAGAACTTTGAGAGGAGGCTACAACAGAACCCAAATTTCTGGAAAAATTAATGCACATCTTAAAATATTAATTTAGCCCTATATTCACCAACATGGAACATGTTCAATGCAATGGAACTAGAATAATTTTAGATTATATGTTTTGGTTCAGTGTGTACAGCTGTTGGTGATAAGCTCATTCAGTTTGTATGTAACCCAGTGAGAAATGCATTTGTTAAGCCATGAAAGTGTGAAAATATTTGCAAACAGGTGACATCAATGTCTACCCACATTGTATTTGAACAGATAGGATATGTAAAACCATTTGTAACTTCGTTAATGTAAAACCCAAAATAAGCAATGTAATATTGATGTATTGATTGTGTGCATGTGTTATCATCAATCTTTGGTTGTGGACAGCTAATTATATGTTTAACCCACCTAACAAATGACGTTTTTGTTTGGCAACACTTGTTTCCCATGGAAACAAACTAAAGGCACACTGTTCTGATTGCTTCATTTGCAATAAGTTGCATTAGCAGCCCTGCGAGCCAGGAGGTAACATCAGTAATGAAATCTCTTGTATCTATGTACATGAGACAGAAAGACTGCTTAAGAATAACAATTTTGATAATAAAGTATTTTTTAATGAATACACAGTGACTTTGATTTAAGCGCATTCATTCACATAACATCTGTAGGATTAAGCAGAGGTGTGCACTTTTTACGCTAGGTATGTTTTATATAACATAAAATCTCGCTTGAGTTTCCTTGAAGGTAAACCCTTCTTGTGTGCCTGTAGTACTGGATGGACTATTTCTCGTCAGCAATGTTTAAGCTCGAGTCAAAATATTCTTCGGAAACCCGCAGACGCGTGTACAATTTTTCTCTCTCCGATCATTCGTTTAGAATTTTCCTGCTAGAAAAACGTTACCCCAGCAAGAATCGTTTTTCCCTTTTTTTTTCAAAACGACAGGGGGCACACATTTTTTATGTGGGGGCACATTTACAGCAGATAAGGCACCAACTATACGTTCTACTCATATAACTCTAGGAGATACTTTCTTGCTGGGGTAACGTACACCGCAGACGCGCGCCCGTGCCTTTTATATGCTGATCATACTATTTTTCGAAATGACGCGTGCCTGCACCTATGTAATAGGGGGCGAACTTAATGCCGTCAACAGGACACAAAACTACATGCCTACATGGGCTGCCACTAAGATTTTCTTATGTTAAAATAACTCTTGCCTGACCTGTGAATCGTATCCAGGACGTCTTGCTAACCAGCAACACTTGCCACCACTACACCAACAAAGCGTCTATGTAAAGGAAATTTATGAGATCAGTGCTTCGAACATGACAATGCATGCATACATGCAAAAGTATCTCAGTATTTCTGTCAGCTATTCAATACTGATGGGATTTTGATAAGTTTAGCAGCCACACCAACAACCAGAGTAAGGACGGGTGTGGTTGGGTGTACTTTTAAGCCGATAGCACGTTCCATGGATAACTTCCAACTTGCATGTGAACAAAAGTTAGTATTGTATAATGTAAATAAGATATGATACTCCAATAAAATACCCAAATTACTTAACTTAGCTTTTATTATAGAGGTTGTTTACAATGAGGTAACATAACAACATTCTTCTGAACACAATAAGTATAAAGGCACACATGTACAAACATTTAATAAATAGATCGTGAACATCGCTGGTCATTGCGCCTAGTCACTATTACTCTACTTTGTACTCGATATGAAACTTAAAGTTTACTCTGAGATCCCCTTTACAACTAATCAACAATAAAACTTATATCGACGCTCAGTCGCGTCACTCTTCTTATTCGTAACTGAACAAAGCGCGATGCCCGCCGCGCTTGCGTTGCATAAGGCACTTCTCTATTTGGGTATATAAAACATAGCTTACCGTTAAACCAACTCATGTTAAAAAGTTAACATAACATTTAACAATTACTGCGGCAATCTGCATAATAATATATGGTATCGACATACATGACATAGTTTCTAGTAGGTATACATATAAGCTTATAAAATTCATAAATAAATACTGTATTATGTGCGACAGAAAAATTATAATATAAAGCGGGTACCATATTGGTGTGGTCATATTCGAGGGTGCGGTTCAGAGCATCAAACTGAACAACTTCTCCACGGGAACACTATCAAAATCGTGAAAAAACAATCTGCTGTTTCATACATTTGGGTCGATTAGGTATTGAAGTTTTCTATTGAACAGCTGATTTTTTTTTTGTTTGTAGGGCCGAATTTATATAACAATAATATTATAAACTTGACAAACCAATCTCATACATTTTGAGTGGAGTTTCAGGCTTTATAAGCCTGAAACTCCACTAAAATGCGTTGTTTTGAATTATATAAAAGACATGATTGATTGTCTTTGCCCAACTGATATTACTTTAAGCTGTACAATTGTACATAGGGTAATAATAATAAATTATTTATGAAGAACATAGGGTGTTTATAAAAAAAAATGGATAGTGACAGCTGTCTAAGAGCAATGCGCGCGTATTGAACGCACGAGAATGAGGATATCATTCCCGTGCGTTCGCGATACGCGAGACGCAAACGCTTAACGGGCGAGCTCTGTTGTGTGTGTTAGATTTTTGGGTCGCACCCGCGAACCTCTACATGAATTTTTTGGAAGTCTCTGTAGTGGTGACCTCTGAAGTGAGCAACCGGCAGTTTTAATAACCACTATTGGCTAAACGTAAATATTTTATATATCATGAATTAAACTGATAAAATTGGATGTGTATATTAATAATTGGTTGCATCCATCAGGTTTACAAGAATAAATACAAACGATATTAGGTCATAACATTACTAACATAATTCAGCTATCCCTCGAGAGGCATGGTTCACAGCCGTCGTTGGCCTTCACAAGAGGCAGCAAGGTGACATCACCTCATCTCGCGAATAACGAGAAATGCTACAACATAAGTATCGCATTCAACCTTAACTTAAAAATATATCACTGTACCAACATGAACATAAGTTTTTCATTGAACCTCAAATAGAGGCAGCTACTTAAAAAGAATACAATTTGGAATAGCCAGAAGGGAAGCGGTCAGTCGCAGGCGGCGAGGAAGGGATGCTGCAGCGCGTCGGCGGCAGAGATGCGCGCGCGCGGGTCCGGCTCCAGCAGCCGCGCCGCCAGCGCGAACGCGGAGTCCGGGAAGCCCGCCACCAGGCGCGACGGGGAGAACTCCTCCGCCTGCATAGCAAAATCAAAAAGGCTTTTTAAATATTTTTCATCACACTTGCACGTAAACAGTGTCATAACATACAGGTTAACTTGGCTGTAATGCCCCATATAAAACCCTAGGGCGGTAAGTAATTTTTTTTTAATTTACAGCACAGCATGACAGTACACAGGTCATGCAAGTTCAAGCAAGGAGTTTACACGCAATTGAAAAATTGTCTTAAAATGTTATTTAAACAGGAATTTCATTCAATCTCGCTACATGTTATTTAATTACTCAACTAATGTTCTAAAATCTAAATAATCGATAGTTTTTTGTATGAAAACGTCGATTTTTTTTTTTATACTCCGTCATGGCTGTATACCTAGGTAAGTATTTGCCTTTAACACGTTTCTGAACAAAACATTTGTATAATCTGTGGTGTGGGCAAACAGCCCGCCATCCGCAAATCAGTTCACGTATTTCGTAATAATATGTGCTGACTTGTGTATATTCATAATTATTAACTCGAAAATGTGATGAAAAACATTGTATGTTTCACTGGCGGTACGGGAATTACGAACCTCGACTCAGAAAGCCCTCAGTCTTCGACTTCGGGCTTCTACTAGAGCCTCGATCGTAATTCCTTACTTACCGCCCTTAATACACAATATACTATTTCAACACACTTGCTCATAAAGTGTCTTTATGGTCACCGCAATTAGGCACAGAATGACACCCATAATCAAACTGTGACTTTTTCATTGCTATAACTCACTAGTGAGTTATAGTTTTTTTTTTTTAATTTTATTGGTTGAGGTGCTTTGTTCTTAAAAAAATTTTTATTCAAAAAAAAAAGATCGTGTCCAATCTATTGCTCACTCATTTCATGCAACTTCTTATTTAAATAGATAATTTTAACTCGTTCGTGTTTAATAAATAAAACTTTCACTCAAATATAACTTTTGTTTTCTTTGTAATAAAAGAAAACTTTAAATTCCCCATTTTGTACGTGGCAGAATAAGCACAAACCCTATGCACAGAAAATAAAAAAAAACCTCATCCCTTTAGTTTGTGGCTGATCGCAATGCGCGCGCTTAGGAAAACTGATTAATTTTTCCCACCATAGCGAATCATTTTTCAAAACTCGTTTTCACTGTTGAAATTATAGTTATTTATTAATTAAAATGTCTACAAGTAGGTACTAGTTACGAAGAAAATGGTTTATGTTGTACACCGCCCGATATAAACCCGATATGTGAAGCCCTTAACGTTATGGAAAGTTTACTACCTGAAAACTCCAAGGAAAAATATCTATTATCTACTAAATAAAATGAGTTTTTATTGTTATTTTATTCACAAGTGTGTTGAAAAATGTCGTATGATACACGTGTGTATTGGTGATTACCGTCCTCGGCTCTCTTAAGACCCTCACCTAACGGCTCGGGTCTCAATGGCGCCTCAGCGGTAATCACCAACATTACACACTAGTACCATAATGTACTATTTCAACACACTTGCTCATATAGTGTCTTTATGGTCACCGCAATTAGGCACATAATGACACCCATAATCAAACTGTGACTTTTTCATTGCTATATCTCACTAGTGAGTTATAGTTTTTTTTTTTTTTTAATTTTATTGGTTGAGGTGCTTTGTTCTTAAAAAAGTTTTTATTCAAATAAAGATCGTGTTCAATCTATTGCTTGCTCATTTCATGCAACTTCTTATTTAAATAGATAATTTTAACTCGTTCGTGTTTAATAAATAAAACTTTCACACAAATATAACTTTTGTTTTCTCTGTAATAAAAGAAAACTTTAAATTCCCCATTTTGTACGTGGCAGAATAAGCGCAAACCCTATGCGCGGCAAATAAAAAAAAAACCTCATCCCTTTAGTTTGTGGCTGATCGCAATGCGCGCGCATAGGAAAACTGATTAATTTTTGCCACCATAGCGAATCATTTTTCAAAACTCGTTTTCACTGTTGAAATTATAGTTATTTATTAATTAAAATGTCTACAAGTAGGTACTAGTTACGAAGAAAATGATTTATGTTGTACACCGCCCGATATAAACCCGATATGTGAAGCCCTTAACGTTATGGAAAGTTTACTACCTGAAAACTCCTAGGAAAAATATCTATTATCTACTAAATAAAATGAGTTTTTATTGTTATTTTATTCACAAGTGTGTTGAAAAACGTCGTATGATACACGTGTGTATTGGTGATTACCGTCCTCGGCTCTCTTAAGACCCTCACCTAACGGCTCGGGTCTCAATGGCGCCTCAGCGGTAATCACCAACATTACACACTAGTACCATAATGTACTATTGTGTTCGGGTTTGTTTGTTTTGTCTGTTATTATAAATATTTTAGTCCAACTCAGGAGGAGCTCGTGGTTAAATAATAACAGCCGCTCATGACACCATTACATAGCCCTGCGTAGTTGTAGATCTCAGTTGTAGATCTTGGACAGTCGGTACAACAGGTAGTGGCCCGAGGCGTGTCGTATTACCCATGCAGTACTAACTGCGTTGTGGAGGTCAGATAGACATAGGCTAGTATGTATTATGTACCTTTCTGATGTCATCCCGGCACAGGCACTGGTCCCGCGGCAGCCGGCAGCGCGCGCAGGCCGGCGCCGCGCCGCCCGCCGCGCCCGCGCCGCGCAGCCACGCCGCCAGCTTGCGCAGGCACAGGCCGCGCCGCGCGCATGACGTCACCACGCGCCGGCCCAGCGCCGCGGCGGCGCGCTGCAGCGGCTCCGTGCCCAGCAGGTCGGCCAGCTCCGCCAGCGCCGACACGTCGTCGCCCGCGCGGAAGAACGGGTACCGCGCCGTGAGCGCGCTCGCCAGCACCACGCCCGCCGCCCACACGTCCACGGCCGTGGTCTGGTGCGGGTACTTCAGCAGCACCTCGGGCGGCCGGAAGCCCTGCGTGCCGGCGCGCGGCGCGCGGGGCGGGGCCCGGGCCGCGCACGCGCCGCACACGCCGGCTGCGCCCGCGCACGCACAGCGCGCCGCACTCGCGGGCGCGGCCGCCTGTGCCACGGGGCCGCCCGTGCTCAGGTCCAGTGCCAAGCGCTTCGCAGCAGACGCATCCTCCTAAAAGGTGATCGATACTTTCAAGATAACCACATTTGTATCCTAACGATTAAAATATAATGATGATTTAAATATAACAGATAAAAATAACAGCGCCTTCGATATTTTAACTTTCAATTAATTTTAAGAAATGGCGCACATTTGTGTGTTTGTATTGCAATTGGTGAAAAAATCAAATCAATTGCCGCAATTAGCACTTGAACAATTCGTTGTGTCAAGTTGTTGGTTTCTGCAACCTGCAACCACAATTCGTAGGGCGACTTCATGCCTTCACCGACCCCCGCAGCGCAGCGTCATTCTTGTTAGCGACCTATCGTTCTTTATAGCTGCAATATGGCAACCCTAGTACGGGTTGTTAGAGACAAAAAATGGCCGAACCATCTTTTTTTTTTGACAGAATTATGAAACTTGGCACAGTCGTTCCTTGAGTAAAAATAAACCGATTAAGATCGGTAGTCCACGGTTCCAAATTTACACTCCGCCCGGCTGCGTATTGCCAAACAGTATACTGACCCAGACACCCGTAGTCTGTACTGAACTACATCGTGCTCATTAAAATCACAAATAAATTGGAGCAAAGTGCATACGAGCTCAGAACAATCTGAGAAGGTATGAATTTTGCTCGCAACAAATTGGAGCAAAGTACATACGAGCTCAGAGCAATCTGATAATGTATGCATTTTGCTATTCGCTTATAAAGCATAGTCGACGTAGCCCCGCTACGCGGGACTCCTATTTCTGTCTGCAGGGTTTACAGTAACCTAACACGAAGGGGATGGCGGGGTCTTAGTTCGCTCGCTCTCTAGACCCCGCCATCCCCTTCGAACCTAACCTGACCGAGTTGGGGTGCCACAAGTCCAGAGCTCGCTTCGCTCGCTCTAGTATCTAAATTCTCCTGGATGTGTATGATACAGTACTAGGTTTTGTCCGTGCACTTTCTTTGAAAATATCCAGGCAAAAAGCTTGTCCATTTGAGTCATTTTTTTTACTAAGATAGATTAGGTTTTGGCTAGTAATATGCATAAACAAAAGCTCATCTATTAGAGTCTGGCTCGTGACTCAAATAGTATTGCCTTTGTAAATTCGCCGTCTGGACTCGTATGTATTTTGCTCTAGTATTTTAAAGAAAAATGTATATTGATTCAGACACTCTCTGAATAGGTATACAGTTTGCTCTTCAACTACAAAGGCAAACTGCGATCAAACTCAGAGCAACCCCGGTCTGGGTCAGTATACAGTTTGGCAATACGCCGCCCGGCTCCATGTTTAGCTAATGGGTCAAGTGTGGTATCAGTTTCGCATAAGTCAATAACGTAGAATTCATTTTGATATAAACGAACGAATTCTCTTTTCTATCCTCAATCTTCAGGTTTATGTTTTGTATTTCGCTTGGTCTCAAACCACCTTAGCTCAGTCATTCATCACACACCCACACCTCACTTACACTCCACAAACATGCACACGACACACTTATAACTAATTTATATTCTTAAATTTAACTTTTAATTTTTACTATGGATCTGGAGTAGCATATTTTCTTTTACTTTAGCCTAATATATTTTACCTGTACGATGCTATTGTATAGTATGCCATACTTCCTATTTATTTTGTAAGACGAAGGAGACTAGTCTCCACGACACAGGGAATCCTAGTTCAATTCAATTCATTTATTGGTGTAATTTTTGGTACATTTTACATGAGATCTTAATAATAAATAATTAGTTCCTCAAAAATCTACCTTAAAGGCGTACACTCTTTCACATAATTAGTAGTTCTTATAAAATTAATAATCAACACAATAAAATAAAATAATAGTGTGGACGCTAGTGATATTTTCAGCTTGTGTAATGCTCTCTTGAACAATCAAGTTTTTTATTATTTTTATTTCCTTTATTCGTTTTACAAACATACATTTTACATTTTTAAATATTTTTACAAAATCATATACAAAAACATTTAAAAATATAAAAAATAGTAGCCCACTGGCATCGGGAACAGGGTCCGGGCTACCGGTGGTCAGGGCTCTTGAGAGAGGAACCTCCTAACAATACGTGCCGTGTCCAGAAGTACTGCTTTCTGAATCAAGCCCTTGATCCAACTGCCAAGCGAAAGACTTTTGGCTATTAAGCCATTGGCCGACACGACTATCGGCACACTGACTGCTGCACTCACGTCCCACATGTCGACAACCTCGCGAGCCAGATCTAGATACTTGAATTGTTTATCTTTCTCTGCTTTCACGAGGTTCTCGTCATGCGGGACCGTTATATCAACAATCATTGCGCGACGCTCCAATCGATCTATCAACACAATGTCAGGCTTATTGGCAACAATAGTCCTGTCAGTGATGATAGGTCGATCCCAATACAACGTGATATTACCATTATCGAGAACTGGGTCGGGCGCATACTTATAGTATGGCACTTCTGATTCCACAAGGTTGTATTTCAAAGCAAGTTGCTGGTGGATAATCCTGGCAACAAGGTTGTGTCTATGCAAGTACTCTCCGTTAGCCAGACGAGAACACCCAGAAACAGTGTGTCGGATCGATTCTCCCGGACGGTGGCATGCCCGACATAAATATGTCAACCGTGCTATCCTTTACAATGTGTTTCCGGTAGTTATTCGTCATCATAACTTCGTCCATTATTGCGTGTCCGTTTCGACCGCGCGGCCATGACGTTTTTTTTTTTAAAAAAAAACTATATCAATATTTTGTAATAATTTGTAAAAGTTGACTCCCAAAACCATAAATTTGTCAAAGTTATGGTTAAAAAGTAATAAAGGTTTGAACGTGGCCGCGCCATTGAAACGCGGAGAACCGCGCGGCCACGGAGATCTTTAAAACTACGCGTTGCAGAGACCTGAAATTCAAGTAAACAACAGATTGAATTTGTAGAAAATTTGTAAAAATATAGAAAAAATACCTAGGTTTATATTTTAGGAGCTGTAAGACTAAACCCCCATGGCCGCGCCATCGAAACGGTGACAAACACATTATCGCCGATATCTCGCTGAAAAAGCATCGCCGACGTCTGAAGTTTTTTGTAGAAGCCAGATTTGAATTTGTCAGAATTTGTAAAAATACAATGAAAAATCCTAGGTTTATATTTTAGGAGCTATCAGACTAACACCCCATGGCCGCGCCATCGAAACGGTGAAAAACACGTTATCGCCGATATCTCGCTGAAAAAGCATCGCAGAGGTCTGATTTTTTTTGTAAAACCTAGATTTGAATTTGTCAAACAATGTAAAAATACACAAAAAAATCCTAGGTTTATATTTTAGTTGCTGTAGTACGGATTCGCGTAGAAATTAGTCCTGATTATCTATCGAAGAAAGTAAGTAATACCGAGTGTTTTTTTTGTAAACAACACCTATTTATATGTAGAACTACCGATAATAGCAAAAAAAAAACATTTTTTTTTCAGAATATCAAAACTTTAATACGTTTTGAAAGTTTCGATAGGGTGACCATGGCTTAGGGTTTACAGAAAAGTCTCAAGTTTTCTTTTTTAGTTACTACAGTATTTTCAGCTATCAAGCAACCCCTCCATTGCTTGATAGCTGAAAATACTGTGGTTCTGAGTACCATAACAAATAACTTTGCACAACATTCGTAATTCCAGTACCACATACACAGTTGTTTGGGGAGCAGGTGCGTTCTATGAACCACTACACAAATATGATGTGAAATAATTATACATGTAACAGAGGGTTGAAAAAACTACGTATATAACTGTGTGGGGTATCAATCTCTGGCTCTTAAAAAAATATATACTTTTTTTCTTAAGTCCATGTTAATGAGATATTTGTTTCCAAAGTCGTTAACGTTGTGACTTGTGTGTCTCCTTAAATTCTGAATTAAGAGTAGGATTCTGAAAAAAAAAAGGTTTGTAGAACGTAAAAACTTTTTCATCAAACTTCATCAGTAACATTATTTTTCATAAAAATACTTAATGAAAAACAAATTTTGTTTTGCAGTTGAGTATAAATTTAATCAATCAGCGTTAAAAATATTGTTATTATATTTTATGGTGCTACGGAAACTTGTGTGTGCGAGTACGACTCGCACTGGTTCGTCTATTTAAAAGTGCCTGTAACTGGCCTACTTGAAATACCTACATAATTTTGATTTGACCGATTATTCTTTGAAACACCCACTTACGCCGCGCATGATAAGAGTTATCCTTGTGTAACTTGATGTAACTGTGAATCGTAAACATAGCACCTAAATAAAAAAAAGTCATTGTTTTGAATCCTTCCTAAGGATATGTAATTAAAAAAATGTGTTATGCCAGAAATAACCCCTGTAATTAACTCATGTATCCCAACAACATCAATATATCCTGACAAACACCAAAAAAAAAAAGGATGTTGTGTTAAAAATATAATTAATAATATAAGTGTACATAAGTTCTTTTGGATCTGAAAGATACTTAAAAAAATCGTCATTGTCTTTAGGCGATTTAGAATCCTGGAGATATAATATCTAATACAATAAAATTTAATAAATTTTCTGTAAACCCTAAGCCATGGTCACCCTATCGAAACTTTCAAAACGTATTAAAGGTTTGATATTCTGAAAAAAAATGTTTTTTTTTGGCTATTATCGGTAGTTCTACATACAAATAGGTGTTGTTTACAAAAAAAAACACTCGCTATTACTTACTTTCTTCGATAAATAATCAGGACTAATTTCTACGCGAATCCGTACTACAGCATCTAAAATATAAACCTAGGATTTTTTTGTGTATTTTTACATTGTTTGACAAATTCAAATCTAGGTTTTACAAAAAAAATCAGACCTCTGCGATGCTTTTTCAGCGAGATATCGGCGATAACGTGTTTTTCACCGTTTCGATGGCGCGGCCATGGGGTTTTAGTCTGGTAGCTCCTAAAATATAAACCTAGGATTTTTCATTGTATTTTTACAAATTCTGACAAATTCAAATCTGGCTTCTACAAAAAACTTCAGACGTCGGCGATGCTTTTTCAGCGAGATATCGGCGATAATGTGTTTGTCACCGTTTCGATGGCGCGGCCATGGGGGTTTAGTCTTACAGCTCCTAAAATATAAACCTAGGTATTTTTTCTATATTTTTACAAATTTTCTACAAATTCAATCTGTTGTTTACCTGAATTTCAGGTCTCTGCAACGCGTAGTTTTAAAGATCTCCGTGGCCGCGCGGTTCTCCGCGTTTCAATGGCGCGGCCACGTTCAAACCTTTATAACTCTATAACTTTTTAATCATAACTTTGACAAATTTATGGTTTTGGGAATCAACTTTTACAAATTATTACAAAATATTGATATAGTTTTTTTAAAAAAAAACGTCATGGCCGCGCGGTCGAAACGGATACCATTATTGCACAGACAAAACCTTCGGTTTTCCCGAAGAGGTCACCAAAACGGAGCCAGGATACGGACGCTAAGAAGTCTACATCGGACCCATGTAGGGCCTGGTAAAGCGTCCGTGAAGCTCCTTGCTCTGCCATACCTCCTTGCGATCATTAGTGTCTAATACTACAGGCTTGCGCCAGTTCTCGTTACCCAAAAAGAGCGGGGTAAGGCCCTTGTCCACTGATGCCACATCTCGGTGCATCCCCACGTCGGCTTCTAGGAAGTATTCCCTGAGACTGCATACCTCACGGTTGTGCAGGGTCTTAGCACTTAAGAAGCCACGACCCTCACACTTCCGCGGGATATACAGTCTCATCACCGACGACCGTGGGTGATGCATCCGATTTGCGGTCAGCAGTACGCGGACTCTCCTATCCAGGGCATCACAGGTTACAATCTACATATCAGTATTTCATAAGAAATGGTTACGCGTAAAAAAGACAAAATTACTTGCGCATTTATAATATTACTAGCGTCCGGCTCCCACGGGTAGTACTAATCTACAGGTTGTAACGAAAAGGGTATAATAATATACATAATTAAGGCTGTGCTACAGACCATTAAAATGAACATGTTTTTCATCATGAAACATGTTTTTCAGTGAAAAAAATATCTGCTACCCCTTACAAAATTGCAATACCTAATCGACCCAAATGTATGGGGCAGCTGATATTTTTTTCGCTATTACGATGTTTGTCCGATGGAGAAACATATCCAGATTATGGTCTGTAGCACACCCTTTAGTATGTATATGTATATACCTTTTCCGTTACACCCTGTATAGGCGATGACTTCTGGAGGCTGGATCAGACCAAGTTTTAGCAGATATCTATATGTACTGTGGGGTGGACAGCACATCAGGCTTTATTTTGTTTTATGCATTATAAGATTGCGCTAAAGGTAAACACGCTCCTACTATAACAGCGTAGACTTGAGGAATTTGTACGCACTTATGTCAGGAACTTCTTGATAATACTGGATCACTGGAAATGGTGAGACATAAGAAGAGTCTATACGAGTAATACTGTATTAAGATATTTCTTGATATACTGCCTAATAAAAGACATCTTCAGGGTAAGGTTTAAAAAAGAACCTAACCAATATTTTTTTATATTAATCGAGACAGAAACGTTCAATTGGCTAAAAGAAAAAATATTGGACAGTTAGGGAAATCCAGGCGCCGGTCAATGTCTGGCCCTTATGTCTGGAGTCATTTGAACTCTAAAAGTAAGTCCATGGGTAGGTTACTGGTAGTCATACAAAATATATATATAGTATAGGTACACACAGCATCATTAAGTTCTTACCCCCCTAAAAGACATGTGCGTTCAAATCCGTGTCGGGCCTAGTTGGTTTTTGAGTTTTGCAAAAGGATTTTATTGTAATGAATTTGTTGTTTTAGTGAATAAATAAGTTTAAGTATGTATTTTTCTTTGAAACTCTGTTTTTAATAAAACGTTAATACTTCTATTATTGTGTATAACAACTAGCAAAAATACGGTTAAAATTTACACAATAGTAATTAATATGTTAATAGTTTCAAGACCGATTGACGTGCATGAGGCTGGAGGATCAAATCCTAGGTGTGACATTCGCTTTTTGTCATGAATTATATTTTTTAATTTTAAAGTAAGTTTTTTTTTGTAATATATTTTAGAAAAATAAAATACTTTTAATAATGTATTAAATAATACAAATAAAAAAAAAATTATTATTGCTATTATTTAACACAAACTTTGATCTTATTTTACTACAAAGATTTATATTATATTTTACAATTTGTTTTGATAATTTACAGTTATCATAATATTCATATTTTACCTGACACAAACGGGACAAGTGACATGCTATCACGCAAACCATAAAATAGAAAGCGCTATAAATATTTTAGATTGACTAAGCCAACGTTATAACTCGAGGATAAAGGATTAATTTTATATAGAAGACAAAAATTAAAATTAAAGTAAAATTAATGGATACCCTCAAATTTAAACATCTATCGATTAGACAGATTTAAAGATAAAGTGACTCGGACGATACTAGTTACCAATTTCATCGCAATAATCAAGTGCTCGCTGGCTAATTTGTTAAACCGGTATTAGTAAGACGCAGCTCGGTGAAGCGATGGTTCGATCCAGGGTGTAAACATTGAGTTCTTTTTGAAAGTATTCTTTAGATTATTCGAAACGAATTCAATGTTGTAGCAGGGTAACATTTTAAAACTTGAGGGGTTAGGACATAGTGACGCTGACTGTACAAAAACGGTTTCTCCAGCGACATAACCAGTCAATATTTTAAACTCGATTTTAGCATCAATTTATGTGGTCATATCAGGAGGAGTTAATTAATTTAAAACTCAGTAGGGGTTGGACTGGCCATTTGATGAAACCCAAGCAGGAGAAGTGGTGTAAATTTATCACAGATTGGTATCCCAGAAACAGTACAAGTAGTAGGGGAAAGCAACAAAGGAGATGGGAAGACGAACTAATACTTACTGGAGGAGAGTAGTTCGTGATCAAGTTCAATGGAAGCAGCCAGAAGAAGCCTTTGCCAAGAAGCACGCTCAATTGAGAGATTTACTATAGCAACTCACAACAAACAGTAACCAATCCGAATATCAGGCTGATATGTGAGTATACGCTGCTCTACATCTGAGAGCAAATAGTAAAAATGTAACAGTGCACCACACTAGGTAACAATCGAACCATTGACTTTCGACTTGCTTATATGTTTGCGACAAAAATACCTGTCCTCGACTATGTGACGTCGTCAATGTGTTCTGAAAATCCGGAATATCCTTTTAATCAATCCATACTAATATATTATTATAAATGCGAAAGTCACTCTGTTTGTTTGTTACCTTTTCACGACTAAACGGCTGATCGAATCTTAATGGAATTTGGCAAGAAGATAGATTACAACCAGGGGAAGGGCATAGGCTATATATCATCATGCTACGACCAATAGGAGCGGAGCAGCAATGAAAAATGTTGCGAAAACGGGGAAAATTTGACGCGCTTAATGGAATTTGGCAAGAAGATAGATTTAAACCTGGGGAAGGACGTAGGCTATAAATTATCACGCTAATAACATTAGGAGGAGAGCAATATTGCATTATGTCCGTACTCCTCAACTGTTTGACAACCGACAATTGTCATGACAAGCATTAGAATAGAACGGCTATTTTAGACCAATTGTCACCGTAAATAGCCCGACGGTTCAGCGGCCGCTCGAATCGCATGTTCCAGGATGAAACCTGAGCCAGTATGACATTCACTATTTGTATTTTATTTTGTTTTTAATACTGTATGATTTCCAAAAATGACCATGGTTTGATCCCCAACTGGTTTTTTTTTGTAACGTAAATAATGTTGTTATTTTTTTTCCTAATCATTACCAAATAGTTTTATACATCGTTTTAGTTATTTTCACCCATTTAAACAATAGCTAAACAATCACCTATTGCATTCCAAATTAAACTATATAAATTCACGAATAAAAACGATACAATTAAAAATTACGTCAAACACTTAAAAAGAAACTGGTAATGTGCCTAAGAGTGAACATGGGCTGGCACATTACCTGGGCGATGTATAGGAATACTATCTCGCCTCTGGCCAAAGTAAAAGTCAGATCGTGGTTCAAAGAAAACGTCAGCTATGAGTGTAGCAATTTCCTTAAAAAGGCTGTGAGCAATGAGTGCACGGATCCCAAGGGACCAGAGTTTCAATCCCAAACGACTCGAACATATAGTTACCGATAAAGCTTACTTTTTTAACGCTGCTTGAGGTTCCCCGCATATTTTGACCAGCCAATCTCACACAAACGCCTATAAATAATATCGCGCCAGCATTAAATTTTAAAACACAGAAATAAATTTTAAATCTCAGAATGACTTGGATAACATGTAAGTAAGTAGGTATTACTTGGTGCAATGGTGCGACCCATGCGACAGCTCTTCTGAAAATTGTCAAAGATGCAGGTGCCATACAAGCACCAGATAGTAAAGGCAGTCACGTAACATCACGCCTGTAGTCCCCTAAGGGTCAAGCAGAGGTGTGTCCATTAAGTACACCCACGTTTCGCCAGTTATGTTTAAGTGAAATAAGGGCCGAGCTTATTGTAATCAACCGGGTACGATTCCGGATTCTAGGCTGCTATTGAGAAATTAATGGTCGAAAAATCAAATATAACATCTGTATCCGTGTTGCCAGTTTTTAGCAAGGTGTTTGAAAAGGTAATGCTCAATAATTTTAATACTACAAAATTTTGCACCATCAACAGTATGGTTTCACCAAGGGACGTTGTACGACTGACGCCGGTGTAACCTTATTTAAGCATATTTACAGCGTGGGAAGAGTCCGAAGACGCCATAATCTTTTACCCTGGACGCTCTTAACTTGCCCGCATTTCTAAATCGTTCTCACATATTTGTAATTCTTAAGGTAACAGTTTTCGACATTTTTTCCATAGAAACTTCGGGGGGGTTTTACTCCACTGTTTGACACTGCACATCCAAAGTAAAACATGATATGGTAAACAGAATAGGAAAATAAAAAGCCATTAAAAAGTTACGAGATATCAAAGATTCGTTTTTATTGCAAATTTTAACACAACTTTGGTCGTAAATTAGTAATAAAAGAAGTGTCAAATTTCCAAAACAAAGTCGGTACCGACACAGCACAATTATCAAAGAATTCAATACATTTTATTTGTAATTGATACACGCAGTGGTTTTTTCATAAAACACTATCTTCCAAAAGCTTTTTCGTATTTTTTTACGCGCGCCTTTCCTTGCGGAACACTGTGTGTGTGCGTACGAACTAGATGTGCGTGCAGACTAGCGTCTAACTGCTCATCACTGATACTATCTCTGTCGGGCTCGATGCCAAGTGAGACAGCGTGCTTTTCGGCCACGGCCACCAGTGAGTTCGAGCCCGCGACTAGTTGAACCTTAACATGAGTGATGTAACCAAGATTTTGTAACAAAGTCAAAGTCAAATTTTTATTGCGAACTAAGTGTACAATGTTGGTGTTATTTTATGTTGTTACTTAAGACTTAGCAGCCTTTTACAAGCATTGCAATTTCCACCCTAAATTAGCGTGCAATAAATATTATTATTAATTAATTATTTCCTTTAGATCAGTACAATTAAATTGAGACATTTTCTTTTATGTCAAAATTAAATGTCAATGTTTATGAATTCAATATAATTATTCAGCAATATTTATGTCATCCATTTCAGGTAGTACAAATTATAACTATGATTTTAAATTAATGTAAATAGGATAGAATAATCTTATTCTGTTTTATAGGACAGATCGCCACTTTTGTACATGAGAGATAATCGTTATTTTAAGCTAGACTCTAAATATTCTTTTACTGAGTAGAAACATTTTTGGATTAGGAATAGCTTTAGCCTTTTTTGGAATATTGTTACTGATTTTTCAGTTTTAAACGTGTTGGGCAACTTATTATATATTTTTATTGCCATATAGTATGGGCTGTCACTTAACATTTTAATTCTTGAGGATGGTGCGCATAACCTCTTTTTATGTCGAGTGTTGACGTTGTGCGTATCTTCTACTTTAACGAATTTGTTGATATTTTTGAAAGTAAATAAGCAAATGTCCAGTATATACATATATTGACGGCAGAGTTAGAATCTGATATTTAATAAAGAATGGTTTGCAGATTACTTTTGAAACGTGAGTATGACGGACTAGTTAAACTTCCACTTAGTTTGGTAAAATCTTATTTGAGTGAAAGGCAACAGCAAGTTCAAATAAATGGTGTGAATAAACAGGGAATACAAAATTTTGGATTGTTTTTTTTTTTAATTTTTATATCAGAAATGAATTCTACGTTATTGACTTATGCGAAAATGATACCACACTTGACCTTAGCTAAATATGGATACTTACAATTTTTAGAATTAAGCCAGGCGGAGTGTAACTTTGATACCCCCCTCCAGGCCCAGAGAGGCAGATCCCGTGGACTACCGATCTTAATCGGCTTATTTTGACTTAAGGACGACTGTGCCAAGCTTCATACTTGTGTCATAAAAAAATGACACTAACAACCTGTACTACCCTTGATGAATATACTTGTACAAAAGCAGATAGCTGCCTAAACTTAGGGTGTAACGTGTGCTGAGGGGGTCAATATTGTAATTGTTGTGTTCAGATTCAGATTACTGCCCAACCCGTCGGGTATTACAGGCGTGATGTTATGTGATAATCTTTTGTTAGTTTCGTACCTCCTCACGGGGTCGTTTGCGCAAGCCATTGGAGTGTGCAGGCGGCGGCGCAGGGACGGTCGGCTCTTCCTCAGGCGCAGGACACAGCCGCTGCGCCAGCCCGAAGTCGACCAGCAGGTACCTATGTGCCGGAGAATGGCAATGGTCCTTATTAAGTTCATCATTACCATCATAAACACAACTTGTCAACACACTTCCTTCTTCTATAACTTTGTTTTAAACTAAATAAGGTGTAGTCATAGAAAGCAATTATTATTTAGGAAACTTATTCAACCCCTGTGCCTTTGATCATGGGGAAATACAAAATTCGCGCTAGCTTGAAAGGGTCGCGACATTTCACATAGTTGAAGTCTTGCAGTTAGCCATGGTGGCATGGTGTCTGTAGGTTTATTGCGCGTGCTTTCATACCGTTTGTTCTCGCGATCGTAGAGGAAATTGCTGGGTTTGACATCGCGGTGGATGACGCCGAAGGAGTGCACGTGGCGCAGCGCGATCATGAGCGCGCGCATGTACTGCCGCAACTCGGCTGCGTCCATCTCGCCCACGTACTCCTGTTCAGTGATCAAAACAAACAACAACTTCACACTTACTGATCACTATAACTTTATTAACACGACTTAATTATGTAGCAGCTTTCTTACAACATATCAATTACTTTGGTGTTCCTACTAGAATGATTAAATGATCAAAATATTTGTAAAGTAAATATTCACATCACTAAACTTTATTTATATTCTATATTGACGCTAGAGTTAATTTCCGGGCCAATTCTAGGGTCATATGGTAACTACCATCTAGAATATTAGGGGTAACAAAAATTAAGCATGTTCTACAGTTGTTGATTAATTTGAACTTTGGTAAAACAATCAGTAGTTTCAAAAGACATTTGTATCATGTAACATTAACACACCTTTTTATCAAAGCCAGCTAACATCAGAGGATTTCCTGGCTCTCTAAAAAGCCTAAGTGACTCACAAACGGATGCTATGCAGTAAGCGCTCATATTATTATAGAAATAGTAAGTAAAATGCAACTCACTGAAAATTTCCTATGAGGTATGTAAGGCATGATAAAAACGATGGTATCCAAATTGCGAAGGCACAGCTCCACCCCTATCACATGGTGTTTACCTCTGAAACAGAATATAATAAAGGTTGTTGGAGGAACAAGCAAAAACATAATTGGTATCTTCATTCCTGTGTACATTGTTTAAAAACTAAAAATAGATTTAATAATAATAATATATACAAGTTTCAAAATGGAAAAAGAATTACAAGGCATCAACTCGGACCCCAAGGCCCTAGTGTTTCAACTCCAAATAGCTCAAACCATTATTATGTAAAGTAGTTTTATTCTATTCTATTTGTTTTACTTTTTTTGGTTTATTCTACCAATTAAGTAGAGGTTTTCAGCACCTGCAGCAGACACCCCAGGGCAGCCACCATTTCCATTATACAGCTTTCTGATATTTTTCTGCTTTGAATAATCGAATAATATTGTTGTATACAAACCCCATATCCTGAAGGCAGCGCAGTTCATGTTCTATCCTTGCCGGGTGTGCAGTAGGCACCAGATGTTTGATAGCAAACCATCTTTTCTCGCCGTCGGACAGCGTGGCATGCTGCCTTAGAGACCCAAGGTACACGGAGCTGAATGTGCCTTCTCCGATCTTACGATGAACCTCAAATATTTTGTCCAATCTTGGTAGTTTGTGCAACAATTCCTTTATCTGATATTCTAAAATAATAAAACAATAAATTAATTTCAATAATGATATTTTAAATCACGTGTACACGTGCAAATCAGTTCGATGAAAAAACAATTATATCATCTCAACATTAAATAGAGATGTGGTATTCTAATAAACGTAGCGTTTGCTTTGAGGTAACGTCTCAACCAGTCAACAATTAACCCGGGTAGCGAGAGCACGTTCCCCCAAAGTCATACATCTACTTACTGATAATTTGGTGGTTTTATTCTAAACCTTAACTAGTGTAACTAGTGAACACAACATTTAATAACAAATGTTAACCTAACCTAAAATGTTGTGTAATTGTCCGTAATCTTACAATGAACACATAATTAAATTATAGGGATTTGCGTTTTATCTTACAAAAATCAAAATTAATACGTACTTTCCACATCATCTTTCGAATTCGTGGATTGATCCTCGTTTTTGTTATTAACGATTTCGTTGAGCCCATATTTGCGTGTTTGTAACACTTCCTTTTGAACAATTCCTCTAATTCTAGACATCACTTGCTAACGTAAATAATAAGTTTTACTACATACAACCAAATCATTACTATTTTTCTTTTAGAAACTAAAAAATAATGAAAACAAAATTTGAATGAAAATGAAAGACGAAGTCAAGTCAGATGTCAGAAAGAACTCAGAACAGAAAGAACCACAGATATACTTTATTTATAACTTTTTATGTTTTTTTTGGCTCTGGCGATGCACTATTCGTGCTTCGTGCCACTGACAATATTTTATTTGTTAAAAAAATCGATAACAGACGAAGTAAAAAAAAAAAACGAAAAAAAATTGGAAATGAAAAAGAGAAGATTCTAAATTAAAACAATAGCAGAATATAATACAACAGAAAACTGTAACCATTTATAGCAATCAGATTTAAAAAAAAACTGTGTTACGAAAAGTGAATACCTAACAAAACAAATTATATTTGGCAATGTGCATAATAATTCCATGCCTTACCACTTTTCGTTAGACAGTTTTTTTAGCTAATTACACAAAAAAACTTAAAAACATTCATTGACTTTAGTATGGGCTCGTTTCAATGTTCGAAAATTTCGACCTCAGCCAGGGCCAGAAAATGAACTATTACGGTGTTACCTCATCGAAGAGCTCGTGGCTAAATAATAACAGCCACACGGGGTGATCTTTAAGGTTAAGCAGTGCTTCAAGTCCAGGTTGGTCCGTGGTTGGGTGACCATAATTACATACAGTTTCCTCCGTGCCTTGGAAAGCACGCTAAGCTGTTGGTCCCAGCTGTCATCTTCAAGAGCAGGCCGACGCTTGTCGTTAAGAGTAGTCAGGCGCCAAAAAAAGTCTGACATCCAGTCTTACCGAGGGGTTTCGTATTACCCAGTAACTGGGTTGTGGAGGTCAGATAGGCAATCGCTTCAAAATACTGGTCCTCAAATGCATCTGGTTAGACTGGAAGCCGACCCCAACATAATTTGGGTAAAGGCTAGGCAGATAATAAAAAACGGTGTTACCTCATAGTTCCATGCACTGTCACTTGTAAATGTCAAATTGTCAATATGACAATTTCACAAAGTGAAAAGGTTCAGCAGTGAGCAGTGTTTGTAATCGCCGAGCAAAGAATTTAAACGATAGCAACAACGATTAATATAAAAAGGAACTAATACCAAGAAGGATAGTGCTGTTTAGATTAATCATGTTTATTAGAAAACCTTCACAACTTCTTGTCACAAACATCCTGAGATCAGTGAGTTCAACATTTATGCCTTGATGAGGATCACTAAATTTTATCTCCTGACTTCCATAAACTTCCAACTGAAAGTTAAACATTTCCGATAATTTAAAATTAAATTAAAAAATACGTTTAAGTATAAGATGAAATTTAACAGAAACTTAATGAGTATCCCCCAGATAACAAGGTAACCTTAAATTTGATTGATACATATTAATTTGCAGACAAACTATTCAACAAAAAGTTCCAAGCCAGAAATCCCGAAAAATTCCTTATCATCAGTATACTCGGCGACAAATCAAAAGGATAATGGTATTGTGTATGACAAGAAACCCTTTAAGGTAACCCTGGAGGAAGGGAAGACATATCACTGGTGCCTCTGTGGACGATCCAAGTCTCAGCCTCTATGTGACGGTACCCATAAGGACGTCTACCTTAAAATAACACAGAGGTACATTATTCTCATTATCTTATCATTGTTATCATAACATCAAAAACCTTTATTTAACACTAACTAAATCATAAATAACAAATAAAACAGTTGCTTTATCTTGTAGCATACATAAAATAAATTTCGGTGATTCTTGCATTGCAGGTATATCAGGCTGCACTAGTGTCTGCAATTCCTCATCCTATTGCATATTTTGCCTATGGTTGGCAATTCTTAGCTCAACCTAAGAAATACATACCATAGGCTGTGATTATGATCTTGTAAAAGATCTGTGTTTATATTACTTCAATGATTGTTTGTTTTTAGGCCTGTTAGATTTACTGTGGACAAGACTAAGGATTACTGGCTGTGCAACTGTAAGCAAACCAAGAACAGACCTTTCTGCGACGGTACACACAAACAGAAAGATGTCCAAGAGGCGGGCTCTGTCAGACTGTAGACATGATACACACCCTGAACATGATATTTAGATAGATTATGTTAAATATGTTGTTATTTTAGCTTGATAGTTACTGTTTTAAGTGCCTAAAATAAATCATTGAAGATTTTTTTTGTATTATTTAATTTTGCAGCAATTTAACTCGACCAATGTTTTATGTATCTTCACAATAAACACCACATAATACTAGTTTGCTGTACAATCTATGATAACTAGTATCTTCAGTTGGCTCCACAGAGTGTTGTTGACCACGTGCCAGCACATGTAATAAATGTGCAGTCATGCATGTGAGGTGAAGAGAGATTATGGAATCCAGGAGAACTCAACTCTCTGATTCCATACACCTTAGATCCCTCTCCTCAACAGAAACCTACAAGTGTTTGAGTATTTCGGAAGCATTAGGCATCAATACTGTCATGTACATGATTCTAGTTTGTTAGTATGAACATGTGTATAGACTATTGAGGGTACTTGTTTCTCTTGTTGACATATAAGATGAACTATGTTGGGGGGTTGAATAAACATGCAGTTACTTAATTTCATGTTTTAATGATATTTCTGGACATAATAAATACTGTTGACATGAAACAATTGTTAAGGGAATGTTGATAAGCAGTCTTTTGTCAGGTGGAAACAACAAATGATCTCAGACAGAACTTGATGCCCCGTACTGCTGACCGAAAATCGGATGCAACAACTAACCGGCAGTGTGGGGGTCGTGGCTTTTTAAATGCCTAGAAAGTATAAAATAATAAATATATGCCTAGAGATAGAATGCCCTAAGACCTGCACAACCCTGAGGTATGCATAGGGAATATTTCCTAGAAGCCAATGTGGGGATGCACCGAGATGTGGTCTCAGTGGACAAGGTCCTTACCCTGCTCTTCTTGGCTAACGGGAACTGGCGCAAGCCTGTTGTATTAGACACTAATGATCGCAGGGAGGTATGGCAGGGCAAGGAGCTTCACGGGCGTTTCTACCGGGCTCTTCATGGCCCCGATGTAGATTTTCTAGCATCCGTGTCCCGGCTACGATTCGGCGACCTCTTTGGGGTTTTGTCTGTGCGATTATGGACGAAGCTATGTTGACGAACAACTACCGGAAACATTATGAAGGACAGGACGGTTGACGTATGTCGGACATGCCACCAGTCCGTCCAGGAGAATCGATCCGACACATTATATTATATTATTCTCGTCTGGTTAACGGAGAGTACCTACTTGCATAGGCACAACCTAGTTGCGAGTATTATCCACCAGCAACTTGCTTTGAAATACAACCTTGTGGAATCAGGAGTGCCAAACTAAAGGTAAGTATGTAGATATCTAGATCTGGCTCGCGAGGTTGTCGAATTGTGGGATGTGAGTACAGCAGTCATAGTGCCGATAGTCGTGTCGGCCAATGGCTGTTCCCGCGACTTCGTTCGCGTAGTATTAGAGTTTTTCTAAAATAAAGAGTGTAAAACACTGTTAATATTTTTGTGTGAGAGTGTAGTGTTTACGAGGAATCCGAGCAACGGCAAGTACAAAGGTTGCTATCAGATATGGAACTCGGCGACATGAAGCCTTCACAGCTACTACGTCGCATGAAAAACCTCGCCGCTGACAATATCTCCGACTCAGCACTGCGGATTATGTGGACAAACCATCTTCCACAATCTGTTCGAGCAGTACTCGCCGTTAGCGACAACATCCAAAACACTCAGATATCCACGAGTTGGCTTTGATGGCGGACAAGATCCTCGAGCAGACGCAACCACTCGGTGCAGTCGCAGCAGTTACCTCCGTTTCCGCCACTCCGCAAGCATCTACGACTGTCTACGAGTAGCCGGTAGCTAGTCACGCGATACGCGTCACGTGACTCGTGAGCATGCAGGGCTCGCGCGACACCGCGCTGCCGCGCCGCCCGCCGGCCGCCCGCCGCGGGTGCCGCCGCGCGCCGGCGCGTGCGCTACTGACTTGTTGACGCATAGTGCGTCATCGCGCTGATAGGCGCAGAGGAGAAGTGTTGTCGTAATGTCGTGGTATTATAAAGTCGTATGATCGGCGGCGCGCGCGCGGGCGACTGCGACACTGGGGTGGGGTGAGAGCGAGACAAAAACAAAACACGCCATGTATTATGTTTCTCTTGTTTAGCCTGCACACATACTTTTATATTTTTGTAGTGTACATGTTATCTCATAGGGTTGTTTTATATCCAAGTACTGTTTGTTTTTATTTTCTTATTCATGTATAAAATGTTTACGCTGTCTTGATCTCCGTACGTTTTTTTCACCACTGAAAACCAGCGCTGTGCTGTGGGCCCCCCATAGCACAGCATCATGCTGAGTGGTAACCTACTTGTCGCAGTCACCACCACGACGTGCAAGCTGTCAACTTATTGCTTATTTTTTCGTTTTTTTTTTTTTAAATCTTATTGTTGTATTATTTTATTTTATTGTACTAACAAATGTTTGTAATGCTTTGTATGTTTATGGTGTTCATTCTTATTTTGTATGCACGTTATGTCCCTGCGATAAATAAATATTTTTTCTTTCTTTCTAGAAAGTTTTCTCTTTTTGTTCCTTTCAACAGGCACTCTTTGCCATGGAGGAGGTGGTGGTTGATGTTTGTCAGTTACAGAGCTGACTGTTGCTCCTTTATTTATATTATCTTCAGCGGGAGCTGAAGCCATGGTGCTGCTTATCCCACTGAACTGGATCTCGGTCTTGCTATAAACAAGCTGGGGTGGAATGCTTGTTGCACAAATACTTTTGTTTTGCTGCCAGTAGTATTTACCAACGCAGGGGTCTGGTCGCCGCGTCCGGCCCTGGTTCAATCCATGGTCCGGAGCGAGAGGGAATGGGATGCCGTCGCCTCCTTCTGCGAAGCAGTCATGCTAGCGAAGGAGGTGGCGGAACGTGAGAGGGAGAGAACCTCACGTCCCAGCCGCCGCGGGAGACGCCCCGGGCGTCGGGGGGCAACCAGTGGCCCCCGGCCACCGTAGGCGCGAGCCTGTGGACGGTGAGTAATGGGCTAGCTCACCGTCCGTCCGTCTCATGACGACAGGCCGTGTCGACGGCGCGTACGTGTTCCACGCGCGCCTCAAGGAGATGTCAGCAAACCAGAAGGGGTCCGAAAGGGCCGATGCCTGCCAGGGCTGCGGGTTGTTCGAAAGAGATACCGCGGCCCTGGAACACAAAGGGCGAAGAAGGAACATGGGTGGGTTTTAGTCAGTACAAGTCTGACACTCCCTCCCACTCCGCCCAGAGCGGGAGAAGTCATATGATGATTTCCCATCCGGAAAAAAAAAAAAAAAAAAAAAAACGGGGTCTGGTCGCCTAGGTACCCCTGTGAGGTCTTCGGTAGTCAATTTCACACTCACAGGCCCGGGTACCTGTGAGCGCCGGGGTTCAGCCGGATCGCACGATATCATACTCTCTTTATTCGACATTTTCATAAAAGGGGGTTGGGAGTGTAACCATGATGCTTTCCCAAGGCATCATGTCCACGTTTTCAGAGGAGATTTAGTCCCTCTAGGCTAGTGGAAGCCTGGAGACAGGTTACTCAACCGCCGCCTGTTGCTCGGCGTTGATTACGAAGGAAATCATAAAACAACTAAAGAAAGCATTTATCTTCCTGACAATGTAATATAATGGTATCCTGAAAGTGCAATACTTTCCGAAATTGTGGAAAATATCGCAAATTACAATGGTATACAAAGATGGCAAACCACCCAATGAAGTCAGTTCGTACAGGCCTACTTATAAGCTTACTTCCAATATTGTCCAAGATCTTCGAAAAACTGTTACTACGCAGAATACTTCCCTTCTTGGAAGAAAATCACGTCATACCGGCTCATCAACTTGTATTTAGGCAGCAGCACTCCACAGTGGAGCAGGTCCATAGAGTATACGAAAGAATTAGAAATACTCTTGAAGGAAAAGAGTACTGCTCTGCAGTATTCTTGGATATACAGCAAGCTTTTGACAGAGTGTGGCATGAAGGCCTCCTCTGCAAAATTAAAACCTTCCTTTTTTTTTTACCTTTACCTCCCACACAGCTATCATCAAATCCTGGCTTCATACCTAACTGAACGACGGTTAAGGAAGGAGATTAAATGTCTAAATTTGCAGAGATACGCGCCGGTGTTTCTCAGGGCTCTGTCCTTGGACCTCAGCTGTATATTTATTTATTTAAACTTCATGTACAATAGTGGTACATAGGCGGACTTAATGCCACAAGGCATTCTCTACCAGTCAACCTTTGGGTAAAATACGAAAACAATATGATAGGGTACAAAAAAAATATATTTACAAATAACTACTAGTTTACGAAAATACATACACATACATAGACATTATAATACACATTATACAAATAAATATACTAATATATATTATAAGAAATACCAAAATAAAAACGAGAAACCTAATAATAATTACTATGACTAGACTTTAAATGAAGAGAAAATGTATACCATATACACAGCTGATCTACCTGAAGCAGATAACACAACAATTGCAACGTTCGCGGACGATACCGCCATCCTTGCTAGCGACAAATATCAGAGCACGGCTTCAAAATTCCTACAGAATGCACTAAATAAATCAACCAAGTGGCTGCAGGACTGGACTGGCGTATCAAAGCAAATGCTGCAAAATCTGTCCATGTTAAGGCGGAAATACACTTACGTGTCGTGGCGTGACGTTACGCGCCAGAAGCATTCGGTTTCATACATCGTTGCGACACGACACGACATGCAAATATGTCCCTAACCATATTAAATGTATGAAACCGATTTGCTTCTGGCGCGTCACGACACGCCACGACGCGTAAGTGTATTTCCACCTTTACCTTCTCTCGTCGAAAAGGCAACTGCTCCCCTGTCCAACTGGAAGATACCACCCTACCACACCAGAACAGTGTACGATATCTAGGGCTGCATCTCGATCGGCGCCTGCCATGGAACTAACACGTGAAAAAAAAGAGAGATGAACTTAACATTGCTTCAAGCATTTCTGCTCTGGCTTCTGGGTCGTAACAGCAAATTGTCGATGGATAACAAGCTACTCATCTATAAAGTAATCCTGAAACCGGTATGGATGTATGGCGTCCAACTCTGGGGTAGCGCCAGCAATTCAACCATCTCATGCTTGCAGAGAATGCAAAACATAATACTGCGAACAATAAGCAACGTACCATGGTACATCACAAACCAGGAAATTCATGAACATCTGAATATGCCCACAATAAAGGACGAAATCCAAAACGTCACGTTAAAATGGGAGCGTATCATATCATATAAAGTTATTTGGTATAATTTCATTTTAATAACGTTCACAAGAGATAATAAACGAGAGTTATAACAACTGTTGATATAATTTCTTTAGATATATAACATTTACATACTCTAAAACTTATTTCGTATAATGTTATTGGATATAACGTTTATTTAATCGAAAATCATTTGGACTATCGTTTAAAATATATACTTAATATTGATACCATCTTATGATTAATACCCCGATTCAAAGCAATCCGACTCGGATAGGTTATATTAGGTTAGAAGGTTCAGGCGGGAGCAGAGCGGAGTGCCAGGTTCCCTTTATATTGGTGGTTATTGGGTAAGGTTTGGTTAGAACAGTGACGATTAACGCGTGAAGGTGAACGAGTGAAGCGAACGTGCTGCGAGAGCAGCGTGACAGAAACGAATCGCTGCAAAACCGACTTCATGCAGTCTTGTCTGCCCTACCCCTAGAGTGTAATTTAAAACGCGTAGGCGTGGAGGGGCGAGGCGACTTGCGAGCTGAGGAGCAGGTGGTTTTAACACTCGCCGCCGCGGCTGAGACTGGGCGGCGAAGCCGGCCAGCAAAGCCGAAGCCGCGGTGGTGAGCGTGAAACATACATCTGCGACGATAAGCTCGCATGGGACCGCCCGAGCTCCGCAGCGCCAAAGCCGTGACAGAAACCATGCCTGCTGCATGTTGCATGCTAGCTGCATGCTTGCTGCATGCTTGCTTGCATGCTGCATGCTTGCGTATACCTACAATGTCTGCTATAGGCGTTTTATCATATTAGACTAAATAGGTTTTAAGTCTTTTGAGTGGTATATCAAACGATTTTATATTCAATGTATATTATGCTTATAAATATTAGTTATTTTAAAATTATATCAATCGTTTATTATATATAACTGATCATTATATCGAATAAAATTATAGATTCAGTTGTTATATCTTGTAAATATTAGAGATTTTGTAATTATATCATATATTAGGT
This sequence comes from Cerastis leucographa, assembly GCA_963082945.1. Taxonomy (NCBI): domain Eukaryota; kingdom Metazoa; phylum Arthropoda; class Insecta; order Lepidoptera; family Noctuidae; genus Cerastis; species Cerastis leucographa. The sequence goes on along the minus strand of OY720380.1, from coordinate 23,301,074 downwards.
ACTTACCCCGTTAATATACCGGGAGAAGCTAGTGAAACACCCCAATACCTTGGCAAAACAGCTTACGATACGTAGCTATATAAAGCGCCTCAAGCGGAAGGACATCATATAGAGCAAATAATCAAGGATAGACGCACTCTAACCGACATAACGCGCTCACCAAATTTGCTAATAGTGCCAAGCGCTGATCGCAGCTATAAAACGGAAAAAAAATATGTCGTATTTAGGAAAACTGTTCCAGAAAAGTATCGACAACATTTTTGTCACAATTTGGGGGTATGAGGAAGAGGATGTAAAGTTCCTCAATACTCCTTAGAAAAGGGAGGATTCTCCGAACAGACAGGTGCTATGTCTGGTGGGCAACTGCCCGACAGTTATTGTCGGGTTTCTCTATATATTTTTAAGTCGATGCATCAACAATGAACACGCAAACATCAAATAGTTCAATGAACGAACTGTCACACATGCAAGCAACGTACTTTCAAGTTTGGCCGGGTAATTAGAACCAAATGACAATTGTTCATCTGGCCCACCTAGCGGGTCCATATTGGCTCACCTAAGTTCTTTACCCGAAATTGTTCTTCCTAATGATTTGTAATCCGAATGATCACTCTACCTAAAATTTTTCATCCTAAAGTTTTCAATTCATACTATTTGTCGTGCTACCGGCGTTGTTCATAACACTCATATTTCCGAAAATTGAAATTAATAATATCATTAATGTAAATATATTTAAACTGCTACTGTTTTTTATCATAACGCTTTTATCCCTAAAAATAGTTACCATAATATGTTCACTCATACTCAGAAAGAAACATTTACCAAGTGTAATAAAAAATATATGTGGGTAGCAGATAATAGTTATAGTGCCCTGACTATGAAAAAAATATTTAGAATAATTTCGCGACCAATTTCGAGGTAGCGCTCGCCGGCCGCTGCCGCGGCGCCGCTCGCTCCGCTCGTTCGGCTCGCGCGTAGTTGGTCACAGTTCTAACCTAACCTATGGATATCTTTGCAGTTACACACCGCTATACATAAAGTTAAAGAAGACGCTTTAATTAAAAAACCGGCCAAGTGCGAGTCGGACCCACGCACGAAGGGTTCCGTACCAATATTTATAAAAACTGCCATAATTATTACGATCTGCAAATTTTAATGAGACTCGTACTACAACTGACGCTTGCCACCATCTATCGACTTTTCTATTGAGCTGTCGAAATTTTCGAATCAAATACTACCATCTAACCAACGCGGCAGCAACACTTAGCGCGGGTGGCGGGACGAGGCGGGGAGGGGCAGGCACGGACCTCGCGAGGACAGCGGCGCGCGCGCATACCTTGATTTTTGTGACGCGACGACGACTACATCATCATAACGATTGTAAAAATTAAAAAATTTCAATTAGTCAATACACGTTATATTACGAGCTTATCTGGGTTTAATTTGAAGACCACAACGACGACGACCTGAACCAGAAATCCCAAACAAATACAATTGGTCAACTATTACTCGTAAACTTGTAAAGCCCACTTAAGTGTAATAGTTTTCCTTTAAACTTCATTATATATAGGTACTACTGCCGTGACATTTGAATTTCTAACTACAACCGTTTAGATGCTAGAGGCCCCCCCCCCTCCCCACACTTGACTCTAACGAAAATTGGTACTTTAAAGCTTGATAAGTCACGAACGGTTTACTAAATCAAAAAACGGTCTTCCCAAACCCCCGATATTTTTGAAAGACCTATTCAACGATATCCCACATTATGGGAAGGACGAAAAAAAAAATCATCATCCCTACTTTACATGTAGGGGAGGTAACTTAAATAATTGTTCTTTCCAAAATTTTATTATACCACTTTTCCGGCGTCATTAACGTGTATACTCATGCCAAATTACAAGTTTGTAGTACCAACAGTTTTTGAGCTAAGCCGCGGACAGACAGACAGACGGACATACCGAAACTATAAGGGTTCCTTGTTGACTACGGAACCCTAATAAAAAAGAAATATAAACAAAAAAGATATGACTTTGAATAATAGTGTAAAAGATGGTTATTTTGAGAAAATATAGGAAAACAAATAAAAGTATAATAGATAGGTCCGATGTGATGAAGATTATTTTGACATTTGTCAGAAGAATTAATGGTTCTACCCCCAATATCGAAAGTAGAGAAAATATGGTCGTCATGCTCGATGTTGTAGACTTATGTCGACTGAAGAATAGAAACATTTATTTTCTACATATGCTTAGGACGATAGAAAGATCCGTCATATTGTCGATTCTTGCGTAGACATAGCTCGTTTCTACGGCGGTCATGCTAGACCGGTACAAAAACTAAAACAAAGAGAAAATCATTTATCTCATTCTCACATCTTCTTTCGTGCCATAAGATAGAGCGGAAAGAAATATAGTCACAGAGTTATTTTTTTAGATGACTGTCTTCTGTGCTTTAGTTAGAGGCGAGCGATGTTGACGTGGTACGGAACGCACCGCAACTTGTCAAATGTCAAGTGTCATTTTGCTGTCAAAAGAAAGGACGGTGAGTGAGGCATTTCCTTTATAAATTCGTAAATATTTCGCTTAGCCGCTATTGAATGATTGTAGTATCTGCGTCGACACGTCGACACGGTGATAATACGGCTTTGTGCTTATCCAGTGTTTAATTGTTTAGTGTGGTGTGCAGTGGCACGCACGGCAAGCTCACTCGCGGTACTCGAACAGCGAAGTGGTGACGAATACAAATCGCGATGGAGGAGCAGCCCAAGTTGTTCACGCGCGAGGAGCTGAAGTCGCGCTGCACGCGCAATGACGCCGTACTTATCATTCACAACGAGGTGTACGACGTCACCAGCTTCCTCACAGAGGTCAGTTGACTATTTAATGCATGGCACATATAAGATCCATTTGAGTTGTCGATACCATATATTTCAATTAAGCCGATATTTTCACAAAAAAAAGTTGTACCTAATTCCATCCAAATGACTAAATTTTTATTAGTAAGAAAATGTTAATTTTAATAATACTTTCTTGAATGAATTGGATATAAAGTTGAGGTTTTCAAAAAAGGAATGCTGTTGAGATAAAAGATTGAATATCTAAGTTTTTCAAGCATTTATTAGAAAATAAATTACTTGTTAGTGAAAACTTTGTAAGTAGAATACTTAGCAATTATTACACCCAAAAATGTGTATTTTGTCATGAAGTATTATAATGTGCATGTTTTATTTCTTTTTACAAAATAAATGTACATTTCAAGACACCACTTCTTTAAAAATCATTATTATATTAGATCTGATTAATTTCAATTTACTGTAAAATTCGATTTTATTTTGAAATCAATAAATAGTAGTCATTGTGTTGGTAGTTGAATCTATGGGAACCACCTTTTGACTCCTCAAAAAAATATGCCAATTGATCTGTGGTTCAACTCATATTATATGAAATCTATTGCCAACATACTTATGAAGCTCATAATGATTAATGTTCATTTTGAACCAAAATATTACATTGATTTGGCTAAAGGTTTTTTGTGTGGGTTTGCTATAGCAATATAGACAAAAAACACAGTTTGTATGTGTATTCTGGAGCCTGAAAAGCAGTCTTCCCTAACACATATAGTGTTAGCCAGTAAGTGGGTTGTGGTGGCTTATGTTAGAGACAGCATCTTGTTACACCAGGCTTATAGCTGGGATAAGGCTAAGAAGATGGTGATTAATTATGTTCATCATCATCGGATGATGAGGCCTGTGTCCCAGTAGTGGGAACCTTATAGGATTATAATGTTCCCACTGCTGGGACACTGGCCTCCTCTCTATGAGAGGGAGTGGGCTGATCCACCACGCGGGCCCAGTGCAGGTTCGTAGATGTCACATGTCTTCGAATTTTTAGTTCTGGGACATGCCTGTTTCCTCACTATGTTTTCCTTCACCGTTTTTTGAGGCAGCGGTGATGAAATAAATTACACAAAGTAATGCGCCTGCTTGGGTTTGAACCCACAGCTTAGTGCTCGTAAGTCGGGGCAACCACCACTGGGCCATCTCTGCTGATTAATAATGTTAGACAAACAGAATTCTTATAATTTCCTGTCTGTCTGTCCTTATCACACAGCTATTTTATGAACACTATGAACACTATTGACAATATATCAATGAAAGGAAAGGAGCTGCATACTTTGAAATTTAGCAGTCCAATAAAAAAAATGCAGTTTATTGTGTTCCACTCGCTTGTAATTATCGCATCGACAAGGGGGTGCTTTACACAGAAGCGACACGCGACGGCATATCGGCAGTGGCTCTAGGTAATTACCAATACATACAATAGCCTACTGACATGTTGACATAATTAATGTTTTACCTAGACTAATTCAATTAACTAATGGAACTGTTTTCAAAGTTCTATTTTAAATATTGCTCAGGTTTGTACACTAAACGGCAGACGACAATATGTAAGAGTAGGTAGTCCGCCGCAGATCACGGAACACGCCACCATCGTTATTCATGACCATGACATGACATTCTCAAAATCTCCGCAAGGTCGTCACCAATAATATTATAAAAAAATGTGTTTGACCTTTTTGTCGGTTATTTCATCTCGTGTAAGGTCGACCTAAAGTTTTTATAGAACATCGTATAATTCGGAATCTAGATACAGTTATAGTGTAAAGTTAAGATCCAAGCTTCAAGTCGGATATACGGTAAACAAGTAACTTGTGCTTATTAATTATTATTTATGATAGGACGAATGTCCTGCATGCTCTTTATCAATAACCGACGACAGAATTTATTGCCCATTATCCATTATTGCCGAGGACGGTAAACACATTACCCCTTATTGTAATAATAAAATTAAGTTCCTGAAATTATAGCTCTTAAATATATGTCAGCATATCAATGTATCATACATAATTAAGTGCCGAACGAGCGCTTCTTCCGAGGTCGCGTGGTCACTTCCGAACTCGGCCGTGGACTTTGTGGTCCCTGCGGTCAGTGCCCGCATCGCCCACTTTTAAGGCGCTACGCCTTTTTTACACCAATTTTTAAAAAGGAGGAGGTTATGTATATGCCACCAGACTTCTTTTATGTTTGATTGATTTAAGCGGTTCTGTTTTTATTTGGTAGATGTCCTCGCGGTGGTCCCATTTATTTATGTGTAACACTGAAACGTCACACTTAGCAATTAAGTACGCCAGTTAGTATCGTCTTTATTTTTAGTTACAATTGTTAGATTTAAGTTAATCTTAGTATAATAATTCACAAATGTAATCAGTTCAAATTAAATGTCTGTTTATATTTGGGTTCCAATGCAAACAAGGTAGTGCGGAAATGAGATTTTTGCCAAAACGTATGTAGTAAGTAGGTACACTTTCGGCGCACGTACGCCAAAACTTTATTTTACGAAAAAAAAAAGGTTATTACTTAAGTTGTAGCAAATTGTCTCTGGTTTAATTTTGTGTAAATGTTTTAATCGTAAAATGAGTCTGAAAGGAGATATTGTCAAAAAACTGCTTTTGAGAGATATCGTTCCTAACTTCCTATATGGCGGCGCGAGCGGAAAATGTAAAAATGACATCGAAATCTATGAAATTAAGTACCCGTTTTAAAACTCCCGGAAAACTTTGCACGTAAAACTACCAAATGACTAGGTAATATAATTATAATATGCACGAAGCAAATAATGTTTTGTTTGAGTATTGATGATTTAGCAATTATCACTGAAATCATGCTATAACTTGCAACAGACCCACAAACATGGCGTGATGAAACCAGGGCGCAATTTGCATTGCAGAAATATGCAATCTTAGCCTTACTTAGTACCTAAATATCTATCTATTATTCTCTATTTAACTACCTATATATTTGACCTGCAAATTACATTATTATTATAGCTAGCCCACATTGTCACTCTGCTGGGCAAAGGGAAAATGACATAATGAATTTGGAACACCGTCCCTAAATGAATGAGAAATATTCTCATATCCAAGTGTCGTTCAATATTGTCCTAATTCATAGTCCTTCGGCAGCTAGAAGCGTCGGCTGAATGCGATCTCTGTCTTGAAGATGCGCTGGAATTTCTCATTTAACGTCTTAGACGGAATGCGGGGATGGGGATGTCGGGCGCCTCCTTTAACTCACAACTGACCTACATAATCGACATTATCTGCTCTGCCGCTTAGAGAAGAGATTGCTTTTCAATTATATTATGTGGTATAGAGTCCATGACGTCATAGCTCTACTGCTGGCCCTAATAGAAATAGGCATGAAGTTTACATTTTTACTTCAAAACGCAAATCTTATAATCTTACAGTCAACGCAACATAGAGGCAATTCACTGCTGGATTTAGGCCCCCCTCAAATGGATGGCACTACAACAGCCAATTTTCCACTGACTGCGGCACTGAAAGCTTGTCACGGAAACCTTCTTAAGGACGTCGTTCGTCAGTCCGTCACGATTAGTAAAACAGCGTTGCTGTGTTTTGGTTGGAAGGAAATGGAATGGGGCCGTCTCCATTGGCTCTTTGAGTCACGAACTCATGACTATTTACCATTAATACGCTTGGTTCATTTGGTAGCTTGGCTGTCAACTTGTTTGCCATTTAATAACATAACAAAAAGTTGCATCTTCTCTTATTCAAGTCTCTTGTGCTAGGTATATTTAATTAAGTTCTTGCATTAGCACAGTTCAAAATCTATGAATCCCAGATAATTGAGAACTTGAGATTTATAGTTTAGAATGTGTTGCAGAACTTGCAGATTTTACAAGGTATTCCTTGGTTTTAACTATTTGTTCCATTACTGTGCTGCGCTGTGTTCAAAGGTTGTCGACAGATTGCGGTCAAGTTCACGGTCTGTGAGTGTTATCCTATCATTACGCGACAGTCTCCAGCTAGCCATCTTCGGTGACATTGCGCTATCCGCTGAGCAGCTACTAATGAATGCTATATTAATCTGCTTATCTATAGAGAAGTATCACGGGGCTAGGGCGACACGATGTTATGTAATATAGAACAAGGAAACTGTCGGAACGGGGCTTGGGCCGCCTGTTATAGGTGTTCTGGCGTTAACTAGGCAGCCTAAATTGTGTAACATACGATCCCTTAAAAAATATTAAGGAGTATTAAGTTCGGGATCAAATATAGTGAGTTCTTTTAGTGGAGACAAAAATTTTGAAACGAATATAACATTATCTCAAAATAATGAGATCTAGGTACCAAGCTGTGAATCATCCATCAGTATTCATTTGTACAGTGCACAGTGCGTGTATAGGTATATCTACCAATTATTATAGGTGTACAATATCTTATAGTTAGTACTTAACCAACTTCTATTTAATAGCATTTATGTCGTCCAAAAAACCTGTAACTTGTCCTCTAAATAGTATCGTTCATTAGTTGGTAGCGGACAGACGTGTGTCGCATCGCGCTGTTGATATTGACGTTTTTGTGATTAGTGGTACTGTGATTGGTTGCCTTTGCCGTTTTCGATTCCTTGTTACTCCTGCAGTGTTATTACCTGTTATCCACGCCCACTGGGAGGAGTCTAAGCAGGACAGAACATTTTTGTCGGCTCCTACATTGAATGGGTGTTCAAATATAATTTGAAAAGCTCATTTAATTAAACACAAAAAGTTTTGCGTTTTTTTTTTTTGCGTTTGGCTGGGCTCGAACCTGCGACATCGAGCATTGGAGGCGGCCCGTGTGCGCGCTGTGCTAATTGAACATCTAGCTACAGAAACGAAATAACCAAGCTGTATCGACTGCAGGGAGCTACACTGAATTATTTTACTCGTGTCCAGTAGGTATTACGCAGACCAGCAATGCCTCGTACTGTGCGATCGCCCCCCCAAAAATCTACCATTGCGTTGCTAGAGACTCAGTCAGAGCCTGATTTGTCTGCTGACGCATCTATTCCTGATTTGAATGTCAGTGATATAATGGATACCGTGACATCACGGCAAAGCAATAAACGCTTCAGAGGTGACGGCAACCACACGGAGTCTGACAGGTTCGAAGATTTGAAGAATATGTTGCAGTCATGGAAGAACGATCAGGATGTTGTCCTCAACAAAATAGTCGCTGAAGTTTCTGAATTGAAAAAGCAAAATCTCAGTATCCAGAAGTCATATACTGAGATTGAAAAATCTATTCAATTTTTCAACCTAAACTATGAGGAGATGAAATCTCGTCTGGAAAGCCTGGAAGTTGCACATAAGGAGAATGTTAAACGCTTGAATGACATGAATAACAGTGTGAATGCACAAGCTGTGGCTACACTTGGGGCTAAGATTGAGGCAATGGAGCAACAGGCACGTTCATGTAACATGGAAATTTGTAATTTGCCAGAGAAGCGAAATGAAAACTTGTTCGCTATCGTGGATTCCATAAGCTGCGCTATTGATTTACCTGTATCTCATAATGACATTATATCGATACATAGGGTACCACACGCTCAACAACATGATCGCAAACCGAAAAATATTATAATAAAATTCAGGACACGTATTATACGTGATTATCACGTATAATACGTGTCCTGAATTTTATATTTCGATACATAGGGTACCACACGCTCAACAACATGATCGCAAACCGAAAAATATTATAATAAAATTCAGGACACGTATTATACGTGATAACATTCTTAGTGCCTATCGTCAAAAGAAGGGCCTAAAATCTGATCAGTTGGGGATCTCTGGTGCCTCGGTAAACGTTTATTTCAATGAACATTTAACCCTAAATAATAAAGCATTATTTCGAGAAGCTAAGAAGATTGCCAATGAAATCGGTTTTAAATACGTTTGGGTTAGGAATGGGACAGTACTTGTACGGGAGCGGGATGGATTGTCATCAATTGCTATACGTTCTGGGGAAGATCTTAAAAGGATTGTTATCAATGAGAAGAAATGTACTGAAAACCCAGATTCATAGCTGTACCTATGTTCACGCGGTTTGTTTGTATAGTTGTGTTAAGCTCTGTCCTTATTCATTTTCTATTTTTTTATCTGGCAGGTTTATAAGTTTAATGGTTTATGGGTATTTGAGTTTCAAATGTTATAACTATCTCTTGCTCACTAGCTTACACCATTGGTTGTCAATGCTTATAATTCAAAAAAACTTAAATATTATCCTAGGCTTTCTATGTTACATGCGATCGAATCTTTTTGTGGCATTTAAACAATTATGTATAATATTAGAAACTACCTTGCAGTACAAACACTGTGGCAAACTTATATTACTTTGTCATTCTGGCTTATCTGTAACTTATCCTATAATTACTGTAGACAACGGGCTTCAGTATTATCTATTGGGTTGTAACCGTTACATAATACAAATTTATTATATTACTGTTATTTATGGCTACTAACAACATTACGTTTTACTACCAGAATTGTAGAGGTACTCGTACAAAGCTGCAAACGCTTTACATGAACATATTGAGTAATTCTTATGACGTTATCGTTTTGACCGAAACTTGGCTTATTCCTGATATCCGTGATAGTGAATTTATTGATGAGCGATATGTTGTCTTTAGATGTGACCGTGATCGTGTCGCGACCAATAAGAAAGATGGCGGAGGTGTTTTAATTGCTGTGCTTCGTGAATTGCGGGCGACAATATTGACAACTCAATTATCCAACTCTGAAATTGAACAAGTATTAATACAGTTGCCTGCCGCTCAACAGCACACACGTCATATTATTGGTGTCGTGTATATACCACCAGCGTGTCGTGCAGAGATATATGAGCAATACTTAGACATGCTGCAAGGCTTAGCCAATAATGCCAATTGCAATTCATATCACTTCTTTGGTGACTATAACTTGCCTGAGATTGATTGGGTGCAGCAAGGCAATCACGCCTCTGCGCGTCGCACGGACTCTACGGGACGTATATTACTTAATTTTATAAATATAATAAATGGTTTACAATTCAACTACACAAAAAATAGTTTAGGTCGTGTGCTTGACTTGATAATCTCTAACGCGGACCCTCAATTGATTCCCTGCAATATCCTGGTGAATCCCGACAGCCTTCACCCCCCCTTTTCTATCTTAACTCAGTTAGATGTTCGTTTCAAACCAATGAAATGTCATCCGGTTCGCAGGTATAACTTTTACAAAGCAAACTATGATTGCATTAAAAACGACTTAGGCAAAGTAAATTGGGAAGAGTCACTCTCTCATCATTCTTCTGAGAAGGCTGTTGGTATTCTTTATGAAACTATATATCGAGTTATCAGGTCGCATACTCCATTAACTCATACTAAAAACTCTAACTTTCCGATCTGGTTTTCACCTTCTCTAATAAAAATATTTAAAACTAAAGAGCATGCTTGGATTAAGTGGAAGAAATATGGTAATCACTCTGATTATGTGTATTTTTCAAATTATCGCAAATTGTTTCATAGTGAAACTGCTAAATGTTATAAGAGATATATGACATCAGTTGAAGACAGTATTCCCAAATCTATTAAGTATTTTTGGTCGTATGTCTCTTCTAAAAATGGCAAAGCTAAGTATCCTGGTAATATGTTTTACAGAAATGTTTCTTCCGATGACCCCAAGGAAATATGCAATTTGTTCTCAACTTTCTTTTGTTCGGTATATGAACCCTCTACCTTTAACCCAGACACATGGCAACCGTCAAATTGCTATGAAGACAATTCGCCATGTATCTCTGACATCTACTTGGCAAAAGAGTCAATCCGTACAGCATTGAAGTCACTAGATTCATCTAAAGGAGCTGGACCAGATGGCATATCACCCTCCTTCTTCATAACTACAGCGGACCAATTGTCTTCCGCCTTACATATAATTTTTAATAAATGTTTGAAGGAAGGGGTTTTTCCTACAGTTTGGAAACGAGCCTCAATCACTCCTGTGTACAAGAGTGGTGATAAAAATAATATAGAGAATTATCGGCCCATTTCCATACTCTCCACTTTGTCAAAGGTTTTTGAACGGCTTGTGCACAGTGCGCTATATCCTCATATCTGTCATCTTATCATACCCGAACAACATGGTTTTGTCAAACGTCGCTCTACCACCACTAACCTCATGACCTTTGTGAACTATCTCTTTGAGAATATGGACCGACGGGTACAAGTTGACGCTGTTTACACGGATTTTCAGAAGGCCTTTGACAAAGTGGATCACACTCTGCTCATGGAAAAAATTGCCTTTAATGGTATACGCGGCAATTTACTCAGATGGTTTGCTTCATATATTTTCAATAGGACTCAAAAGATCGTCATTAATGGGCATGAATCTGACTCTATAGTTGTTAAATCCGGGGTTCCTCAGGGGTCAGTATTAGGTCCTTTTCTTTTTATATTGTTTATTAATGACATTAAACATTGCTTTGTGAACTCAAATTTCTTGATGTATGCAGACGATATGAAAATATATTTAACCTGTAAAAATATTCGCGACTGCCATTATTTACAACAGGACCTTGATAGATTTTATGAATACTGTCTCAAAAATAAACTCTTTCTTAGCCTTCCTAAATGTTACACAATTTCTTTTACTAAAAATAAAAATCAGGTCAAATTTAATTATTCAATAAATAATATAAGTCTTAATAAGGTTCAATCTGTCCGTGACTTGGGTGTTACGCTTGACTCCAGTCTGCATTTTGATACTCATATTGACAACATAGTAAAAAAAGCCTTTCAGATGTATGGACTGGTGATGAGATTTTCAAGTAGCTTTGTGCGACATTCTTAATATTATATAAAACCCTAATTCGGTCGCAATTAGAATATGCCGTCCAAATTTGGGATCCTCTGTATGATAAGTACAAAGATAGGCTAGAAATTGTGCAGAAGAAGTATTTACGTACGGTGAATTTTAAGTGTTATCGCCCTAAAGTCTCCTATGAGCAATTACTGAAACGTTATAATGTTCTTAGTTTGGCGTCTAGACGATTTCTTCTGGGTGTAATGATGCTGCATGGTATATGCAATAATAGATTCGACTGCATTCCATTATCTAATAGTCTACATTATATAGTACCTAGAACTGTCATGCTTCGTGGGGTACGTGTGCCTCGACTATTTCACACGAATTCGTGTAGGACTAACGCTGGGGAGCGCGTGCCTCTTCGTCGCATTGTTGATGCGTACAATGCTAACTTTATGGAGCTCGACATATTTACCCTTTCCAAGGATCGTTTCAAGGCAAGAGCAATAGAGTTACTAAATTCATAAGAATATATTTTTTTTTTCTTTGCTTTCCTTTCTTTTTCTTACTAAGCTTTTACGATGTGCACTGTTTGTCTGTTTTCTTTTAACTTTTTTATTTGTGAATTCGTGGACAATGTTGTGGGTTACATGTGTGGTAATATAAATATGTAATAGATTGTATATAGATGTATTTCTTAGTATTGTGCTAATTTAAGAATCTCTAGTTAAGCTTGGCATGTAACTGTTTTTTGTCCCTAATAAACAAAATAAAAATAAAATAAAATAAATTACTAAATCAGCCACCATATGTTATCGATGTCAGCTACTGTAAATACATCTCAGCATGGTTTTTATTTTATAGCATCTATATTTTGTGATATGTTTTCAAACAGTAAGCTTCTCTTCTCATCATCTTACTGCCCTTGTCCCATTTTATTTGGGGTCGGCGCAACACGTGTCTTTCCTCCATTCTGCTCTGTCATTCGTCATGCTATCATTTACTCCTTTTTCCTTCATATAATTTTTCACACAATCCATCCATCTTTTCTTTGGTCTTCCTCTCCCTCTCCATCCATCCACATTTATATTCATCACTCTTTTAGTCGCATGTATTCCAACCCTCCTAATCACATGTCCATACCAAGACAGACGACTCCCTTTCATTTCTTCTGTAACAGGCGCCAATTTCAAACTTCCTCTTATACTTATGCTCATTTCTAACTTTATCCATTTTAGTCACTCCACATATCCATCTCAACATTCTCATCTCCGCTGCATGCTATCTTTTTTCATCCGTCTTCTTCACTGCCCAGCATTCCGATCCATACAGTACGACAGGTCGTATCACAGACTTGTATGTTTTCCCCTTTAACTTAAGGGGCATCCGTGGGTCGCAAGTTGTTCGAGTGACCTTTCGCCATTTCATCCATCCTCAGTTGATCCGGTGCGTTACGTTTTGAAAGTTTCGACAGGGTGACCATGGCTTAGTGTTAACAGAAAGACCTATTGTATTAGATATTATATCTCAAGGATTCTAAATCACCCAAAGACAATGTGAAATAAGAAAGACAATGTTTAAAGGAACATACGCTGAAGCTGTAAAATGTTAATGAGTTGTAAAATCCGTGGCTGAGTTGGTAATTCAGATGGTGATGTATAAATCAAGGAGACAAAAATAATTGTTGCTCGTTATTTGACGATTTCTTTGAAATATTTAGTTGACATTGTAAAATAGACGACTTAGTATATCAGAAGGCAACTTATTTTCCCGTGGCTTACATATAAAATTAGAGGTAGTGTTCTGTGGCCAAATAAAAATTTTGCGGCTAGATTTATAATTCCCCTCTTATAATTAGATAGATTAAACATTGTTATCAATCACTGTTATTTATCCACTCTGCCAATCGCAGAGGCAATCGCGAAGTAATCACTGGTAATTCTAAGTAACCTACCTTATTACTTTTACATAGTAATTTATTAATGTAATTATGTCATTTGCAGCTAAATAACTCTAAAGGGTGACTTAAACGCAGCTCAAATCGCACACGCGAATCTAGAGTCACCGTACGTCAAACGTTGACGAGTGACGACGACGGAGCTACTTAAATATTACAATATACACCTATTCTCGTAGTAGGTAGACCTTTGTACCCTCTTTGTGAGTGATCGCTTCTCACAGTAGGTACGTGTACAAATGAAACTTGCCGATATTTGTATTGTGTAGTTCTTTATCTGCGGAATGATCGCCTCCTCGATAACATGTGCCCTCGACCTCACATCTGTATACAGTGCATGTTGGTACGATTTGGGCAGACGAGTCATGCTCATATTTTTTGCTAATTATGTTATGCAGATAACGACTTGTTTTCTGGGAACGCTGAATGGGATTTGTGAATGGATAGAATAAGAAATCAGCATACAAGAGGAATTCAGAAAGAAACTGCCAGTGGTGTGTGAACCGGCTGTCACAGTTTGGGCACGGATCACACCGTAAAATTGAGGGACATGGCGTGAGGAAAATTTTGAGTATGAGTAGGTATGATGCGTAGAAATATATTGTTTATTATATCTATGGTATGATGGCTATAAAAGTAGCCATGGGGAAGGCCAAAGGAACGAAGGATGGAATAGATACAATGTGCGAAAGTTGATATGGCTAGAAAGGGGATGATTCTACTCAAATGACTAGTAATGGAGAAGTATGAATTTAGAAGACACGCCGCGCCGACCCCAAAAATATTAGACACCGGGACCACGGGTAACGAGTGGGGTTAAGGGGTCAGAAAACCATGACACTGATGAAATCAAAGAAAAAAAAGAAAGAGAATAACACAATTCACACAATCACAATTTCTTATTGAACGGAAATGAAAATACAAAGGAAATAGTTATTCATTTATTTTATCCTGCTTTATTGTAATTAGGTAAGCCTGTTCAGAGCACAGACTATGTCGAGTAGGGACTGACTCATCAAACTATTTACTTGCTTGGTTAACATCGACAGTGTGAGATAGGCACCGCCTTATTTACAGCCAATAAATTAAATAGTGTCATTGCGGTCAACCCAAAAGTTCAATAGTCATTAATTAGGCAGGTATAGCACTTAAAACTGAAAAGTCACATAGTGCTAACTAGTCAACATTTATATTATTATACGGGCAAGAGTTGTTTCTGTATGATGGTGTTATACATACATACTGACATATGACATACTAACTAGAATAAAAATGAACCCGATCTAGACAAAACTAATTTTCGTTGGATGGATGTCTCACTTGTGTTTTCTATATAGCGATGGACTTTCTGTTTCTAGTGTGTTAAAGCACCCTTTTTGTCGACGTTTTACAAGTGCCCATGTAGGCCGATGTGTTTTTTTTTTTAAGAATGGTCGAAGCAAAGTACTATAGCCATAGGATTGCAAAGACACTGACACGTACAATCTGTTCCCCAGCATCCCGGCGGTGAGGAGGTGTTGCTGGAGAAGGGAGGGCAGGACGCCACCGAGCCCTTCGAGGACGTCAGCCACAGCTCGGATGCCAGGTACACCTTACAATTATCTGCCGCCTATATCTGTACAAGCCAGCCTTCACTTAATGGCACTGGTCCACAGAATGCCTTCCTTGTTAACCTTCCAAAAGACAATTCAGGGATTCACCCCGTGACACATCCGTAGTGAACTCCATGCTAGTTACGGCGCTGTTTTGTTCGCACTTCGCTGCGTATATGATTTTTGATATTGTTGGTTCTGCGAAAGGGGGTAGTACTGCAGCTGCCGGTTATCCTAACATTTAGTACTTAGGGGTACAGGTATTTAAAAACAAAACGATAATGCATTTCGCCGAAATCATACTGGTAGATCTATTGCGGAGGCCTTTATCTTGTAGAGGACAATACGTCCTATTATAGCATAGCTGAGACTTTGTATTACTTATGTACAAATAGAAGACAGTAAAAAGTTAATAATGCATAATCTTGTTGTTTCTTTTTATTATTTTATTTATTTATTCTCAGTTTAGAGGTTATTGAAGGTTTAGAGGTTATTATTCTGATGACCTTTGAGCTTTGCCACTTATTATTCTACGGCAGATTCACATTTTGTTACACGAATGTATAAGCGAAGCAGGTGGTTCACTAGAACCTGCGTGACGAGTAGCTTGCTCAGAGAACCGGTTGCTCCTCGTATAACGTCATCGCTGTTGTGTCACAGGTCTCTGATGAAGAAGTACAAGATCGGCGAGCTGGTGGAGGCGGACCGCGTGCAGAGCAAGACCGCGTTCGCGCCGCAGTGGAGCAACGACCAGCCGCAGGAGCAGGGCAAGTGCGTAGTCGCCTAGTACTTCCCTACACACACGGCACACCGGCCTACCACCATCACTAACACTCACCGCATTTACACGCTATTGCTAAGAAAGTAAACAAACTTATTTCTCGTTAAAAAAAAATTACAACATTGGTTGCTCAAGAAGTATTATTTTCTTGTTTACATTCTTTGTGATATCAGTATACAAGAAACAGGCATAGTTTCATAATGTACCATGTAATGCGGCCCTTTTGTAGACGCTGATAGTCTCCATTGTATTTGAAAACATTTACTAATGCATAACAATATGTGTATAAATAAACAAAGCCATCGCATAATGTTGTACGGGTGATTTCCCGTTATAGCTAACATGAGCATCTGAAATTAGAATATTAGTCTCTGTTCACCCGTTATTGTTCAGAAGTTACTGTTACCTTTTAAATAAACATCAATCGCGTACCGAATCAACTGATCTGATAGTTTCATTCTAGCATTATACAGTATGGTGATTAACAGGGAATTTCTATTCTATAGGTATAGAAGGATTGAATTTTAGCAATTCAACTAAAGGATATCAACACCAAACCCACGGTCTGAGCTAGGCATTGCGGCTAAATACTAATCCCTGGGTAATATAACGCATGCGCTGTGTTGTAAAAACACTAACTAGTATTTGTTCAGTGATTTCATCGTTAGAGTATTTAATATTTTTGATAAGCAAATTTATTAATCCATTCATTGTCATATCATGATAAGAGACAAAATACATATTCTAATTTCAGATTAAAATAGTGTGTCCAGTAGCAAATATTAGGTGGTCATGTGTATCAACCACTCTGTACTGATCGGTTATCGTATCATGGTGCGTCAATGCCTCATGATATCCTATCATCCATTATATGTATTAGATCGCACGCGCACCTGGCTCTGTGTAATGATGACATCTTCGCTCAATCGCTCACCCCTAGTAATGTACTTAACATGGCACAAATAAACGATTGTGATTATAATGATCTGTAAAAGCTTTCCTATAGATATGTAGTATGAATATATTGTTATAAATAAGTGTGTAATAGCAATAGTATCATAAGCATATTTATATATTATTTTATGACATTTTAAATAAATTCGTTGTTAGACAAGATCTCTTATTAAATTCCATTAGTTGTAACTGCTTGTTGTAGTTATTGCACAATATTATGTTCTATTTTAGATTTTTTTAAATATATTATTATGAAGGCATAAATGGTCTCGTCACTTGGTGCTTAATTTTAATATCGCATTATAACTATTGTACTGTGATTATTGACTAATAAAGTGCGTAATGTTACATAAGCCTCATTATTTAAACACATCCTATTAACCACCGTCTTTATTTGCTTGTTATGTTACACAGACCCACGTGCTTATGTTCTTCCCTTATTCGTTCTGATTGGTGCACGATTTTAATAAGCAAAAGGTGATAGCCTTTTGCTGCATCATCTGCCCTTTCCCAAGTATGGTGGGGTCGGCTTCCAGTCCGGATGCAGCTGAATATCAGCTGCTACCTGGTATATTACGTATTTTCTTTGCTTTGTATTCAGTTTTTTTTTTTATTTATATTTTTTACGTGTATCTATCTGTTATTATTATTATACCAGCATCCAAGTTCACATCGTTAACACTGGCCTTGGCACTGAACACGCCACTGTCACAACAGTAGACACGAGGCCGATCACACCCGTCTATGTCATATATTTTAGTTACTATTGTGTCAACCCATTTGTCATCCATCATCATTGGGAATTATTTTGGAACTGGGTAGAATTCGACATTGCATGTCGTGGTCTAAGGACGAGGTTTACCATCTATTCAACACTTGTTTGTCTATGGGCTAAAGTTGCCTGAATATAAATGTGTGTTGTTGTTGTTATGCGAGTAATGGTACAATATGCGCTCTGCTATCTTTGATCTGTCCGTCGACCCACATAATAGACGAGTATACAATTATACATAAAAACGTAGTCACAGATAAATGACATTTATATGAAGTGACGTCGGCGTATACTGAGTTGTGTATAGTATATGGTATTAGCATGTCTTGTTGTGGTCCGCAGCGCGTGGACGTCGTGGCTGACGCCGCTGCTGCTGGGCATCGCCGCGACCATCCTGTACCGGTACCTGTTCGCGTAGGCGGTGGGCGCAGGACACCGCGCCACGCACACCACCACGCGCAGAGACCCACCTACTCCTAACGGCTAACCTAGATCTAAGTAAACAAAGTGTGCAACTATCGTCTGAGACAACGAGTCCCGTTCAATATGCTGGTGACATAATACTACAGCTAGAGTCGTAGTAATGCGTTAGATTGAAACGATACAAGTCGTCAGTTATTCGCGACGCGTCTCTACAGTAGTCTAGAGGACGCTCAAGTTCGTCGGAGCAGATTAGTGGACTGCAGACTGAATATAGCAATAACCGAGTGCGTGGCCTTTTGGCAGTCTTGTGTGGCGCAGTCGGGGAAGTCGACTGCACAGAAGTACGCCCGACATCTATGAAATAAGTACGACGCAAGCATACATACATTTGGAACGTTTCCACTTCAACTGTTGCCCTTTAGGTACAATCAAGTATATAATAATAAACGCGATGATAATACTGCGTCGTCTCTCCGGTCGGGCTGTGACGCGCGACGTGCAACACTTCGCCCGACTGCAGCATGTGCGGCTACCTATAATCACTCGTATTTTACGTAAGGGTGCCAGTAGCTGTAATTCTATGAATAATTCTAAACTGTTACTGCTTTAAAATATATATTTTGATGTTTTTTTTACTTTGAGAAATAAAACGTGCAACGTAAAAAATGCATATTAAACAAAAATAGATAGTGCAGTGCGTATTTCTACAAAAGTATTGTCATCATACGTACAAGTTATGTCCGGGACTATAGAACCTATCTCATACTGAGAGATATTCATTGATTTATTAATCATTATCTTCTTGCCCTTGTCCTATGTTACTAGGCGTCGGCGCAACACTTGTTTTGATTTGTAAATAAATTGTAATATCTGAAAGGTGTAGGACACGACGCGGCGACGCGCTACTACGCTAGCTAGCTAGCAAATTCGTCCGCTTGGTGCAGCTGTATTTATGCTCGCTGTTCCCTAAAGCTTGTAGAAGTAGTTCGGCATTATGTTGTGATGTTGGTGTAGCTTGGCGGAGCCCTGATTTATCACATTTGATTGTCACCTTGTGTTTGAACTCTATGATGCCAGTATGCAATTATTTGTTAAGGTGTTAAGATTGAATTATATGAATAAGCGAAACTTGTATTTTACTTTTCGTGTTTGGGGCTAGAACATTTTTGTGCCATTTGATACATTCAGGTATACAAGTTGCACTCACTGCTTGGAGTTAAATTCAAATAATATTAAAAAAATAAATGAATACGGCATTTTAGGTACAGTCCATTAACGCATATTAATAGAAAATAATGAGGGATGAAAAGTTATACTGCTTTTATTGGGTATTTCCACGAGTGTGACGCAATAAAAGCAGTCTGTGTTGTAAGTTCAAAGGTTTACAACATGTTTAAAATAATAATAATACCATAATATTTAGTATGAATGGGGTGGATGAGGGTATATTTAGGTGCTGATTTTCTAAATAATCGCCTGGCTTGAGGAATTGTGTGTTAATATTGTCATTTAAATAAATGAATATTGTAATTTACGTGCGTTTAGTAGTGGTTGTTCCACGATCTATGCACAAAATATGTATATTTTGATGGTGATATCTGCAACCATAGTGGTCTCAGAAGACATGCATTTTATTTATTCTGAGGTTGAAATAACATTTCAAAGTTGAAGTAAGTTTGTTATGTTATGATGTTATACACATAAACTACATTAAGTATTTAATTTTGTGTTTTATTTTCTTCATACCTATAAAAATTAAATTACAGCCAGCCTTTTAGAACTTACTAATACATTTATTTAAATACTTAAAAATATAATTTGTAAAAATCTGGGATGTTCCAACTTACCTATGCAGTGTGAACTATTTAACTATAACAAGACACACATACTTCTGAGCCTTCTTGCCTGAAAACACAAAAAATGATACGAAAATAATATTTTGTTCAGTGGTCTTGCAAGAGAATAACTTTAGTTTCTTCTAGTGTGATTTCTATTTCTTTTATACAAGGTGTTGTTTTGCATCTTCGTCAAAATTCAGGAGGTTGTCACAAATGACATAAATAATCAATTAAAATTACTGTACCTAGTTAATTATTAATAAACGCAGATTTTTTTGGTTGTTTATGTTTGTTAGTATTTCAGAATAACTCCCATAACATGGTTTGGGGAATAAGAAATTATCGAATAAACGTTTGAGATTGTATGTGTGACTAAACAATTAAATGCTTTATGATTTTAAATTCCCTTTTAAACTACCATAATCTATGCGGTTAGTAATCTACAATAACCTTACCCAATCATAGTGCAACGCAGGCAGTACGAGTGTTCACAGCGGACACATCGCTGCTGGCAGGCACAGCACAAGTTCATCTCACAGTAAGCACACTGGGATTCAACACTACTACCACAAGTGCATCGCTTCACTCCTAACTTACAGTCTACCTGCAAAGAAAACAGAACATCAGTGGCGAAGTGTTTAATTTTTGTAAGGGGAAGCCGAAGATAAAAAAAGAGAATTTTAATTTTGTTTGCCGTCTTCGCATTTTTCAATTTTCGTTTTGATTATCAGCGAAAAACGACACCCATGACGAAAAAAACAGAAATTTACGTCGGCGCCATTGTTGATTTTGGCCTCACTTTTGTTATCAGCCGCCACGAAATCAGTGTATCTTTATAAAAGCCTGTTTAATAAGTTATAATTTTACTTTAATATTTTTAGTTTTGGTCTAATCGTTTCTGACCAAACATTATTATCTCATATTTTTTTCATATCCGTGCTATTAACCGTTGAAGAGTTCCCTCGCGAGAAGACGATCCTGGCTGCAGGATGAGTTCATGATACAAATCGTGATTATCCATTAAATATGAACTCGTATCGAAAGTTTTGTGTCCACGCTATTAACCGTTGAGGAGTTCCCTCGTGAGAAGACGATCCTGGCTGCAGGATGAGTTCATGATACAAATCGTGATTATCCATTAAATATGAACTCGTATCGAAAGTTTTGTGTCCACGCTATTAACCGTGAGGAGTTCCCTCGTGAGAAGACGATCCTGGCTGCAGGATGAGTTCATGATACAAATCGTGATTATCCATTAAATATGAACTCGTATACAAAGTTTCCTGTCCACGCTATTAACAGTTGAGGAGTTCCCTCGTGAGAAGACGATCCTGGCTGCAGGATGAATTCATGATACAAATCGTGATTATCCATTAAATATGAACTCGTATGCAAAATTTCGTGTCCACGCTATTAACCGTTGAGGAGTTCCCTCGTTTGAAGACAATCCTGGCTGCAGGATGAGATCATGATAAAATTCGTGTTTATCCATCAAATATGAACTTGCATACAAATTTTCGTGTCTGTGCTATTAACCGTTGAGAAGGTCCCTCGTGAGAAGACAATCCTGGCTGCAGGATGAGATCATGATAGAATTCATGTTTATCCATCAAATATGAACTTGTATACTTCTGTCTTTGCTATTAAACGTTGAGGAGTTCCCTCGTGAGGAGACGATCCTGGCTGCAGAATTAAGTTATGTACCTATGTCTTAAGAATGTATTGTTCTTAGAACCAAAGATGTGCGCTAAAGGACCATGCGTTATTTTGGGCCCAGTTTTTCAATATTGTTCAAGTGATGAATTATATGTCATATGAAAGCTCATTCCATATACTTTATTTCATTCATTCATGGCAGCTAAGTTCAAATCCAGCGCGAAAATGGTTTTTATGCGTTTTAAAAAAAAAATCTGTTCTGTTTTGATATTACCTTATAATTAGCTGTCTGTCAATAGCTAGGATTATAAATAGCTCTTGTTTGACTAAAATACGCTAAAAAGATCAACACATAGGCAGTCTATTACTGTCTAGTATTGGAAGAAACTCCTTCGCTGACACAAACTGTTAATCGTTCGCGCACCGTGATCGGGGTATATTTATCTAAACATAGAACAGGAGAGTCTAACGAAAGGTTACCTACTCTGTTTTATATGTCACGCAGGACCTTGAAAGAAAATTGGCATTAGATACCATTTAATGAACGATTTTGTAAACATTCATTAGGTATGGATAATATTTCCAGGCAAAACATTCTTCAAAAGAACTTGTTTTTACCACAATGATATATGGTAATGAAGAAAACACAAAAGCTATAGTAATATGTTATGGAACATATATTATGTTTATAAAGAGAAAAGTAGTAACTTTCTCTTTCAGCGTTTGACCTATAGCCATCACAAGTTTCAAAATCTATTGAAACTATTCTTAATGGTATGCAGTGACGCACAGCAGATACGCTGCAACAACAAGTGATGCGTCGATTATGACAAGCTTATGTGCTAATGAAGATAATTCTTTTCATTGGATGTTCCATCAAAACGATGTATTCATTTTAGATAGGGGTTTCAGAGACAGTGTAGTAGATCTTCAATCATTAGGATATGAATCACATATTCCTCCAACAAAAGATAGAAACGAAAGTCAATTGACGACCGAACAAGCTAACAAAGCAAGATAAGTAACAATATGTCGTTGGGTGGTGGAAGCGGTGAATGGCAAGTTTAAAATAGGTTTAAACTATTACGCCAAGATTATTTTAGAGCATTGCCACATATGTTCGATGATTTTAAAATTGCGGCTTCTCTTTTTAATGCTCTTTATAAAGTAGCCACAGACCACCGGCTTAGTCGTAATATTTGGAATATTATAAATGAGAAAATCAACTCGCCAAATCTTTTGTTTAACTATGTTACACTGAAAACCCTAAACAGACAAAGGGTAGCTTTCATAAGGATGGAAACTAATCTGCCTCATTTAGAAGATTTTTACCAGCTAATGGAAGATGATATATTAATGATTTCCTTGGGCTCTTATCAAATGAAACTTACCAGGTCATACGCTAGTGAAAACTTACGGGATGGTGGTCTGTACACGATAGAAATATATCGTGAAAACAATTTAAATGACTTACAGCAATGCAACATTCAGCAAAATAATGTATGGCTGCTTAGGGGACGTATGCAGTCACGACACGTTAGATCGAGGACCGTGACCAAGTAGGCAAAGACGCCAGTATACAATACTATTGTACCTACATGTCTCACGGGTAGACGCACTATCGGAAGTTGTGCCCATGTCATATCCATAATATGGTATTTGGGACTAGGTAGGCATGGGGATGGTTTTCATCAACCTCACAACAACAAATGGTTTTCATCAACATCATTTAGACGAAATAATTATAGATGCAGTTTAAAATCTGCCTATTATATTAAGATTAATCTATACATATAATAAATCTGTTGAAAAGTCGTTTTTGTACATTGAAAATATTTCCAAAAAAAATAGCCAGGGTGTTAGAGGACAACCAACATTTCCAGCATTTTTGGAATTTTTGTCTATTTATTTGTTCGGGCATCACGTAAAATGTACGAAAGCAATGTAGATAACTTTTATACACAACAATTGTGCGTAACTTGAAGTAACATTTAGTTTTTGTTTCATTGCAATCGGTTCACTCTATCAAAAGATATTTGAATTTAAAGTGTTTCAAAAGTAAAAGACTGCACGCAATTGATCTCTTTATTCGATAGATGGCGTTGTGCGTTTGGCGTGTTTCCCAATACATGAACGACATCCACCAGTAATCCATCTTGATGTGCACCTTGAAGGCGGGCAACGAGTGTATTTTCAGTTTGAAAATCGTTACTGATATTATCACTTTTTGTTTGTTACCTTTTCACGACTAAACGGCTGATCGGATCATAATGGATTTTGGCAAGATTAAACCTGGAGAGATTTAAACCTGGAGGACGTAGGCTATATATTATCACTCTTATAACATTGGGAGGTAAGCAATATTGCATTATGTCCATATTCCTCAACCGTTTGACAACTGACAACTGTCATGACAAGCATTAGAATTGAACAGCTATTTTTAATAAATTGTCATCAAAGTAAATAACCCGACGGTTCAGCGGCCGCTCTACAAATCAGAAGTTCCAGGATCAAACCAGAGAGCCAGTATGATATTCACTTTTTGTATTCTATTTTGATTTTTTAATGCTGTATGATTTCCAAAAATGATCATGGTTCGACCCGTCCCGGTTTTTTTAAAAAAAAAAAGGCATTTTGTTATTTTTTTCATGCTTTAAGATTTCCTAATTATTACCAAATAGAAACATCTTTAGATACATCCTGAATAGATACATCCTTTTAGTTATTTTGAACCAATCAAACAATAGGTTAAACAATAATTTATTTAAATCCAAATAAAACTTTATGAATTCACGAATAAAAACGATACAATAAAATAAGTACGTCAAAAACTTAAAAAAAAAAAAATGGTAATGTGGGAGAGAGAGTGAACATGGGCTGGCACATTACCTCGGCCTAACCAAGATGCCAGCTTTTGGTTCACAGAAAGCTTCAGCTATGAGACAAGCAATTTCCTCAAAAGGCTGAGCAATGAGTACACGGACCCCAGTCGGTCCCAGAGTTTCAATCCCAAATGACTCGAACATATAGTTATCGATAAGATTACTTTGTTAACGCTGCTTAAGGTTCCTCGCATGTTTTGGCCGGCCAATCTTTCACAAACACCTATAAATATATCATCGCGCCAGCGGTTTTTAGGTTTCGGTCAAATGTATAACAATATATTTTAAATCACAAAATGACTTGGCTAACATATAAGTAAGTAGGTATTATTAGGTCAATGGTGCGACAGCACTTTCGAAAATTGACGAATATAGTATAGCAAAAAATAAGTTTAGTGGGCTATTTGTAATTTTCAAAGAGAGGTATGACTATTTTTGGAAATCTACCCTCAGGGGGTTGTTGGGGTCAGGGCACTCCATAATAGTGGCGATAAGTCCCCTCTTTAAGAAATGGCTGGAGTGGCACCACGGCGCCCTCACCTTCCGCCTGATGCAGGCCCTCACTGGACACTGTTGTTTCGGGAGGCTCCTGCACCGAATTGGGTGAGAGGAAACGCCGGGTGTTTGTTCCGGCTAATCTCTGGAAAGGCTGGACCGATTTTGACGGGCCTTTCACTGGCAGATAGCTTATGTAATAAGGAGTAACTTAGGCTACTTCTATTTTAGATAAACTCTGATTCCACGCGGACGAAGTCGCGGGCACAGCTAGTGTTGTATTAAAATCGAACAAAAATAACTCGTTTTTTATTTGAAAAGAACACCCACTTCACAATCATACTTTAAAAATTGCACAAGACCAAGTCTATATTTATCATTCTTTAATTAATGAGTTACCTACTATTTTTAATTCAATTATAAAATGTGCATAACAAAACATGTCATGCATATTTTTAATTTACAAAACGTACTAAAACGCCAATTTCGCGCTGGATTTGAACTAAGCTGCAATAAAGTACACGCCAAGAGCTTTCATATGACATAGGTTTAATCACTGTTGCACCACTTTGAAAAGCGGGCCCAGTGTTCATACAAAAGTGCCCATGGTCCTTTCAGCTCAATGGGGCATCGGGAAGTGGTTCTAATTTAGCTTCCTATACATTACAAACATTGAAAGTTCCCTGTCGTAACTCGAAAATCTTCGGCTTACCTTGTTCCTACAAAACGGTGCTGCGATCCGCGAAGCCACGTGACCGCGTCTATACGAATTTAGTTCTGAATTCTGACACCCAAGCATCGGGTTATTTGGCGCTACCTGTAGGTTTCTTGGTTGACATAAAAAAAAGTTGGCACTTTTGAATGTTTTGATCTTAGAATATATTCAATGTATGTACTCTGATGTGTATACAATTTACTATTTAATTAATAGTAGACACTACGTATAGTGCCTTGTTCCCGAAGGGAAGCCGACAGGAATCAAATCCTTTAATTGGACAAAACAACTTTTGACTGGTCCTTATAAGTTAAATAGCGTTTTCTCTATTAAAAATATGTTGTTTCAGAACTCCTGAGTTATAATTACTTAGAATTACTACAACACTATGTTTTTCAAAAGGTCACAAAAAAACCCAACAAACTAATTGGTTTCTAAGTAAATGTTAGTTATTGTTCAAATGGTTTTAAACGGTCAAAAGTAGTTTCGTTCGACTGTGACTTAAGAACACATAGGTACACGTTTTTAAATATTTCTATTTATAACAATATAACCAAGCTACTGGTGGTTAGGGCTCCAGAGACAGGAACCTCCTCACAATGTGAGTCGTATTGAGGAGTACTGCTTTTGAATTAGGCCCTGGAACCACGTGCCCAACATAAGCCTTAAAGTATGACTGTCTCGGCTCTTGGCTTTCAGGCCATTAACCTTAATGAAAATCAGCACAATGATGACTGAGCTCACATTCCACATGTCGACCAAGTTGATATATTTTATGTTTTTTATCATCCTTCACAAGCTTCTCCTCTTGTTGGATAAAAACATCAGAATGTGATGGGGCGAACTGTCTATGCCAGGCTTATTTAAGAGAGTAGTCCTGTCTGTAATGATAGACTGAACGCAGTACAATGTGGCATGGTCTTTCTTAAGAACTGAGTATACCTCAGAGTCCACAAGATTTCAATTTCAAAGCTAATCCTGGCTACTTGGTTATGCCTGTGCACATACTCACTGTAAGCCAGATGAGAACAACCAGAGATAATATGCCTGATGGACTCACCCGGATGGTGGCATGTCTGACAGTTGTCAACCATCCTGCCCTCGTAATGAGTTTCCAGTAGTTGTTCAGCATTGCAGTTTACCCATTACTATAAAAGAGTTAAAAGTATGATATAAAAGCAACTTAGTTTTGTTTACCATGTTGCCAGAATGCAAGAGTGTTCCGTCTTTACCAATAAACAATTGTTTCATTTTGTCTCGTTTTTCTGTGGCACTCAACGCTCTATCTTCGGAAGTTATATCTTGCGCAGGGCATTTTTTGGCGCCTTTAAATAGCAGCAGCAATGTCTTTTCTGAGAAAGAACACAGACAGTTAATACAATATATTACGGTTATAATAATTAATTAGTCATTGACGCTACAAAAAAAAGTGATCATGCCTGGGTTATAAAGGCAAAAATGTGGCAGAATTTGAACATATTATTGTAAATGGTAAAGCGTTTACCGTAAACTTTTTTCAGTCGGTCCTCATTATTATTGAATTGCTTCATGCCTACGTGAACTTTGCTTTGCGGCACAAAGTCTTCGATAAATGGGTTCGCTCGCTTTGCCATTTCATGTGAAAAGAAAAGCTAATAATGGTAAATTATTTAATTTGAATGATATTATTCTGTGATTTGAATTTTGCCTGCGATTTGGCTTTGTAATTGTTTATTTCACCGTATGTCAAAAAAGACATCGTTGACATACTGATTATTCATCGAGATTTTATTCGGTTGGACCATTGACAATTTAGAAAATCCTTAATTTTTTCTGCCTGATTTACTAGTTATTTAAATTTGAATAAGAAAAGCCTAAAAATTAAAGTAAAAGTATATTTTTAGCACTAAATGTTTCACTTTCTAGTTTTTATAAATTCTGTGCATGTAGTAGAAATTAGAATGGCGACACCGCCAACAGGGCACCTTCGATCGATGGGCTGCTGTCAACAAAT
The DNA here is from genome assembly GCA_963082945.1 of Cerastis leucographa. NCBI lineage: Eukaryota > Metazoa > Arthropoda > Insecta > Lepidoptera > Noctuidae > Cerastis > Cerastis leucographa. Next base: position 23,273,335 of record OY720380.1, on the reverse strand, counting down.
TCTTTATAAAATATTTATAAAATAAATTCTGTATTAGACGTAGTTACTCCTATACGGCAACCATATTTCGGCTTATGTACAAGTCGCAATAGTATTATTACTATAGTGTAGTGACAAGAACTGGTGCGATAGTGAAAGTGTTTCTTGTATCGTTTCATTCCATTCCATGATAGTGACGAAGCTGTCGGTCGCAGCCGTAGCATATGTTAGCGGAGCCCTCGCGAATGTTATGTAAGTGGTGGTAGCACGCGGCATGTCTTGGATGAAGCGGCCGCAGGGCGGCTCGGCGCCTCCGCCGGGCCCCGAGCACCAGTCCTACGCCGCAGCCCAGGCTCAGGTAAGCGAGCAGGTTATATCTGCCAGACGTAAACAATGACGTGGACCAACCGCACCGATGGCTACCGTTCGTCATATGATTGATATAAACATTCACTTTTACATTAAGTATTTTATCATTGCTGTGTGCATTTACTTAGTATTATAATTCGAATAAGTAAGTACACAATAGTTTCAGATATTCAATAATTTGAAATCACTAATTACCATAATTGCTCAATTATGTTTGGGGCAAAATCCAATGTGAAAGTAAACCAATTATGTAGCATATGGAAAAAAGTAAAGTAACAAGAGTTGTTACGTTAATTAGACTTACTAAAACATTGTAAGGTTTTATCACATATTATTTATGACATTGCAGCCATTTGGGAACCAACAGAACATGTACCCAAATTACCAAGGAGGAACAACCGGGAATGTTCAAGGGCAGCAGTACTGGCAGGTGCCTCCCCAACCGCAGCCACAGTATAACCAGCAGTATGGCCAGGTGTATCAGCAGCAGGACTACCCTGCCAACGCCAACCAGTTCTATCAGCAACCTAATCCAAATCAGTTCAACCAAAACTATACCAACCAGGGCTTTAATAGCACTACGCAACAGAGTTACCAACAAAATTATTATCCAAACCAAGGAGCACCACAGCAGAACTTTCAACAAAACAAGCCCAATGCTGATAGCTGGGAGGACAACTGGGATTGGGGCTGGGAGGAATCTGCAAAACAAGCTCAGAAGGCTTCTCAGAATGCCGTCCAGCAGCCTGCCCCACCTCAGCAACAGGTGTTCAATAATGCTAATGTTATAGAAGAAAGTTTTGCTTCTACTGATAGTTGGAACTGGTCCATGGATGACAAGAAAGAATCTAAACAACATGCCACTGTGCCTCATAACAATGAAAATAAGGGACCGCCCACACTACCTGTCTCAAGCCCTGCGGTAGAAAATAGTATACTGCCTGAACCCAGTGTGCCGGTGAGTGCTAATAGTATGTCTGCCCAGCAAGCAGATGAAGTGCGAACCTTAAATGATAGAGATGTAGTTAAAGAGCGACTGCCCAATCTAGCCTTAGGTAAACGCTTCCATTTAGACAATTTAACACCTCAGTGGTCTATAGAATCACAAATGTCACAAGAATCAAGTGATGGTCCACATACTCAATCTGAAGGAACCTATAGAAGTGAAAATCAATCTAGGAACTCTAGCAAAAGTAGTCCTGGGTTAAACACAGACAACTCTAACTTTAACTATTCCCAGGCTGGATTAGATGAAGCCTACCCTCACAATAGCGAATGGTCATCAAGACCCTCTGAAGAATCAACTGTAGCTGACCATGTTTCAAGTGACAGCAGGCGTGAAAGTCATGATGAACTGTCTAGTTCATTGCAAGAAATGAATCTGAACAATCATGAGAACCCATCAACAGAAACACTACATCTGGGTCATGAGATAGAGCCTAGAAACAGTCAAGAACATGCTCCTGCTGTGCAACCACCACCTGCTGTGTCTCCAGCGAATTTCCCTACTCCCGCTCCATCTAATATTATTCCCCCATCAATGTCTTCTTCCATGCCACCTCCTCCTCCAGTTTCGTCTGTATCCTTACCTCCTACTTGTTCATCTGCTGTGTTGTCAGCTCCACCCTCTTCCTCGGCTATGCCACCTCCTACTTTTCCGCCACCTACTTCAAACCAGAATCCTTTCAAAATGAATGCAGGACCATTCTCTCACAAAACTATAGCTAAGGTGTCAACAAGTGCCACAACTGTACAAGCATTCCCCCCTACAATGTCGAGCACAAATCTAACATCACCAGCAGTGGTCAGCAAGGTGTCTCAGCACAGCAGAGTGCCTCTAGGTTTTGAGGCAAACTTAGAAACTACACCAGATAATTCTGAGCGACCCGACCAGCCTCAAGTGTCGGCGTTCAGGCCGATGCCTGTCTCGCAGCAAGTACCCGATAATATGGAAGTAGCACCAAGAAATGACAGAAATGAATATCTACAAACGGCGCACTTGTCAAGCAGTGATTATAGTGAAAATACAGATTTCAGCCGAGGGGCGCCACCTCCAGGTCTGCGGCGAATGGTAGTTGGTCAACAAGAGTCTGAATATAATCAGAATTTGAATATTTCTGGGGACGAGCCTCCACCTGGATTAGCTAGAATGGTACCAGGACAACAGACCGAAGCTGAGAATGCATATAATCAGCCTGGAGAAAATTTTCTGGATCGCCATATCGACGGACAACCTACCGATAATGGCGCTCGTCCTTACCGTCAGGCTGACGGGCAACAAACTCCTGACAACTATACACAGCCTCCAGCTAGCCGGGTCACAGAGAGGCGACCGATAGGCCTGGACAGAATGGTGCCAGGTGAACCAAGTAACGACGAGTACCCTCAGTACCCGGGTTCTAACTACGCTGGGGCTAACGAACACCGCATAGTGACAGGATTGGACCATGACTTCTCTATGCCATCTGACGCTGGTCCACCTGACGTTAGAGAGCAGAATGTAGATGGCTCTGATTATACTGAACATAGTGCTAGAAATCCGCCGAGGAATATAATCGGCGCGCGGGAGTCCAGTAACGACGCGTCACCGGACTTTAGCGCGCCGCCCGATGAACAGCAGAGAGAAGTCACCATGGAGGGTGAGAATCTGCAGGACTTGAGCATCATATCGTCAACAGAACTGACTTATTCCCGAGAACAGGTGTTGGATGGTGCAGACATTACTATCACGGACATGGGTACCGACAGAAAGACAGATTTATCGGACTCAATAGATCATCCCACGACAAGTTCGAGACGACAGTCTCTAAACAGAGTGAACACTTCAGGCGAGGACTCCGAAAGAGATAAAGCATTCAAATCCTCGCCGAGGAGGGATAGAGACAAGCACAAATCAACCAGAGACAGAGATCAAAAGCGAGATAGAGACCGTGATAGGGAACGCGACAAAGATGGCAGATATTCTCGCGGAGACCGGAAGTATGACCCCGACAGGAGATCTGTGAGAGAAGACCGGCGTGTAGAGAAAGACCGGCGAGAGCGAGACGGCTATACTCGCGACCGGCGCGAGCGTGACGAGAGCCCCGACACGCGGCGGCACCGGCGCAGCAACCGCAGCCACCGGTACGAGACAGAAGACACCGACTACTATAGCGACAGGGAGAGAGATCGAAGGTGAGTTGCGATAACTTTTGAACACTTGAACACTTACTTACTTCATTCCTTTTGTCTAATTTAAACTAAATTCTTAGGCGCCACCGAGAAGGTTCGTTCACATCGTCGAAGCCGCCCCGTCCAGATGACAAGGAGCGGCGATACGGCGAGGAGCGAGACCGCAGCAAGCGGTACCACACGATAGAGCGAGACAGACGATACGACGACGACCGCGAGAGGCGCGAGCGGCGGCGCGGCGAACGCACGCGCGAGCGCGACCGCTACGAGCGCGCCTACCGCGACATAGACCCCTCGCGCAAGTACGGCAATCTGCGCCAACAGCGGGACAAGGACGACCCCAGGAGAGGTCAGTCTGCACACATTACCTAAGCATTCTTTGGGAGATTTTCTGATAAAAAAGTGGATTAGTTAGGCAGGTTTTCCCTTCGATAAATGTATTGTTGCAAGAAATCTGATTTTCCTTTTATAATACTGTTAGTAAGTACTTAACGTTCCATAACATTTGTTTGGCGATCCCTGAAATTATGAATTCTTTTGGTTTTCGAGTGATCATGATCAGTGGTGGTTAATATAACGTATAGCGCCAAAATAAAACACGCTATTTGTACTCAACGCATAACATTTGCTACATTGGCTCAGGCTTCGCGCTATCATTATAACATTTTATTATAACTCGCGAGTCGCGCCGCTCGCGCGCTGACTGCGATAGCGGGGCCAGAAAAGGATAGCAATTATTAGCGGATAGCGCATAGCGCGGAGCGCGTCGAGTGAACTCGTTAGTCGGCCGGCCTGCGTCGCGTTTACTGTTAATACGCGATGTATGTTGTGAATGTTGTGATGTAAACACGACTCTCGCGAATCGCGATCTTGTTTTCATTTTAGTTGAAGTGCGTTAATAATTACGTATGTTCGTCGTACTGTTGTAAATATTATGTGTTATAGGTATTAAGAACTGTGATAATTCGGAAGGACATGGGACTGTGTTTTTAGTGCAATTGTGATTTTAACAAACTCATAACTTGTAAATAGTTGATTTTTGAATTACAGAATCAATGAACTTATAAATACGCCTATGATAAATAATAATAATTGTCTCACAAAACTTTCATAATAACATTTAATCAATTTTATTATAGACAGTCCTAAGCCTAGAAAGTGTGAAAGAAAGTTCATTGCTCTTTTACGATATATGAGATTTAATTTTAATACCATATTCTTTCGTGTACAGTGCAGTGCGTAGCGAGATAACATTCACCACGCGTTATTAGTTTATTACGTCCATGTAGCGCGTTGCCGAATAAAACGGTGATGTCTCCGCGTTTAGATTGCTGCCGAGTTATATGATAGCGTGTTATAATGATAGCGTATAAAATAGCGCGCTATTTATTTTTAGTTTGTAGTCTACAGCGCGCGATTGGTTTACAGCGGTTTTGAACATCACTAATCATGATATCTCAATAGCTTGTATGTTATGAAAACAAAGCTTACGCCCCGATTATATTGTATGTTATTATTTATATATAAATAAGTACAGCTTTATCTCATTTATTTATCACGTTACTTTATGTTCGACTAACTGACTGACAGTATTATATTTATTTTGCAGTTGTGACATTCTCGAGCGATGCAAAAGCTAATGATAGTTGTATGAGACAAGGTACAAACAACGCTACTCTGTGCCATGCGCTGAGTGTCGTAGCATGGCACACTGCGCGCGCTGCTTCGTGTTAAACTGACTTGAACAAGCTTTACTTTAATACATAAAAAGACAAGTAAAGTTATTTTAACATGGGCGCGTGTGTAACCTGCATGCCACATGTTTGATGGAACTGTATTTTTAACACTTTTTGATCGCTTTCATACTGAATTTCGTTTTCTGTTTTGTTAAATAAATAACGTCTTCACGTAACGGGTGGCTTGAAATTGATAGTTTTGCAAAAGCTAAAATAAATAAAGACTTGATTTATTTTTGAATGCTCGACAAATGCATTCTCTTTATTGGTTTTAATGGTTTTTTTAATTGATACTTGTGACAATCATTTTCGCGCTCTCCATATCGACATGCTATCAATGATTAGTAACTAATTAGCGACACTATATATTTTTAACACAAACATTTCGTAAACATTTAGACATGCTCATCGTTGCGTTCGTTCATGAATATTGAAACAATAACGATGGCCGCGCTTGGCATTCATATGGTTGCGAAACTTTGATACCTTATTTACAAAAATTTAATAAACTTCATGCGGTTTTATTTATTCTGTAAAGATTTGTGTTATCCATAACAAACTGGATCTGGCTTATCTGTATAACATAAATAGATAGATATATCTGTATGAGCATCAAACATCGATACTGTCTAGTTGTTATCTCTCGTCAATCTCCGCGGTACGCACGTACGGGGTGCATTTGGTATCGCACCTGTTATTTACACAGTTTTAGATTTCATCTGTATGGAGGCTACAGGATATAATGTTAGATAATATTTATGTACTACATACAACCTCTGTTTGGTACATAGTAGTCCTATGCTGCTTTCGAAAGATCTTTTCGTGGGTTATATATAAGCAAGATCTTACTTCAAACAAGGCGGTTTTTTAAATTAAGCAAACAACTCGTAATCAACCAAAGTAGCGTAGACGAAGATGTTCTGTAAATTAGTAAAATACACGAACTGCTCATAGATGTAAAACTGATGAGTACCTACAATAGTTAAGTTGACCGGAATCTAGAGCAGACATGCAATCACCAATCCCGCGAATTCATACGCGTGCCTGAGAACTTTCTAAAGCTAAGGTTTCCTAGCAAAGCGGTGCCGTTATAATTATAATCACGGCCACAAAATCCGCATCCGTAAAAGACACCGGGAAACTGCCGCGGCCCCAATTTTTCTTCTCGTACAATGAAATGGCCCTTACACGAAACAGGAGGCCTACTCTCTTTCTCCGAAACGTAACTTCGGCAACGAACGAAAATTAAACGTAGTTATGTTTGTGACCCTACTCTATACAATTTGCGGACGCACACAAGAAGTTCGAATTCACAGACAATTAACGTGAACGAATGTATTGAATGTTATTGTGTGCGTCCGCAAATGATATAGATTAGGGTCACAAACGTAACGTTTAATTTTCGTTCGTTGCCGAAGTTACGTTTCGGAGAAAGAGAGTAGGCCTCCTGATTCGAATGGCATGAAAACAAAATTGATTACTTTAACTCATTTTTATGACAATTTGGCGAAAAAAACTAAGTACCCATGCCAAAATGGTTTTTTCCATTAAAAAAGATCTAAAGTTTCCTAAGAAAGTTTCCCGGTATGTTTATGGATTTGGATTTCCCCTTGTTGTCTAACTTAAAAGAATGGCGTCGTTATATTAGTATTACGGAGTGTTTGGAAACTCAAGCTTTACATAGATACTCTGCAACAATCATCGCTCTCATAATCTGTGTGTGGTGTTAGCAGGCGAGTTCTCGTCTCCTTCGCGGCCGGACTCGCGCGAGGCCACCGTCACCGACGACGACCTCGCCGAGTCGCGGCGTCGCACCGATCCGCACCGCCGCAACCGACGCACCGCCGAGCCCTTCTACGATGGTAAGTCACCACCGCTATATGGGTTCTTCAAGATCGCTGCCGAACATCGCCATCGCGGTAATAATCACTGTCAGCCAATTGGACAACAGGATGTATCACAATTGATGGCATCGCGAATCCCTTTACATTTTGGTCAAGCTAAATCATCAGTATCCGGTAACATATGGGCTCATTATTTGGAAGTATATCTGCCTCAAAGGCTAACGAAAAGTGATACAAAATCACTTTTTATATCACTTATAGCTCGCTGTTCGCACTTTTCAGAATTTCAGAAACATCTCTATTTTGTTATTTCTGTTCCAAATATTAAATCTACACATACCTACGTTACTCTTAACAAATTCTTACAAAGATTGTTCCGTAGTTGTTGTTTCTGATCTTAGAAAGCAGATATCCTATGACTGATGCGCCTGTCCATGAATGTTTCGCACTTAGAATGTATTTACATTCTCCCTCTGAGATCGGTGGACAGACAATGGCTGACGAGTCATATTGATATTTTTTTTGTTTCGGTGTACGATGATTGAAAGATGATTTTACAGTTTCTTTGTAGAGCGTTTACCTATATAAACCTAACGAAGACCATTGAAATTATACGTAGCAAATTATTTTCTCATAAATCAACAAAAAAAGGGTCTTGCAGTAGAATAAATAGGCTTATGACTTTGAAGACTGTTAACTATCAAAGAAAAAGAAACTGGGAAGTGTGGTTTTCAGCAATTTGATAACAATGTAGTAGTGTGTGATACGGTGCATAAAACTGAACAGAGCTCTTAATTTATACGGTTTATGAAATACTCAGTTATTATGCAAATCGAGCACACTGCATATGTGTGCATGTGACCGGATCAAATCGGAACAGCCGGCCTAGCATGACCGACGTAGAAACGGGCTATGTCTACGGAAGAATCGACAATTTGACAGATATTTCTATCGTCCCAAGCATGGCGATATTAAGAATGTAGAAAAGAAATGTTTCTTTTCTTCAGTCGACACAAGTCTACAACGTCGAGCATGACGGCCATATTTTCTCTTCTTTTGACATTTGGGGATAGAAACATTACTTCTGACAAATGTCAAACTAGTCTTATTAAAAACTAAATACGAGAAATACGTTTCGTGGTTGCGTTGAGTTATGTTCAAAAGGTTGAAATGTTATGTAAAATATTTAGTTTTAATTTCGCGAAAAAGATCCAGGCCTGGATCCAGGATGCAGCAACACCATCCCGCCCTCGAAAAATGAAAAACTCGTGCAATTGGCAACTTTTTTTTGTTAACTAAACGTAATAATATTCAGGGATTATAAACATCACGTGATACGTCCCCGTTGCTATGGAAAGAATGTCTTCGTAGAAACGCGAGTCGACGGGGCGCGCCATGCTCGGCCAGAAGAAATATCAAGTTGTATAGAAAAGATTTCTTGTCGTTTCTTGGTAGAATAGAGATAGAACGGTCATGCTAGGGGGGCAGCTCGCATTCTTTAATAACAGCCCAGTTTGGAAAGACTAGCTAACAATCATTTTTTTATTACTCTGGAAAATCGATTTACCTGATAAAATTTATCAATAAACCCGTTGTGTAGCTTTGCGTGTCATCCTAATCCTAACTAATCCATACTTCCATACTAATATTATAAATGGGAATGTCACTCTGTCTGTTTGTTTGTTTGTTACCTTTCCACGACTAAACGGCTGATCGGATCTTAATGAAATTTGGCAAGAAGATAGATTTCAACCTGGGGAAGGACATAGGCTATATATCATCACGCTACGACATCGGCTCTACATCGGAGCCATATACCGAATATGATGTTTTAGATTTTCTCCTATATATGGTACAAGTCTCTATTCATTGGGCTCGACATAGATAGCGATCGCAAAACAACCGAATCCGGTTGCAAAGTCATAACGACCGGATCGTTTCGATTTAACGATAGTTGGTAGTCTCAACACTCAAAGTTACCGACTTTCACCAATGACAGTCGTTAATTGTGACGCAAACTACGATTTCCGCCAAAATTTGACAGCTCGCAAAATGATTCGGTATCGTCGTAAACTAATTTATTGATGGTATTGTAGTTGCCCATTTCAAAGCGTAGATCTCTATGTAGAAGAATGGGCAAGAAACTCCATAGACACTCTTTTTTTAATCAAAATATTGATACAAATTCCTTGGATACATCAATCACGTTGAGAATTACAAAATATGTTAGATCGATGTAGAAATACGGACAAGTTAAGAGCGTTCAAAGTAAAAGATTAAATCTACAGGGTGTAACGGAAAGGGTATATACATACTTAAGGGTGTGCAACAGACTATCAAACTGAACATGTTTCTCATCATAAAACATGTTTTTCAGCAAAAAATATATCTGCTGCTTCATAGAAAATTGCAATACCTATTCGACCCAAATGTATAGGCAGCAGATATTTTTTTGCTGCAATTTTTTTTTTTTATGATGAGAAACATGTTCAGTTTGATGGTCTGTAGCACACCCTTAAGGATGTATATACCCTTTCCGTTACACCCTGTATAATTAAAAAATAAAGTAATTAAAATAAACCATGGCAGCTAAGATATGACCAGTTACAACTGACAGCATCCATTCACGAACATGATGCATGGATCAGCACCATTCAACGCGACCATATTTAAGGGAACTAAATGATTGACACACCCGCAACCATCAGCGAGACATTTGAGTGAGCTTTACATTAAAAAAAAAAAGAAAAATTATTCAGCCTTAAAAAAATGGTGAAGATTGCATGTATGCTCAATGGAATTAAGATGAGCGAATTAAGAAGGCCGGTCTAATTCTGTGATATTGTGTTCGTTGAACAATTTTTTTACTTTCGATGTGTGCAGGCTCATTATTTCGCATTTACACGAAATCTTAGCCAAACTGCTATCGATGAAGAATGGCCCTATGTTGTGAATTCTCGTCACGGTATTTACGCTTTACATTCAAATTGCCACATTGAAAGAAAGAAAGAAAGAAAGAAAAAATGTTTATTGGCGCAATTGCCACAAGTACACACAATATAAAAAAAAAAAAGAAAAACAACATAAAAATAAAAAACTAAACAAGAAATACTGTGTGACTCACGGCAGCGCCAAATAGGCCCAGTTCAGCAAATAGCCGGACAACTAGTGCCCGACGCTGGTTTTCAACTGAACCTAAATGGTGAGTGTACGGATGTCAGTAAATACAGTAAATAAATAAATATTGTGATATAATAATATTATGTAGTGTTTTATGAAAATAAACTAAAATAATGGTAAAAATAAAACTATTTTAAAACTGGGAACAGGTATTTCATAACATACCATTTTAGTCCGTCGCAACACACTGCGCCGCACGCGGTCGAGTGTGATGCACGAACCACCGATGGCGTTGGCTTAAATTGCACATTTTTTTTTTTTTAAATTTTTTTGTAGCTGCGGGTATACTAATAAATATATGAAAATGATGAAAGATATTTTTGTGAGCTAGAAACGAACATGTTACATAAGTTAATTTAGACCGCTCAGAGAGATTTAAAATAGTAGTGAACTAATGATAATAAAAAAGCGAGATAAGACAAAACAAGGTAAGTGTTTAAGAAAATATCGAATAAAGCGAGTATTTTGTTTGTTGTGTCAGGCTGATCTAATTATATTGTTCTACACTTGTTCGCACTACACTAACCCATACACTACATTCCACTGAAATTGACAATTATATAAGCGAGACATTCATATTGACCATGTCCAATTTCCGTTGTGCATCAATCAAGTACTGCCGTAAGCGTTTTCTGAAAATATCAGTCGAGTTTGATGATCGAATTGGTGGTGGCAGATTATTCCAAATCTTTGATGCCGCATATCGAAAACTGCCTCTGAAAGCCGCCGTACGATGAGAACGAGACGCAAGTTGTTGCGAACATTGCCTTCTATCGCATTCTCGTGTACTAGCTATCCAACTCAACTTATTGTACAGATAGTCCGGTTTTTGACATTTTATGATACCGAACAGAAGGCACGCCAAGTGCAACTTGCGTCTCGATTTCATTTTAAGTGTGTAGTGCTTATTTAAGACCGGGGTTACATGGCTTCTGGGGGGAATTTTATAACAAAACCGGGCACAAGCGTTTTGTACCCTTTGGATGAGCCGATCTGTGCGGGCCAACAGGCGCGGACCGTATACTGTATCTGCATAGTTTAGCCCAGACAGCACCAGAGTCTCCACAAGCTGCTCCCGTAGCGTTTCAGACAAGTAAGGCCTCATCTTGTACAGAACCTTTAGGCGGTAAAAACAGTTTCGCACCGAATCAGCTACATGTTTTTCGAAACGAAGGTCTTTGTCCATAATGAGACCAAGATTCCGCGCTTCAAAGACTCTGTCAATTGGATCACCCATCAGTTCCAGGCCAAACTTTGCGGGTAATTTGGATAATTGCTGTCTGGTGCCAAATACTAGATACTTAGTCTTGGTTGGGTTTAGCGATAAACAATTTTCCTCAGACCAGACGGCGATTCTATGAAGGTCTTCATTGAGATCCCTGATAGCACTATCATATTCATCCGGCCTAAAAGATAAATAAAGCTGGACGTCGTCAGCGTAGATATGGTATTTACATTTCTGGAGGCAATTTATAATATCCGCACAGTATAAAATAAAAAGAATTGGCCCTAATATAGACCCTTGTGGAACGCCCCTTACTATCTGAGTACACGTTGACCTAAGAGCAGTACCGTCACCCAACTTTAGATCTACACACTGTTTTCTGTTAGTGAGATAGCTACGGAACCACTCCGTGGCGTTAGGGTCAAATCCGTAAAAAATTAGTTTAGACAATAAAAGCGAAATATTAATTGCATCAAAAGCTCGGGAAAAATCCAGCAAGACCAACACTGAACACATTCCTTTGTCTTGGGCTGATAGAAGATTATCGGTTACATCCAGTAAGGCAGCGGCGGTACTGCGTTGCTTCCTGAAACCAGATTGTAAGTCCGGCAAAACGTTATTGTGTTCCAGGAAATGCGTTAACTGCAGACTCACGACTTTCTCTAGCACTTTCGACAGGCATGGTAAAACGCTTATAGGACGTAAGTCTTTGACTTCAATAGGGTTAGCGTGTTTCGGTAAGGGCCTGACAGACGCTATTTTCCATAGGTCAGGGAACGTTGAAGTTGATATGGAACAATTAATAATATCTGTAATAGTATTTAGAGCGTTCGGTAAAATCATATTCAGCATGTCAAGGGTAATGTGGTCGTAACCTTCGGCGTTGCTTTTTAGGTTAGAAATAATTCGAGAAATGTCCTTCTGTTCCACTGGATCGAGCTTGAAAATGGCTTCACCATATCTATGGTTCTCGAAAAAAGACTTAAGTGACATGCTTGCTACAGGGTTACCAGGAACAACCAAAAAAGAATTATTAATAAGATCTGGATCAGTAAAATGCGACGGAATGTCTTGTCTAAGTTTAAAGGGCGATAAGGTGGCTTTAAGATTCTTCCATAATAATTTAGGATTTTTTATCTTATTGTTTATATTATGTTTAAAGTACGCAACTTTTTCATTATATAAAGAACTTAGAACAAGGGACTTCAACTCTTTGTAGTATTCCTTTTTGGAATTTGATTTAGTTTTCTTATAGCAAGTTAAAGCATTGTCGCGTAAACGCATCATGAGTTTAATAGTATCTGTTATCCACGGATACGACTTCTCCTTAACAGTACAAGTTTTGATTGGTGCGTGAACATCGAACAGTGAAATAACATGGGAGTTAAAAACGTGCACCATATCATTTACATTGTCCAACGTGGAAATATCACAATTACACAATAGCATCAAGTCCATATTAAAATTATCCATGCATACGTTTTTAAGTGGCCTAAATTTCACTATATATGGTTTAAACTTATCACGTTTTACATGAAATTCTGCAACTATAATAGAATGGCCGTTAAGTGAACTAAAAGATTCCACTGACGTATACCTTGCTCTTAAATCTGTACAAAGGACGTCGATCAGTGTTTCACTGGAATCTGTGAAATGAGTAGGAGTTGTGACCAATTGATTAAGACTGAGGCTATTCAAGAACTCGTTAATTTTATTTGTTTTTGAGCCGCTTGCATCCAGCATGTTTACATTAAAATCACCCAGTAATATATAATGGTCACAATCACCCAGTGAGGTAAGTGAATCGGTTATGGCATCCAGGAAAAGAACAAGGTCCAACCATGGTGGACGGTACGCGGTACCTATCGCAATTTTTTTACCACTCATTGCGAGTGTTAGCCACATCTGCTCGACCGATTCGAACCTGGGATCGACCGCGCTACTCCAAGTACGTGCGCTTAGCCCGCGCCGCAGATAAAATCCAACGCCCCCACCACGACCCGCGCGAACGGTCGCTGGCCGCGGCGTATGACGCAGACTGTAGCCGGGCACGATAGGAGCGCGCCCATCCTCGCCCGGTCGGAGCCAAGTTTCATTTATGGCCAAAACATCAAAACAATGCCTGTCGAGCGCACCAATCAAGTCATCATGCCCGGTACCCAATGATCCTGCGTTGAGAAAACCAACCTTAAGAAACTTTTCTCCCTTAGTCATCATTATAATAGTGAAACAATGATTCGTCATTCAGCAATATCGATATTGTACCTTCAATAATTAATTTTGTTAGGTCATATAAAATTATAAACAATATTTCAATTATATGTGAGTAAATATAGTATCTGTACAATGTTGAATGAGTTCTAAAGAACATAAATATAATAGCTATATACGAACGATGTAAACTGAGGTATACATGTAATAGTTTTATAGATAGTGTATATGTAAATAAAATGTAACGATGTAAGAAGTAAAGATAAACAAATGCATAGACATAGGTGATAAAATGATTTACGCACAGTTCACTTAGGTGCGCCGTGAGACACACACCTATCATTAAAACACTTATAAAACAGTAGTACGTATAACACAATATTGACACTACTTTTGAAATGATAACACTTATACCTATTATTAAACTTACTTTAAAATACAGAATTACTAAAGTTAAAGATTGAGATTGAACAAGATAATAAAATAAAGCAAAAAAAAACAATAATCTAAGGAGCGCATTTATCGTCGTTACCCGGTGCCGGGCCAAAGATGCGCTGTAAGTCAGCGTCAGAGCGGATAAGGCAAGCGGCGTCCCCTGGTTTGTATCGGGCAAGAATGCGGCCGCGCTTTGACCATATGAATTGCCAACCGAGGCGACTACCAGCCTCACGCGCGTTCCGAAATAACTCGCGATTATTTTTTGTTAGCCGCTCGTTAACATAGAAGCGCGTTGCAGGGCCTGGCATATCGAGGTCAGCAGTAGTGATCCCGCGCCGTACTCGTGCACCCTCCAGCAGTTCGTCACGAAGGTCGCGTCGCGCGAGGCGAATGACGAGGAAGCGCGGGCGGGTCTCCACCGGCGCCGTCGCCTGCGTAGCATTGATGCGTCTTCCACCAACACGCTCGGCGCTGACTATGTCACGCGCCTTTAATTTGACGCCAATCTTAGCCGCCACCATCATGGCCGTGTGGGTAGCGTTTTCACCATTGATCTCGGGTATATTCGAGATCTGGAGATCATTGGCGAGTAACTCCTGGTCACGGTCATTGATGTCGTTTTTAAGCTGTGTTATAATGTCATCAAAATCCGATGACCGCGACACCTGGGGCTGAGCAAGTTTGGTCTCGATAACCGCCACTCTTTCCTCCAGGTTGCTCATCCTGTCATTTGTAGAATTAAGTGAGGACCTCAGCTCCGACAGATCGTCACGTAAAAGCTGGAACTCATTCCGCACGATCTTTAAAAAGTCCTCTTTGAAACTGCTCAACTCTGTCCTAAGGATGTCCAGGTTGAGTTCCTGTGTGGCATCTAGAGCTGTATTATTAATGGGGCTGGTGTCCATGAGGTTGACAAGGCTATCCTCGTGTGCTGGTGTTGGTGCCCGCGCCCTTACTGGTGTTTCATCCCGGTTATCCCTCACCATGTGTTTTTCACACTCATTACAGTGCCAGGGTGTCACTACAGGGCCTGCAGTCGGGATGCCCACGCACCCACGATGGTACCACAGCCTACATTTATTGCAGTTTGCAGCCTCTGCCGACGACATAAACTTACCACAAGCACTACACTTAGCCATGGTTTGTGGAAACTGGTTTGTTTACGTTTGGCGCAGCACAATCGATACGACCAAAGTACAACGGTCAGGCAACAGATGGCGCTATTTGCAGAAACGCGTTACGGTGGATAACACGGCGATTATGGTGCAGACAGACACCATAGGTTGAACACAGTAGTTGAGGAACAGGAGCGCACACACCAAACGTTCGGTCACAGGTTATTTCCGTATTCTAGCAAAAAACCGCTTAATTATTTTACAGTTTCGGGTACTTAGGTGCTTATTGGAGATCAGTAAAACGGAATTTATAGTTTTTTGTGTATTTACACCGTATATAAACACTGCACAATATCTGCACTTGTAAGTTGCACTGAAAGTATTATTTTTACCATAAACTTATTTCAATTTACTGGTATTTTTTATTTTTATATACAAGAGGATCACAAAGAGCTTATGGCTGATTTGACATCCGTGACGTCACTCTCGTCACATATCAAAACGAGATCGGTTACGCGGGCGATTTCCAGCCCAGAATTGAAGCATTCTGCCTTGGTAAGGATGAAGTTCCTGAGGATTCCGTAATCGGCCCTAGTGACCAAGATCTCGCCACACACGCACTCTCCTTAAATCAGGGGGAAAAACAAAGCAAAGCTCATCGGAAAACAGAACACGTGACCACTTCGGTCTAGTACAAATGTGTGCAAACCCAAAATTCACGATGTCCGCGATTTTCACGTCGAAAAGCTGGAATTTGTAACGGTATGCGAGCGTATACATCGCCCTTCTGTTATCATCTCCTGGGGACTATTTAATAAACGCAACAATAACATATGTATATGTCGAACTTACAGAAATTTTGTATAGCCCCCTCACTCAATGTGAAAACAATTCTGCAGTTACATTATTGCGAATAATTTAAAAAATGGTGTTTTGGACATAATTGTCATCTTTAAACTTTTTATCTTTGTCAAAACTTGCATTTATTAAAAAGGCCCCTGTTACTTTGGATACTGACCATAACTTTATACAGGGACTGGAGACTCCGACTAGCTGGCGAACTGAAATTTGAGGCCACCTTTCAACATACCCACATACCCACCCTCAATCTTTATAGTCCGACCGCTAGCCATTCAAGGTACTGCCGCATTTTTATTGAAAGAATTGCTTGTATTCCAGAGTATGGCAGTGGCGGCGGGTACGCAGACCCGTACCTGGTACAGCGTCAGCAGTACCAGTATTACGAGCAGCTGCGGCTCACCAACCCGGCCGCTTACATGCAGGTGTACAAGCAGCTAATGGCGGGTCACGCGCCGCCCGTGCCGCTCGACTACCAGCCAGGTCAGTCACACACACACAGCTGCGGCTCACCAACCCGCCCGCCTACATGCAGGTGTACAAGCAGCTCATGGCGGGCCACGCGCCGCCCGTGCCGCTCGACTACCAGCCAGGTCAGTCACACACACACAGCTGCGTCTCACCAACCCGCCCGCCTACATGCAGGTGTACAAGCAGCTCATGGCGGGCCGCGCGCCGCCCGTGCCGCTCGACTACCAGCCAGGTCAGTCACACACACACAGCTGCGTCTCACCAACCCGCCCGCCTACATGCAGGTGTACAAGCAGCTCATGGCGGGCCACGCGCCGCCCGTGCCGCTCGACTACCAGCCAGGTCAGTCACACACACACAGCTGCGTCTCACCAACCCGCCCGCCTACATGCAGGTGTACAAGCAGCTCATGGCGGGCCACGCGCCGCCCGTGCCGCTCGACTACCAGCCAGGTCAGTCACACACACACAGCTGCGTCTCACCAACCCGCCCGCCTACATGCAGGTGTACAAGCAGCTCATGGCGGGCCACGCGCCGCCCGTGCCGCTCGACTACCAGCCAGGTCAGTCACACACACACAGCTGCGTCTCACCAACCCGCCCGCCTACATGCAGGTGTACAAGCAGCTCATGGTGGGCCACGCGCCGCCCGTGCCGCTCGACTACCAGCCAGGTCAGTCACACACACACAGCTGCGTCTCACCAACCCGCCCGCCTACATGCAGGTGTACAAGCAGCTCATGGCGGGCCACGCGCCGCCCGTGCCGCTCGACTACCAGCCAGGTCAGTCACACACACACAGCTGCGTCTCACCAACCCGCCCGCCTACATGCAGGTGTACAAGCAGCTCATGGCGGGCCGCGCGCCGCCCGTGCCGCTCGACTACCAGCCAGGTCAGTCACACACACACAGCTGCGGCTCACCAACCCGCCCGCCTACATGCAGGTGTACAAGCAGCTCTTGGCGGGCCCGTGCCGCTCGACTACCAGCCAGGTCAGTCACACACACACAGCTGCGGCTCACCAACCCGCCCGCCTACATGCAGGTGTACAAGCAGCTCATGGCGGGCCCGTGCCGCTCGACTACCAGCCAGGTCAGTCACACATACACAGCTGCGGCTCACCAACCCGCCCGCCTACATGCAGGTGTACAAGCAGCTCATGGCGGGCCCGTGCCGCTCGACTACCAGCCAGGTCAGTCACACACACACAGCTGCGGCTCACCAACCCGCCCGCCTACATGCAGGTGTACAAGCAGCTCATGGCGGGCCCGTGCCGCTCGACTACCAGCCAGGTCAGTCACACACACACAGCTGCGGCTCACCAACCCGCCCGCCTACATGCAGGTGTACAAGCAGCTCATGGCGGGCCCGTGCCGCTCGACTACCAGCCAGGTCAGTCACACACACACAGCTGCGGCTCACCAACCCGCCCGCCTACATGCAGGTGTACAAGCAGCTCATGGCGGGCCCGTGCCGCTCGACTACCAGCCAGGTCAGTCACACACACACAGCTGCGGCTCACCAACCCGCCCGCCTACATGCAGGTGTACAAGCAGCTCATGGCGGGCCACGCACCGCCCGTGCCGCTCGACTACCAGCCAGGTCAGTCACACACACAGCTGCGGCTCACCAACCCGCCCGCCTACATGCAGGTGTACATATACACACGACAGAAATATTCCCATACTTCACTACAGCAACGGTCACCGAATATTCCAGACTTTGGCATTTGTCTCCATTTAGCGCGCCTTACCGTGGTGTGAACGCCTAACTCCAAACCAACAAAAAACTAATAACAAATGTTGTTTTCAGATTTCGGCAGTCTGCCATACGAAGGTCGGCGCGAAGAGCGCGGTAGCGTGCACTCGGGCCGCTCCAGCACTACGGGGCTCAAAGGAAATGACACGTAAGGCCTTCTTTATAGAGCTCAGAATACATTGACGAATGTAGGAGCACATACTACGTTTTACACATTCATGTAGCGCGTGCAAGCAGAGATATAGGATCAGGGAGAAATATTTAATGCTCAGGAAAATTGACTTCTGTTTGATTCAAATCTCGTCACGTGTTTGATTCAATTCAAAAACTATTCAGGTCATCATAAGGTTTTCAGAAAAAGAGGTTTCACCTCTGCTTACATGTATTATGCACAAAAACGTATGCACAGTTAGGAGCAATGAACGGCAAACACTTTGTAAAATTCAAAAGCGATTTTCTGCTACTGTATTTTACGTTCACACGAACGAACGTATAATATTTTGGAAGCCATACTATTACAAAATAGGTTTTTCTCAAACTTGTAAGACTAGCAGAAGCCGTTCACGATAACGTGACATAAGTACCAATTTCTCGCATTTGTTTTATTCTAAGTGTAGGTATACATTTCATTGGTCGCGACTGTACATGCGACTTGAACTGAACTTACACTCGACTCGCATTTTTGCTTCCGCTGTAAAAAGAAGCTGCGGCAGTACGGGCCGACAGGGACGCACGGGGTTACTGTTGCTATATACAAACGTACGGTCAAGTATCTAAAAGCTTGGAAGGGGTTGCCATCAATAGTAACACGCATACCATCACATTATTAATAATATATCAGGTTTTGAACATGCTTCACTGCATTTATGCATCAAGAGGACATCTCCGAATAACTAAAGTGTTTCCTATTTTACATGTTGTTTATAATGCGAAGGAAAATGCAAGCGGTATGTCAGCGTCATAATTGCGTATCACAACGTGAAGGTAATTTGGAATTTATTGCTTCATAAGTTTAAAAAAATCCTCGGCTAGAGAAGATGATCAACGCAATGAATATTGTTGAATTGTCATACTTTACCCAATCATGTGTTCGCAGTTCATATCAATCTTACATTTTCCTTCTCATAATAAAACGACCGCCATCGGGACATCTCTCACTCATTACCACTAACACCCGCTTTTCGCAAACATGGCGTAATGTACGCGAAACGAATCATATTTTAATTAGTTCTAGATTGCGTTTACGACTGCTGATTGAACTGATAAGCCCGTCGTTTGTAAATGAAGGATGACTGTACGAGCAGTAGACGGCGCTCTACAACCTTGTGACCGCTTGACCGTGAATTAGTTTGATTAGAAAACGATTCGCCCGATCTGTCGTCGACTCCTACGCGTCAACGACGACTGCTCCTTGTATTGTGTCGTATATCTATTAGCACAGGTGCAGAAATCATTCGCGCCACAAGGAAGCCCTGCTCAAGGCCAACGCTTTCGTGCAATTGTTCCTTGCAGCAGAGTGTTTGCCTGTTTATAGTAATATAGACTAACCAGTTATCAGCAGTTATGTTTAATGAATGGAACTGTACAGCAATACCTAGTTCCTGAATTCAGTGATAAACTTTTGGAAGATTAACGATGAGTAGTTCGTAAACGCTCTGCTGAGGAGTGGGAGGAGTCGCGCGGGTGTGTGGTAGTGTGCGAGAGATGTGTGGTGGCGCTTGTGACGTCACGGGTGCACGCACGTAGGTACTTCGGGTACCGCGCCGACGCCGCCGCCGGCTCGCTGCGCGACGCGCCCTCGCTGCGCACCGACCTCTCCGACAGGTATACACCGTGCTGCTTGCACTTCACACTCATTGTTCACGTGCTTCACACTCATTGTTCGGGTCGGCATTCATCAGCACCGCAGTTCGGTAAAATTAAATTTAATATGTAGATATGTATTTGGCCGAGCCGATACAGTAGAAATCAACTGCAAAATGTCAATTCATTCATAGAAGGTAAAATGACGACTAGCGTTTGCCTATTGACACTAATCGACTGAAAGCCGAATACCTGCAGTAATAGTATAGTAATTGCTTCGGGTCTGCTTTGTGTTTCATAGTATCGAATGTGCCGAGCCGAACAAGCGTGTAAACTGCCTTATATAATATCTATTTAAAAGCACTCTTATGAGTCCTCTTTGTATCGTTTTTTTATGGATTATGTTGCTGACAGATAATTGGTTCAGATCTATAACCTTAATTAGTAGTATTTTACGTCATTCACGTGAAACGTCAGTAAGTAGTTGGGATGAAAAGAGATGAGACACGATGTGGACAACCAAGTGTAAACAACATAATACTGACTTCAGAATGAATTGGCACCAACGTTTGGTAACCAACAATTTGACTAGTAAGAGCTTGTAATGTATTTAGGGAGATGGAATTAAAACAAGCGTTCCACGATACTGCTATAATTCGACTGAAGAACTCACGGTTCCCAGCACGTTACTAGACTATCTACTTATTCTATCCTATTACATAAACATAAACATCCGTATGTAGGTATTCTCAGAATCGCCTACAGTACATTCCTCCCTGCTAAATTAAGAGATATAATATGAACTAACTTACATGGTTACATACAATCTAACCTTATAGTTAATAGTCTTATGTCTACATTGCTTACTTAGATACATAACAATCTAAACCTTATAATTAATTGTCTTAAGTCTACATTGTCTAATCGCGCGGTGTGGAGAAGGTACCACTTGAGGCAAGGCGACCATAACTTCTGTTGCAGCTTGTGTGTCGATCGCTGTATCATTTAACGGCTGGGTCGGCGCCGCCGCCGGCAGCTCGCTCGACGCCACGCCACGCCCCGGTGACCTCTCCGACTGAGGTGGCTTACCACTCTCACCGGTGTCCCTTCCCGCTGACCGCTGAGAATCTGTGTCTGACCGTTCCATAATGCTAGGATTACTAGATACCAAAGATAGCTTTCCTCCTGTTCTCCTACGTAACTGATCAATGTGCCTGTGCACCGTTTCCCCACTTTGACCTTTGACCCGGTAGTTATTCGGTCCTAGACATTCCACGATTTGACCGGGCACCCATTTCTCGCCTTTTAGGAATTGTCGATACCATATCTCAGTTCCCTCTCCTCCTATACTCCTGTTCGCCCTACCTACCGCTTCCACTTGTCGTTGTTGAGCTTGGTGCACCTTATTTTGTCTATCTGGTTTGATAATGTCTAGTTTAGTACGTAGGCGCCTACCTAAAAAAATTGAAGCTGGGCTTTCCCCTGTTGTAGAATGTTCTACATTCCTATGGTACATTAAAAATGTCCATATTGCCCTATCTATGTTTTGTTTTTCTAGCATGGCCTTTTTGATTACCCTTTTTACAAGCCTAACTGCATTTTCTGCTAAACCATTTGATGAAGGATGATATGGGGCTGTAAAAATGTGTTCAATTCCATTAGCTTTTGTATAATCCTGAAACTCTTTTGATGCAAACTGAGTACCGTTATCACTAACTATCTGTTTGGGTAACCCCCATCTACTAAATAGTTCCGTTAATCTATCTATCAAACTAAACGCGGTTGTGCTTGATACATTAAATACTTCTAACCATTTAGATGTGGCGTCCACTATCACTAGATATGTTCTTCCGCTAATGGGTCCCAAGTAGTCTATATGGATCCGGCTCCAAGGCCGATTAGGCCAGGGCCACATACGTGGTGACTGTTGGGGTGGTGCATCCGCCTGGGCTGCACACACCTCGCATCCGCGGCACATGTGCTCCACAGCCTCATCGACACCGGGCCACCATACGTAGCTTCGAGCTAAAGCTTTTGATTTTACTATACCCATGTGTGGTTCATGTAACATCGCTAACACCCTATTCCTACACGCTTGCGGCACCACCAGCCTATGACCCCACATTATACATCCTAGTTCTTCATAGAGTTCTTTCTGCCTATTAAAATATGGTTTTAAGTTTTGAAGCTCACATTCATTTGGCCAACCATCTCTCAAATAACTTAGTATTTTTGCTAGTTCCTCATCCCGTCTAGTTTGACGTTTAACATCATTATAATCTAACAATAATGATTGTTGTACATAGTGTAAATGCGTTTGTTCTGGCTGCCCGGTCGCAATAGTTTGTTTACTCGCTAACGGCAACCTTGAAAATCCATCCGCCCCGTTGTGATCGGTGGGAACGTACTCAATAGCAAATGTATAAGCTGATAAGATAATGGCCCATCTCTGCATTCGGCTCGCAATCATTGTCGGTATACCAGTATGTGGACCAAATATGGATACCAGTGGTTTGTGATCTGTGCGCAAAGTGAAATTCCGGCCATATAAATATTGATGAAATTTACTAACACAAAATATTATTGCTAAAGCTTCCCGATGTATTTGCGAGTAATTTTTTTCTGCATCGGTAAGCGTGCGAGACGCGTAGGCCACCGGCCGCTCGCCTCCGCCGCCGGGCTGCGACAGTACCGCCCCTATGCCCCGCGCGCTCGCGTCACAAGTTAATATTAACGGCTTATCAGGCTCGTAATGCGCTAAAACTTCCGTGCCTGCTAATACTTTTTTAATTTCTATAAAAGATTTTTCACATTCCGTGGTCCAACTCCATTGTTTACCTTTCTTTAGTAACTCGTAAAGTGGTACCAATGTGCTACTCATGTTCTTAACAAATTTTCCATAGAAATTTATGATTCCTAGGAATGATCTTAACTCCGATACATTCGCGGGACGCGGAATCCTAGCTATAGCCTCCACCTTCGCCGGGTCTGTTTTAATTCCCTCTTCATTTATGATATACCCCAAATATTTTACTTCTTTTACTAAAAATACACATTTATCCTTTCTTAGTTTAAGACCCGCCCGACGTAATCTACTAAAAACTTCTTCTAATGCTTCTATATGTTCTCGTTTGCTTTTCCCGCCTATAATTACGTCGTCAAGAAATATTTCTACATTGGGAATACCTTTCAATAAGTTGCACATAATTCGTTGAAATATTCCTGGACTTGAAGACAATCCATAAACAAGCCTATTATACCTGTAAAGACCCCTATGTGTATTTATAACGGTATATTTCTTTGAGTCGTCTAGCTCTATTTGATTATAGGCCTGCGTTAAATCAATTTTTGAGAAATAAGATGCTCCGCCGAGCTTAACGACTAAGTCCTCTATTCTAGGTAATGGATAGCGGTCTATATGTAATACTGGATTCACCGTCGCTTTGTAATCAGCACAGACTCTCAGCGAGCCGTCAGGTTTATTTACCGGCACCAGCGGCGAGGCCCAGTCGGAGCAGTCCACCGGCTCGATGATACCGTCACGCAGCATGGCGTCGAGCGCGTCGTCGAGCCGGCCCAGCAGTGCGTACGGTACGGGCCGCGCGCGATGGAACACGGGCCTTACTCCTGTGCGCACGTGCAGCGTCGCCTTGCCTCCAGTGTACCGCCCCAAACCACCGCTGAATAGTTCTTTAAACCTGTTTAACAATTCGTTAATATCGTTAGTTAGATTAACATCTTTACACTTAACATTATTACAATTATTAAATACAGGTATTTTAATTTTTAATTCAGTTAACCATTGACGACCGAGCAGAGATGTGGTACCTCCCCCTATGACAAATAATTCTAATTGTTTCTTACAGCTTGCATACGTTACTATGGGCTTTATCATTCCAAGAGGTTTAATTTGTGAGCCATCATAAAAATTCAATATAATATCACTGGATTCTAATTCGTGATCACTAAAATACCTTTTATACGTTTCTTCACTAATACATGATATCGCTGTACCCGTATCCACTTCCATAGGTATTCTAATATTGTCTATACAAATAGGTAAGCTTACCGCTCGGTAATCGTTCAAGCATAGCTGATGAAAATCTTGTTCCGATGGCACCTCAATATCGTGGGAGGTTCCACTAGCCTCCCCGAAATACATAGGTGGACGCTGAAGACCCGTCCCGCCAGGCACGTTGACCCCCCTCTCTGGACATACCCGTCGCAAGTGTCCTGGGCGTCTGCAACTACTACATACGTAGTTACGGAACCGACAACCCGAATATGTATGCTCAGTGGCTCCGCAACCTGCACAATTGCTTGAGCGATCCACCTTACTGCCACCGCCGCTCCCGCCAGCATGCTGTCTCATGCCGTAAGCCGTGCGCGGTCGCCCCGCCGCCGCCGGCGCCGCACCACGCGCTCCTCCGCGAGACGCGCGCGCGCCCCGCTGAGCCCGCGGTTGCGCACCGCCACCGCCGTCCCGGCCGCTGTTTAACAGCGCGTGCACCGCTTGTTCCGGCACCCCGCTCCCCGCTGTGTCACCACCGCTGGCCATCGTCGCCTTCGACTCCACCGCGGCTGCGTCCCGCTCCGCCGCTTCCAGTGAACTTGCTAGCCTTACCGCATCCATGAATGATAATGTGTCCGCCTCCGCAAATAGTCGCTGCCGAATTATATCACTCCGCAGACCGCAGACGAACTGATCCCGTAAATTTTCGTTCAAGCTTTCTTTAAACTTGCAATGTCGGGCAAGTTTTTTGAGCTCGGCTACATACGCTGCTACGTTCTCATCGCTGGTCTGTCGCCGTTGTCTGTACCGGTACCGTTCGGCGAGCACCGACGGCGTTGGCTCTAAATGCTGATGTAGTAATTCAATCGCTTTGACGTATGTTAATTCCGCCGGCTTGTCTGGACTTGCAAGATTACACAATAGTTCGTACGCCTCATCTCCCATTACGGCTATAAGCGTCGGTAATTTACTGTTTTCGTCTATTTTATTCACTTTAAAGTACATTTCTACGCGGTCCACGTACACCGACCACGTGCCGGATTTTACGTCGAACTCCTTTATTTTCCCGATCGACATTATTTTTGAGTCTTTTTACACTTATTAGTCACAACAACACGTTTATCACACGCGAATTTGTTCGGATTATGTGAAATTGTTCCAACTCGTCGCCACTGTAATGTATTTAGGGAGATGGAATTAAAACAAGCGTTCCACGATACTGCTATAATTCGACTGAAGAACTCACGGTTCCCAGCACGTTACTAGACTATCTACTTATTCTATCCTATTACATAAACATAAACATCCGTATGTAGGTATTCTCAGAATCGCCTACAGTACAGAGCTATTCTTTGTGCACATTTCGTATGGCATCGCTTCGCATTTGTCGTAGTCGTAGGAAAGTGTTAGCCTCCACACATAGATAGATAAATTGTTTCAATAAAATAATAATTATCTGGCAGCTGGATATTATGCGCCTTCGAGCTTTGCACTATATTTATATCATTCAACTTATATTACTATTTACTACTATTTTATAGGTAGTAATTAAACCAAATTCTATTTAATAGCATTGTTGTCGTCCAAAAAAATAACTTGTCCTCTAAATGACTAAATCAGCCACCATCAATGTGCATCTAAAAAGTACTATCTCAGCCACCATATATTATCGATGTCAGCTACTCTATATACATCTCGGCATGGTTTTTATTTTATAGCATCTATATTTGCGATATACGTATTCTAATAGTAAGCTTCTAAAATAACTATATATGACGTCCATAAAGTAATTCTATCGGCTTCTAATTTAATAACTTAGTACGTTTAAAATCTAGTTATGTATGACTAATTCATATCTCGTCCTATTTATTGATCATAAAATTTACCTAAAATAATCGGCAAATAATTATCTATAGCCACTAAATATAAGAAACGAGACAATAGTAGTATTTTTTTGGATAGAATAGAGATACCTTAAATACACTTTTTAAAGGAACATACGTTGAAGCTGTAAAATGTTAATGAGTTGTAAAATCCGTGGCTGAGTTGGTAATTCAGATGGTGATGTATAAATCAAGGAGATAAAAATAATTGTTGCTCGTTATTTGACTATTTCTTTGAATTATTTAGTTGGCATTGTAAAATAGACGACTTAGTTTATTAGAAGCTCTCTTATTTTCCCGTGGCTTACATATAAAATTAGAGGTAGGGTTCTGAGGCCAACTAAAAATTTTTCCTTTTTTATTTGTCATTTGCTCGCCTTTTGCACATTTCATTGAAATTTCGCAAAGCTTCACAAATTCAGTTATATTTTAATATAGTTTTGCATTGCACAGGCGCTTCTGAAGATTAGTAGAAATAGTTTTATTCTATAATACAATACTTATGGGTTTAGTCATAAACCTTGCTTAAAGTTCGTTATCATACGCTTGTCATACATTTGCTGCTGACAGCGTCTCGGAGCTGGCAGTGTTAATATTCCATAGCAATGGTTTAAGTTTCGTTGAGGAAAGTCGCACTAAATATCTCTTGCGTTTAAGCAACGTTTATGAGAAACTCCGTAAAACTGGGCTACACTGTCGAGTCCCGGTGGAGCTCGACAGCGCAGCCGCAGTGTGTGAGCTCGTGTCTGTGCAGGGACCTCAACACCGACATGTCGCTCAACCTGCACCTGGAGGAGTCCACCGTGCGCTCCGAGAGGATGACGCCCTTCCGCTACTCCACGGCGCATATCAAGGTATCAACATTTGAAGAACATTTATGATATCCTAAACACTGCTTATACTGCTAAAAAATCAGGATATACAGACGCTAGCTTCGTTTGCTAGCTCATTTTTGGTTACGTTTCCCTGTATGTCTTGTGCTTAGATTAAAACGAATATTAAACGATAAACGAGTACGCACTAGTAAGACATTTCTTTAAAATAAATAAACGATACTAAGTATGGTAGCAGGTGTTCTGTATGTATGGCTTTTGTTGCCGTTTCGGTTGTTTGATGCGCGTTGTGGTGGGCAGGGCAGCGTGTCGTCGCGCGACGTGGTGCTGGTGCGCGCGGCCTACCCGGTGGACGGCGTGCCCGCGACCGTGCACGTGCTGTCGCTGGCGGCCGCGCTCGCGCACACGCCGGACGCTACAGACTTCGCCGCCTACCCCGGCCCGCTTATCAAGGGTATGTGCACCACCTAATACTTGCAGAAAGACCAACTCTAAACTTGTATTGTAATACAATGTCAATTTTTTTTTAAGTACTAAAATTGTACTTTACACACTATATTTATTCAATATTTTATTTTGTGTACAACCTGTTTGATACCGATACTAAATGCCACGTTCACTTGGAGCGCTACGCATGGACGAGCGTTTCCCTTACATTGCAGCCTCTCCTATACGCTTCTCCAAGTTAGTCCCTAATTCAAGGCAAGTATAATATAAACGCGTGTGTCGTGTGCCGTCAGGCGTGACGCACAAGAAGAGCGTGATCGAGTACTGCGGCGTGCGCATGCGCCTGGCGGAGCGCGAGGGCGCGCGTGACGTCACGGGCTACGTGCTGCTGTGGGACCTGCTCGCGCTCATGCTGCGCCAGAACGGGGTAACACTCATCACTCACTCACTTTTCGTACACATGAAACACTCGCTATACTGATAACTTACCTCTGCCAGCAACAACACAATCGACCATATTCAAATGAGAATAAAGATAACTTTGATTTTCACAGTGATGCAAAACTAGACGTAAAATCATTGTGGAATGACTGAGTTTCGCGATGAACGTCTCATCTGCCACATACAGCTAGACTTCAATATTTAGTCATTCTTACAGTGGGAAACCTTTACTATTACAATATAAAGTTACAATCTGACTTTAACTTTAAAAAAAAAAGTGGCGTGGCACATACATATACATGTCTAGTTCGTTCTGATTCGGCGCAGCGATGCGACGATGTGACCTTTGTAGGAGAGGCAAATTTCATTATGTACGTCTGCGTGTGGCAGGTGGTGGTGGGCTCGGACATCGCGGAGCTGCTGATGAAGAACACGCGCGAGTACGAGTACAAGCTGCCCGCTGCCAAGACGCACAACGGTGAGTCCGCTCTAGACTACCTAGTTACTGTCGCACTCATCTTGTTGACATGTATAACATATTTTTGTATAAACTAAAGCCCGGGTTCCCGGGTCTTTGCCGGAGAGTGAAGTGACAAGCGATCGTGAATCTTGTACAGTAGTAGATGAGTGTTTTGTTGTCGCAGAGAGCCGGCGCGGCTCGCTGGGCTCGGGCTCGGCGCGGGCGGCGCGGGACGAGGAGGCTCGCAGCTCGTCGCCCGACCAGCCCTCGCTCTCCGTGTCCGACAACCTGAGTGAGTACCCGCTCATCGTCATACTCCCATCGTCTCTAACTATTTGTGCTTCTTCCATACATCTGTATTTGCCTACGTCTTTGGTTTCTTTTGGTCTGACTGGCTGGCATTTTGACGAAATGGACATATGAATATGAACATTGAAATTATGTGCATAAAGTTCACATTAGTATGAATTATGCTTACATAGTATGCTTACAGGTAGTCCTTATAACCATTCATATATTCTGGCCAATGTTTAATAATGCTGCACCAATTTATCGAGTGAAAGGAATTTATTGAAGCTTGTGATGCTCGTTGTAGACGTCGAGTCGGCGTCGAGCCCGGAGCAGTCGGCGCTGGACGAGCGCGCGGCGCTGGCGCGGCTGCGGGAGCTGCTCATCTACGGCAACAGGCCTGAGGCGCTCGGTATGGAATTACTATACCTAAGCGTACAAACATTAATTTAACAGTGACTAGCCCCAATGAATGACTTTTGGAAATCAAAATAATTTGGTTGTTGTCGCTGGATGTGCTTCTGAAGTAAGTTGTAACCGTGGTCCCCCCGCAGAGTGGGCCATGCGCAGCCAGCTGTGGGCGCACGCGCTGGCGCTGAGCGCGCACGAGGGCCGGCGTGCGCGCGCGGGCGTGGCGGCGCGCTTCCTGGCCGCGCAGCCGCGCGCCGACCCGCTGCACACGCTGTACGCCGCGCTGCAGGCGCAGCAGCCGCCCGCCGCCACCGTGAGTCACATACGGTGCGAGGAAATGCATGCATGCGACTCGAATCGATCGGTTACGTGTCTTGCACATTTTACTCGACGATTTGATGAACTCCTAAAGAATTGGAAATAAAAACGGCTCATGTTTACATTCATTTCCTCGGTACCCACACTTCACTCGATTCGAAGTACTACTAGTAAGTGTTGTTTCACAGAACGCCTGTTGTTATTGTTTCGTGACACCTGTGTCTTTTTTGTTGTGCTCGTTTTGTATTTGTATACGTACAGAAGTTATTGCCTCACTAGATAGTGGCAGGTGACCGATAGGTTTGTTCTGTGGCAGTGCGTGTCGGACGAGCGCTGGGGCGACTGGCGGCCGCACGCGGCCATGCTGCTGTCCAACCCGTCCACGCGGCCCGAGCAGGACCGGCGCACGCTGACGCAGCTGGGTACGTACGCACTGGCACGCGCGCGCGCTCGCGCGCAGCGCTACAACCCGCCTCCCTGCCGCAGGTGACAGTCTGCTGGCGCGCGGGCTGCTGTTCGCGGCGCAGTTCTGCTACGTGGCGGGCGGCGTGCCGCTGGCGCCGCACCCGCTGGCGCCGCTGGCGGGGCGGGCTCCGTCGGGCGTGGCGCCGCCGCGGCTGGCGCTGCTGCTGGCGGACGCGCGCGCGACGTCGCTGGCGCAGCTGGCGCACAACAAGGCGCTGTTCGCCACCGAGATCTACGAGTACGCCTTGTCGCTCAACCAGGACGACTTCGTAATTGCTGAGTTGCAGGTTTGTTCCCTTTTCTTGTTGTTATTTGCTCAGTACCGACATCACTAGTCTTACAAAAAAAAATCGTTTCGTCTTTTGATATCAGATAATAATCTTTTATATTTATTGTAAATATCTGTTTTTGGGGAGGGTTAAGTATGTTTTATACTTAAGCATCCCCAAAAAAGAAAATATAAAATATTGTGTTGCTCTGTAACACAGAAAAGACAAAAATAAAAAAGGAATGTATTAAACCGGGTGTGACGTTGCAGCCGTACAAGTTCGTGCTGGCGTGCCGCCTGCTGGACGTGGGGCTGTACGAGCGCGCGCTGGCGTACGCCGAGGCGTGCGCACGCGCCGTGACGCGCGCGCCCGCCGCCTACGCGCCCGCGCTGCTCGCCAGCCTGGCCGAGCTCGCCGACAGGTACCACAAGCCGCACTAACTTCACTTTCACTTGTCCACGTTACCAGATGTAGTTGATGTCGCCATCGCCAACTACCACCACTCGGTCAACTCCTGAGACTGTATCATCTCGATAATGGCCTCGGGATGGCAAATGTTACGTAGTTGCAATAAACATAACCGTCTTTGAAGATACTATCGACTGTATTAAAGGGAACAAGTTTTAACAATAACTGTATTGATCCCCTCCCCCCCACCAGGTTGAAGTACCACGACCCGTCGCTACACGAGGACCCGCCGCTAGTGGACGAGGCGGACAGCGCCGAGCCCTCGCCGCGCCACCACCAGCAGTGGCTGCAGGACGTCAAGCAGGTGGCCCACATGCTCACGGTACGTACTGCCTGCCCTCGCCGCGCCACCACCAGCAGTGGCTGCAGGACGTCAAGCAGGTGGCCCACATGCTCACGGTACGTACTGCCTGCCCTCGCCGCGCCACCACCAGCAGTGGCTGCAGGACGTCAAGCAGGTGGCCCACATGCTCACGGTACGTACTGCCTGCCCTCGCCGCGCCACCACCAGCAGTGGCTGCAGGACGTCAAGCAGGTGGCCCACATGCTCACGGTACGTACTGCCTGCCCTCGCCGCGCCACCACCAGCAGTGGCTGCAGGACGTCAAGCAGGTGGCCCACATGCTCACGGTACGTACTGCCTGCCCTCGCCGCGCCACCACCAGCAGTGGCTGCAGGACGTCAAGCAGGTGGCCCACATGCTCACGGTACGTACTGCCTGCCCTCGCCGCGCCACCACCAGCAGTGGCTGCAGGACGTCAAGCAGGTGGCCCACATGCTCACGGTACGTACTGCCTGCCCTCGCCGCGCCACCACCAGCAGTGGCTGCAGGACGTCAAGCAGGTGGCCCACATGCTCACGGTACGTACTGCCTGCCCTCGCCGCGCCACCACCAGCAGTGGCTGCAGGACGTCAAGCAGGTGGCCCACATGCTCACGGTACGTACTGCCTGCCCTCGCCGCGCCACCACCAGCAGTGGCTGCAGGACGTCAAGCAGGTGGCCCACATGCTCACGGTACGTACTGCCTGCCCTCGCCGCGCCACCACCAGCAGTGGCTGCAGGACGTCAAGCAGGTGGCCCACATGCTCACGGTACGTACTGCCTGCCCTCGCCGCGCCACCACCAGCAGTGGCTGCAGGACGTCAAGCAGGTGGCCCACATGCTCACGGTACGTACTGCCTGCCCTCGCCGCGCCACCACCAGCAGTGGCTGCAGGACGTCAAGCAGGTGGCCCACATGCTCACGGTACGTACTGCCTGCCCTCGCCGCGCCACCACCAGCAGTGGCTGCAGGACGTCAAGCAGGTGGCCCACATGCTCACGGTACGTACTGCCTGCCCTCGCCGCGCCACCACCAGCAGTGGCTGCAGGACGTCAAGCAGGTGGCCCACATGCTCACGGTACGTACTGCCTGCCCTCGCCGCGCCACCACCAGCAGTGGCTGCAGGACGTCAAGCAGGTGGCCCACATGCTCACGGTACGTACTGCCTGCCCTCGCCGCGCCACCACCAGCAGTGGCTGCAGGACGTCAAGCAGGTGGCCCACATGCTCACGGTACGTACTGCCTGCCCTCGCCGCGCCACCACCAGCAGTGGCTGCAGGACGTCAAGCAGGTGGCCCACATGCTCACGGTACGTACTGCCTGCCCTCGCCGCGCCACCACCAGCAGTGGCTGCAGGACGTCAAGCAGGTGGCCCACATGCTCACGGTACGTACTGCCTGCCCTCGCCGCGCCACCACCAGCAGTGGCTGCAGGACGTCAAGCAGGTGGCCCACATGCTCACGGTACGTACTGCCTGCCCTCGCCGCGCCACCACCAGCAGTGGCTGCAGGACGTCAAGCAGGTGGCCCACATGCTCACGGTACGTACTGCCTGCCCTCGCCGCGCCACCACCAGCAGTGGCTGCAGGACGTCAAGCAGGTGGCCCACATGCTCACGGTACGTACTGCCTGCCCTCGCCGCGCCACCACCAGCAGTGGCTGCAGGACGTCAAGCAGGTGGCCCACATGCTCACGGTACGTACTGCCTGCCCTCGCCGCGCCACCACCAGCAGTGGCTGCAGGACGTCAAGCAGGTGGCCCACATGCTCACGGTACGTACTGCCTGCCCTCGCCGCGCCACCACCAGCAGTGGCTGCAGGACGTCAAGCAGGTGGCCCACATGCTCACGGTACGTACTGCCTGCCCTCGCCGCGCCACCACCAGCAGTGGCTGCAGGACGTCAAGCAGGTGGCCCACATGCTCACGGTACGTACTGCCTGCCCTCGCCGCGCCACCACCAGCAGTGGCTGCAGGACGTCAAGCAGGTGGCCCACATGCTCACGGTACGTACTGCCTGCCCTCGCCGCGCCACCACCAGCAGTGGCTGCAGGACGTCAAGCAGGTGGCCCACATGCTCACGGTACGTACTGCCTGCCCTCGCCGCGCCACCACCAGCAGTGGCTGCAGGACGTCAACACAACAAGCATCTGACCAACGTTACATTCGAGACCATTGTTTGTCTGTGACAACTAACAAAGTTCTGGCTTAACTGAAGCGAAACTAGCGCGGAATTAGTTCGCGCTGTTTGTACCAACTAACTTCTATGGAGGTGTACAATGACTTCAGCGACCGGCGCACGCAGTAGTGACCCGAATCCCGCGAAAATTCGCCTCGGTATAGCAACAGCTTCAATAATAAAATCAAGCACATGACGGGATGTTGACGACCTTGGTCATATCATGAATGACATTTATTTAAACGCGTGATTGTTGAACGAGCTTCCTTTTTCTCATGGAGCCGCACCGGTAAGGTCAATTTGACGAATGACTTCTAGAAAAGTAGTACATACTAAGCTTAGCATTCTCCTTTTTTTTCTATGTAATCGCATTATCTGTATTGATGTTCACTTACAATATCTCTCCTCGTAACTGGTTGTCGAGTTGCATGACAAGTCTCATACAATAACTGTGTGCGTGTGCTTGCGCGCAGGCGGACAGCGCGGCGCTGCACACGACGCCGCAGCACAGCAGCGACGAGCCACCGCAGCAGCAGTACGACTGGACGCAACAACAGGCACTACAGGTACGTTGTCCTTGTGCTCTGACTCTCCATGCTTCTACTGCTACGAGGTGGAACTAAAGTATATGTATATGACTCTCGGTTTGTTACATATCTTTGTACATTGCTACCGTCAGCTCAGCATACCGTCAATGGGGAACGCCTGTCAAAGCTTATTGTAGATGGTGCAAGCGTAGCCAAGTCTCAATCTGGTCACTGAGTCGAAATATAAAACCAGACCACTTGTACGGAAAACAAAAAACACTGTGTTATTATTACATCGATCGGTAGCGGCACTATTAAGAAAATCTCAAATTCTGGGAAGTAATGACACACGGCAAACTAAAGGAAAGAGATCATTTTTGATAGTCAGTATGCAATCAGTTAGTAGGAATCAACGAAACGTCAACAAAATTAATACTGGCGCCATTCACTTGACAGTAATTCTAGTTTCATAAGTTTGCAATTTTAATAAAGAAAATGAAATTAGAACAATGTTGTGAAGATGACTGCACTGCGGGTGTAATCAATCAATCAAGGACATTAATTTAGAATTTACTGGTTCATATGTATGTCACACAGGGCCAACAGGAGTATCCACAGCCAACCCAGACGTACCCGTCGCCGCCGCCGGCGGAGGCGACGGGCGAGTACGCGGCGCAGTACGCGCAGTACGCGGCGCCGCAGTACGGCTACGAGGAGTGGCCGCGCGCCGCGCCCGAGCCCGCCTACTGGCAGCCCGAGCCGGCCTACGGCGCTGCAGAGGTGAGTCCGCGCCGCACGGACCTCGAGCCTACCCGAGCGAAGCGAGCGCGAACACGACACTGTCGTGATCTTCCCAGCTGAAAACACATTCTAGTTATAAAAAAAAGACGATATGACCACGACGGTCGTATTCGCGCGGCGATTGCATAAGTTAAAACGCGGCGTTAGGCTGAGGCTCCTAAACAACGCTATCGGTGACATATAGCGTCAACGTTATAAACTAAAAATTATAATTATTAGCGCAGTAAGCGTTTCATTGAGACTACATCAGTACATGTATGGCGACTGTAATCGGATTGCGGTAAGCGTGACGCTGTATGTTCCCGATCACGTTTATAGGAGACTCGATCTCTACAAGAACATTGCACACGCTCAGCATGTCTCTTGTGGCTGCCACCAACACAATAGTCTATAAAAAACAAGATTCCGGCGACAGGTCCGAGTGTGTGCCACCAGATGAATGCAGCACTAACAGGATTGTTGAGAGCTTGTTCAGTGTTATTGTAATATCTGAGGTCGATGGGTGGAGGGCTCCTCTCTTATGGTGCAGGGATATCTTTTAAATAATTATTAATTATAATTAAAGGAAGTAAATCTACATAAAGTCTATTAGCAATCAAGAATAAACTCTTATTCTCTATTATCCCCAGTTAACTTCAAAGATTTTTTCAATTTCTATCAGTAAGTTTCAAGCCACAGTTTAGATCTTTTCTATGTTTTCTATTGATAAATTTAATATCGTATTTTTAGAAATAAATTGTCGTAGGAGTGCAAACAAAGCCTTTGTTTGCAATTTTGTGGTAGTTTAGAGTTAAATTATAATATCTCACCGCGCACGTATCTATTTAATAATAATATAAGCCGAGTATTGAATCACAAAAGTCGTTCTGAGCCGACCGTGCACTCCGCTCGCCCAGAGATCATGCCATAACGCGGTGTAGTGTCGCGTGTAGCCGCAAGTGTCGGCTCGACCGAGCGCGTCGAGCCGCGCACTCGCCGCGTGTTCTAACGAGTTGTGTGGCGCGGGTGTGCAGCCAGCCCGCCCGCGCCCCCCGCCCGCCCTGCGAGCGGCGCGCACCCCGCCCACCGCGCGCGTCGCGCCCAACACCACGCCGACGCACGCCCCGGCCGCCACGCCGCCCGCCGACGACTTCGAGCTCGTGGAGTTCCACCGCTCGCCCGCGCTGCGCCGCCGCGTGCACCCGAAGCCGGACGCCGGCGCCACGGCCGCCTTCACCGCCCCCGCCCGCGCGCCCCGCAGCCCGCCGCCGCGCGCCGCCCCGCTGTCCGACCTGGACGTGCAGCTGGCGCACGCGGCACCCGCGGCCGGCCCCGCGCGCGCCCGCCCCGCGCCGCCCGCCGGGCCCGCGCGCCCCGGCGGCCGCCTGATCTCGGCCACGGTGGACACGTGGGCGCGCAGCACGGTGCGCGTGCGCGACGGCACGTTCAAGCCGCTCGTGTTCGGCGGCACGTACCCCATCGACGAGCCCGCGTCGCCGCCCGCCGCGCGCCGCCCGCTGTCGGGCGAGGCGCACCGGCGCGAGCTGAGGGCGACGATCGAGCGCAGCCTGGACAGGTTCGAGGCGATATTGGCGCGGCGGGAAGCGGGCCCGGGGCGGCGCGCGGGCCCGCAGCTGCTCACGTTCGACATCGACGAGCCCATGGGCCCGGGCCCGCCGCCGCGCGAGGCCATGCCGCGCGAGCGGGACGCCAAGTACTACGTGGCGGGGCCCAAGACCTTCGACATAGACGAGCCCGTCACCTACATCTAGCGGCGCGCTGCGACCGTTTGTTTTATATCGCTTTTATATTGATTCTCTAAAACTACGCTGTGATATTTATTGATCTTATTCTAGAATCGCGTTAATTTATTTTACATTAAACGAAGTTACTGTCAAATACCAAATCTAAAATGTGTTACCCACTAAAATGTATTAATAGATCTGACACACGTTATTTTTTTTTTAATTATATTTTTATTTATTGTATTGAAATGCTCACACGCTTGAAATGTATCGTATAAATTAACTAAGTGTGTTATTGTTGTAATCTAGAAGGCCATAATAATCAATCGCCGATTTGTAGAAAATTGTTTACCGCATTAAATGTTGAGTGAAAAAGTGTGGTTTTCCTAACGCATCCAATAATATCTAGTCACGTGTCACCGCTCGGTGACGTTGTTTATACTTTTAATTAGCAATGTGCCGTTTTATTAGTGCGCGGTGGTGGAACGGCTGTTTCAAATCTAAAACGACACTATTAATAGTTTTATATTAAACTGAACCGCGCGTACAGTGTAACAGAAATAAGTTGTAAATTATCAACAAGTCTACGATGGCATGCACACAGTATCTACAGTGCACAAGTTGGATGATAACACATATTTGTAGGAGTTTAGTGCACCCGTAGTGTTATAAACTAACTTTGATTGTCGGAAAGGCTGCAGATTGTTCGTGTTACCCCGCTTGTAACGTTAACGTGTAGTGGCCCCACTCCCCGTGTGAGGAACATACTCGGCTTATATTATAATTTATAACTAACGTAGCGAAAGTTTATGCAACAGCTAATTATTTATTTACAGTAAAAAATTTTGATTTCCCATGTAATGTTTAACCATATTGAAAACCGGTAAGCAGTCGGCACTTATTAATTCAGCAGGATCGCTAACTCTTGTGTGTGGTAAAGATACAGAAATGTCTGTCAGCCGACTGCTTGCCGGACTCTAAACATAATTATGTGATTGTGCCCGCTGTCCCAACACAATTCCTTTACTTTGATGTTTCAGAGCTGAGATTAATGTTTAGAGCAAATAAAAGTAATATAAAAAGTTTTTATTGTTGAACTGGAAGCGTTTAAGTTTTACGTAACGCAATTTTGACCCCCCCCCTCTCCCCCATGTAACGCGGCGTAACGATTTTCTGTACCCCCCTGCCCCCCAGTAAAACATTACGTAACCACCGCCATGTGACCATTTTTACCCGAAAGTCACAATTATGTGAATTTAAGTACCGGTGTTTTACATTTGAAGGTAAAAAAAAAATTTTAAAAATTATCCTGTACAGAAAGCAAAAAGTTTTGTGAAGGTAAAAAAAAAATCATGTGGTTATTCCATTTGAAATTTTGAGACAAAATAACGTTTGCAAAAATGGGTGAGAAAAAACATCTCTACGCGAGCGTTCTGAAAGGTTAAAACAATGTTATGTACCGCGTAATCTAAACCCCTCCTCCCGCCCCTGTAATGCATCGTAACGTTCCAGAAGACCGCCCCTCCCCCCGAATTCGTTATGTAATACTTGAACGCTCCCGACAAAGAGAACTTTATTAACTTTTTTTTTTTTAACTTTTCTTTTTGATGGGTTTGCTTTTGACAATAGTCAAATAAAAATTAAAAAAAAGGTTAAAGAAAAACATTAAATCCTAAATCCACTAAGTCCCTTGCTATCATATTAAATTTGTGTCAGTTTTCTTTTTTTCTCTTGCAAAAAACATTATTGTAAAAAGTAGTATTAAGTAAGGTAGCATTATCTCGGCTCGTTGTTGCGACTGCGCGTATTACCGGTGTGCGGCCTGCAGGGCGCGGACGACGCGGGCGGCGCGGACGACGAGGGGCCGCCCACCATCACCATGCCGGGCACCAACAAGCCGCGCGCGCCCTACTACCAGGACTACGACGAGCAGCCGCACGGGACTGACGTGAGTATACACACACACATTCTGGTCGTCACTTGCTACACTCGACGACATCGCGACATTTCATGACACTCTCGACGACATTCGTGATTCTCTGGAAGACATTTAACGACATCCGTGACACTCTCGACGACACTTTCAACACTCTCGACAACATTTGCGATATTTCACTATACTTGTGACACTCTGGACGACACTCGTGGTTCCAGCGACACTCGAGAGTTCGAAACACTCGCACTCTTGTGACACTGACTAAATCATAATAAATGTTGTACAGCAACAGAACGAGCGCGACACCGACTCTCCGAAGGCGAGCAACAAGAAGCAAGAGAGCAAGTCGAAGGAGGATGGCGGCAAGGATGGGCGCGGCAAGAGCGGCGGCTGGCTGGGCGGCATCCTCACCAAGCTGTCGCTGCGCCCGCCCAACCAGATGATCCTGCCTGACGATAAGAACCCCACCGTGAGTCACTCTCTGCCCGCGCCCGCCTCGCACAGGCGCAGGCTCACAGACATGCCTACTTTGTTGTAGAAGAGCCACGTCTGTCTGCTCCGTTATTCTTGTCTCGTTTATGCAGACAGATTTTTGAATCTCTGTAAATACTTTACGTAGCTCGTTAGACAGGTATTAGGATTTGCGTGATATAGGAAATGCTGTTTAAAGGAGTCTTGGCCGGTATTACTGAACCTGACTCAAGACTCAAGGATTACTATAAACTAGGTTAAATTGATAACTAGTTTGAAGGAATGCTTAAGGCTCGATTGTTGTGCACATTTAAAAGTTCGTTTTGTTAATGCAACTTGTTAGATGAAGATGGAAGAGACCGCAGAATATTTTATACAACATGGAACGTAATCAACGCACACCCTCAAACACGCCAATTGTTATAATCATAATACATACACTGAAGTTATACTTAAACAAGTATAGGCATTGGATATGGAAATGCACGAACGCACACACACAATTTAGGTATGAGGGTCATGCTTGCTAGCTTAGTATGTATTCGCTCGCGTTCGAGATGAGTTAACGCCATAATTATATTCGTTAAAAACTGTAATGCTAGTGTAAATAATAATGAACTGGACGGTGATTATCAGTCACACTGAGGGCGATTGGACCTAGGAGGTTGAACAAGCGTGTGATCCAATACCAGAAATGGGGGCAATCATCATCAGCCCCCAAGACGTGGCTCGTGCAGTCCGTCCGTTGCCTAACTGGAAGTCTCCAGGGCTGGATGGACTACACAACTTCTGGATCAAATGGTTCCAAAGATCGCACGCTCGCTTGGCGTTCCAGTTTCAGTCAGCGTTAGAGTCAGGGTCGCTACCCCAGTTCCTGACAACAGGCATTACCCACCTGCTCCATAAATCAAATAGTACTGCGGAACCCAAAAATTATAGACCTATCACTTGTTTACCAACGGTCTATAAAGTTCTTACATCCATTTTGAGAGATAAAATTAACCAACATATTAAGTGCAACTCCATCATATCTCCTTCTCAGAATGGATGTAGGAACGTGTCCCATTGTACTAAGGAGCTGCTCCTCATTAATATAGCCATCAGCCAACAGGTTCGCCGCTCCCGAAGGGATCTATCTACATGTTGGATAGACTATAAGGACGCCTATGATTCGGTGCCTCATACGTGGCTCATAAGGGTGCTGGAGTTGTATAAAGTAGATGCAACTCTGCATACCTTCTTGATATCATGTATTTGCATTGCTATCCAGGATGTCGACAGATACAGGGGAACAGCGAACCGATAAGGATCGAGCGTGGTATATTCCAGGGTGTTAGTCTGAGTCCACTGTGGTTTTGTCTGACCTTGAACCCTCTCAGCACACTGCTCGAGGGTTCAGGTCTAGGTTATCGATTGAGGAGAGGTGGTCAGGTCATATCTCACCTTCTTTACATGGATGCAACAGCAAACTATTTGCAACTGATGACGCCACTGAAGGTAACAGAAACTCAACTCCTAGCACGTTCTGAGGTGGAATGGATGTTCTTTATTACCACAAACTGTTCTCCACACATGCATATTACAACTACATTCAAAGCGTGGCGCTGCTTCTCGGGTACTGGAATGGAGATTCTTATCGAAATAGTCCAGTATTTCGTTTTGAAGACGAGTACGTGTACGCACATTGGCTCATAACTTCCTTGACATCATCATCATGACATAAGGTTCATTTTTCGGAATTTTAATACAAATAGTTTATTTTTATAAAAAATTATTTTTTTTAAGATTAAGCCTAAAACCCTTCTACAGCGCAGTTTTGGTGGTATGAAAGCCTTCGTGAGGATGCCGACAACATTGATTGGTCTGATCTCGTCGATGCGGAGTCGATTGATGTCAAAATTGATCTTTTCAATTCTAACCTTAACCAGCTCTATGACGTCCATGCGCCTGTTAGGTTAGTAAATATAAAACATCTTCCTGCACCGTGGCTAACAGCCGACCTGAAAGTCATTTTGCAAAAGAAGGCGGCAGCAAAATCAAGATACAAGTGCAGACCTAACTTGTTGAATCGTGAAAGGTACGTTGCTATCCGCAATCGCAGCAACTTGGTTTGTAGAGATGCCCAACGCCACCACGTTCATAAGTCCGTCGAGAACGATGACCCAGCTAAAGTTTGGAAATTCCTCAGATCAATGGGAGTCGGAAAGTCTCGTCAAGAATCTATTGCTAAAGATTTAGATCTTGAATTACTAAATAAACATTTTTCCACCTCTTGTAATTTCCATGGGGCTATTTGCTGATTGTGATGTTAAGAAGAGTATACTATCCATTACGTCTAACGCTGTTGGTAGTGACTGTGTCAGTCGCAAGATGATACTTCCTATCCTGGACGAAATCCTTCCTGTCATTTGCCATATCCTTAATTATTCCGTATCCTGTGGTACTTTTCCATCTTCTTGGAGAGAAGCCCAAATTACCCCTCTCCCAAAAAAGAGTAATCCTGTTTCTTTTTCTGAATTCCATCCGATCTCCATATTACCATTCCTATCCAAAGTCTTAGAACGCCTTATCCATAATCAGCTTAGTGCTTTCCTTTGTAAAAACAGTCTCCTTAATTTTTACCAATCCGGGTTTCGTCCAGGTCATAGCACTACCACAGCTCTTATTAACATTACGGACGATATACGATTAGGTATGGAGAATGGGAATCTGACGGTACTTTCCTTATTAGACTTCAGTAATGCTTTTAACACCGTCGATTTCGATATCTTACTCGGTACACTCGGCTCTCTTAACATATCTCCAACGGCAATTGATTGGTTTCGTAGTTACCTGTGTGGCCGCCGACAGCGTATTTGCATTGAAGGTGCGTCATCTTAATGGTGCAATACCTCTGCCGGCGTACCACAGGGGGGCGTTCTATCTCCTCTTCTTTTCGCCATATTTATAAATTCTATTTCAAATGAACTTCTGTCATCTTACCACCTTTATGCTGACGACCTGCAAATTTATTCTCAGGCTCCCGTAGATGAATTGTCTGATGCAGTGAATTTGGTGAATAAGGATTTGGCACGTATTTCTGAATGGAGTTTGGCTCATGGTTTGAAGGTTAACCCTGCGAAGACTCAAGTCATTGTTGTCGGCAGCCCTAGGTTGCGTTCAAAAATTGACTGGACGAAACTTCCCCACATTGTTTTTGATGGTGCCACAATTCCATATAGCGATTCGGTAAAAGACCTGGGCATTTACATTGACAAAGACTTGTCCTGGGGTCTACAAATGCAAGAAGTGGGTCGTAAACTGTTTGCGTCTGCGGAGTCTTTACGCAGATTGCGCAATTTCCTCCCAACTGCCACTAAAACTGCGCTTGCTCAATCTCTCCTTCTCCCGATCCTCGACTATGCTGATGCCTGTTATCCAGATCTCACTGTAGTGCAGCTAGATAAGCTTGAGCGACTCCAAAATTTTTGTATCAGATTCTTATTTGGTTTGCGCAAATATGATCATGTCTCAGAGTTTCGCGTTAAACTCAAGTGGTTGCCTATCCGCCTTAGCCGGAATGCGCATATTTTATCCCTTCTTTATAGTATTCTGTTTAATCCCACAACGCCCTCCTATCTCAAACAACGTTTCAAGTTCCTACATGACACTCATACTAGACACTTGAGATCATCGGAGAATTTGAGACTTTTGATGCCGGCAGACTTTTGATGCCGGCACATTCCACCAAATTTTTTGACCAGTCCTTCACGGTCCAGGCTGTCCGTTTATGGAACGAATTGCCGGTGTCGGTAAGACAAGCACAGTCACTCGTTACTTTCAAAAGCTTAGTTACAAATCATTTTCAGTCTCAGTAATTTCTTTGAGTCAAAATTTGTCACTATTCTAGTTTCATTTTTTTTTCCATTTAAAGTTAAAAACACACAAATAGCTATATATATTTATGTATGTATTATATTATACATGTATATGTTCATGTACACCGTGTAAATCACCTCATCACGAAGCCGTCAACCAAGCATTCTGTACATGAAACTAAGTAACTTTACGCAAAAATTATTGCTGGGAAACGACCTTTTTTGGGGGGGTGTAAAATCATGTTTTGTGGTAGAACTCAATGTAACGCACTCAAAACATTGTGCTGATTGAGGGATTGAATAGTACGGGGGTCGTGGAGGTGTTTAAAGTAAAAATCTTACATTAAAAACCTGTATTTAAAAAAATATCTCCGTAACTAGAAGGTTCCCAGGTATGGTGTAGAAAAAAAAAATATCGCAATGACAGGGAGAACCAGTGCCTTTCGGCTTCGTTAAGAGGTGTTTTACACCCTTTATGAAGTAGATAACTTAACTTTTGTTATTTTGTTGTTTTGTTTAAAAAAATTGTGTAGAGTACACCACTGACTACCCCCTTTTAATTTTTAATTCCGTAATGTCCATCCAAAGGTTGTCTGGAAGATATCGCTATAAGCGATAAGACCGCCGCTGTAACCATAACATTGTAAAATTTGTAAACCCGTTATGTTTGATTTTTGGTGTACAATAAAGTATTATTCTATTCTATTTCTATACCAGGTTTGTACTACATAGCTAGTGATACAAGTGTCCTTTTAAGCAAGTAAAAGCCCTTTATTAGGACACTCCAGTCTTCCGTAACTTAAATTTACGTAATGTACACATACAGGATTAAATTATGTTAACTATTACTAATATATTTACTTCTACATTTATAATTACGAGAAAGAAAATCAAGAAAATTAAAGTGCAAATGCAACATTACAAACTTTACATCAGCTTATTTAAATAAGTGTGCGTTTTGTGTATGTTATGTGTGAGTTGGGCATGAGTGTGTGGGATGTATGTGTGGTGTGTAAGTGTACATGTTGTATGTGTGAGTACGTGAGCGTGTGAATGAGTGAGTTATGATGTGTGCTGCAGGAGAGCCTCAGTGTCCTCATATGTAAGTGGTTTGATCCATTTAATGACAAGTTTTTTACACTCATGATATTGTTTGGTGTATACATATATCTCTTTATTTATTTTATTATATAGTTGAGATGCCTGTTTCTTGTATTGTCTGCTACAAAACCTGGTTTTTGTTTGTGGGACCAGTGATATAATATATTTCCTTCTTTTTGACAAAATAGCGGGATCATAAGGCAGCCCTTGTGTTTTTTCAAAACAGTATGTATAATATATAGTTTTCTCACCGAAAGCATATCACTTATCTGATTAAGTCTCTCGGTGGGATATCTAATCTTTTGAAAAACATAATTTTTATTAGGGTTCGTTGCACTCGGTCCACAGCAATAAATTTGGATTTAGCAGCCCCTCCCCAAATAGGGACACAGTACACCAAAACAGACTGCATCAAAGCGATATAAATATCCTTTAGCAGATTGTTAGATGGGTCTCCGGTATTGGCAGCATTTTTTTGGGACAATATGTCTCAATGTTTTAAAAATCCAGCTTAGTTTCCGAACCCTATTTGTGACCAGCTCAAGGTGAGGGTATCAAGATAGTCTCTGGTCAAGCATGACCTCTAAGTACTTGGTGTGAGTGACCCTATCAATGGTAGGGCACACACAGTTTTTGTTACTGATGTCACCGCATTTGTGGACTTTAATTGTGAGTGCCTTATTGAGTTGTGTACGATTGGAGATACTAAAGCATATACACCGTGTAAATCACCTCTTCACGAAGCCGTCAACCAAGCATTCTGTTTAAAGTGTTTAAAGTAAAAATCTTACATTAAAAACTTGAATTTAAAAAAATACTTGTCAAAATGTTGGAACTTTGACCCCTAATATCTCCGTAACTAGAAGGTTCCCAAGTATGGTGTAGAACAAAAAAATATCGCAATGACAGGGAGAACCAGTGCCTTTCGGCTTCGTTAAGAGGTGTTTTACACCCTTTATAATTTGTTTTTGAGGTGTTCAATGTCAGTAGGTTATTATTTAGCCAATTATAAATTTGGGCCATTCCACATGAAGCACTTTGCTCTACGTCATCCCAGGATCGTCCAGAGAACACAACAGCCGTGTCATCTGCATAAGAGAAAACTTTGGCGTTATCAATTTTCATATTACAGAGTTCATTAATGTATGCTAAGAAAAGAGTGGGGCCCAAAACACTACCCTGAGGCACGCCGTACGATACATCTGCATCGTCACTGACATATTGTCCCAACTTAACCCTTTGCTTCCTGTTAG
This sequence comes from Cerastis leucographa, assembly GCA_963082945.1. Classification (NCBI taxonomy): domain Eukaryota; kingdom Metazoa; phylum Arthropoda; class Insecta; order Lepidoptera; family Noctuidae; genus Cerastis; species Cerastis leucographa. Next base: position 23,228,715 of record OY720380.1, on the reverse strand, counting down.
AGACATAATCTTTAAGAAGATTGAGTGAAGTTCTTCTTATACCAATCACTTCCAGTTTGATCACAGGGATTAAAATGCAAATAATACAAATTCTGAACTTTTAAAAGTCTTATTGCCTTGATTAACGGTACATTTCAGTTTGTTTTGACTGTACAGGGGTAGTGTGGCTGTAATTCACGTAGTGTGTAGTGTGGCTGTAATAACTTTTGTGATAAAAAATTACCTAAATTATAGAAATTCAGTAAACGATTGTAAACAAACAACTATCAGGATGTGCGTTAATTATGTTATTAGGTTATTATGTAGGTATTTCATAATTGGTGACGCAAGCGGGCCCACGTCTTGAGTCAGGTTCTTTTTCTTGGAGTGGACCACCAAGATTACACAAATTAACCCCCCCCCCCCTCCCTAGAAGTTATATGTCTACCATCTCCGATTGTTCGCTAATTGAAGTAGTTTGTTCGTTAATTTTATTGTGTCGGCTCACTTCTGGGCCGACACAATAAAATTTTGCCATCGACACGCTAAGAAGCAGAAAAAGTTTACAGAAACTACATGAAATAGCGAACGATCCGACATCAAACTACACATCAGACAATCAATCAAGCTAGAGAGTTTGATTGTAATTGATCTCACTTTTATGTGTAAATCTTAAAACCGAAATGTTTTACTAGAGTTATCGACATCTTATAAAAAATAACGTGGGAATAAGTTTGTTTTACAATATCAGTTCATATGTTTTTATCCGTATTATATTTTATTTATATTTTTAATATTATTTTTTTGTTGGCGACTGGAGTTAGTTATTATATTTGTGAAGTATATTTTTATTCGTTTTGCTTATTATGTTTATTATCTAGTAACTTTCTACATAAAACTAGAAAATCGATCGATCAATCGATTACAAACATTGTCGATATTGACTCCCACAGAATGTCACAATTTCGATTGTGCGCCGCAGTCGAAATGCACCCTAAGCTAAACAATGTAGAAGCACCTCATCATCACCCTTTGTCGATGGCAACGACAATACGACAATAAATGAAACTGCGTATACCTCATGACGTTCCCAGTCTGCGTACAAAAAATTATTCGAATATTTCCAGTAGTTTAGTCACAGGAATGAAAAATAATTCATTTTCATCATTTTCTACATGATGTAGATTTATACGCTAGCACCGACAGGTTAACGCCCCCGCATCGATAAAAATAATTAGTGTTGTATTTCGTAAACAGTTTTATGTTATTTAGTTTTTTTTTTTTACTTCGATGTTAGTATTTATTAAATAGTTTTAAAATATTCCTATGAACTATGATTGCCGGTGTTTAATTAATTGTCGTATTGTCGGCGCCACACTGTATGTATGACATAACCATATATTTACATATTTTGACTGTGAGACAGCCATTTTTCACTCGTTTAAATTTATAAATTAAATTCATTGTATGTGTCTCGTCTGGTTTACTATAATGCAACTTTCTTACACGCTATCTTATAGATGCTTATTTATTATATTATTATTTATGTATATATTTAATAAACTTATTTCGCACTCTGAGTTTTTTATTACACTACTATTTTACAACTGTGCTATATTCTAAATAAGAAAGTAATAACTTATATTATATTTTAGTATTACAATTGATTACGTATTTACTCTGTTATTATTTATGAAGTAGGCACAAATGAAATAACTTTCGTAGCATTAACTAGATGTTCACAACGCAGATGAAGGTTACACGACACGTCGTGAACGTTATTACGACAACGCCTGGTTCGGGCTTAGTACATTTGTTATACAAGCCCAAACAAGTGAGCACTAAAATTATTAAGAAAGACACTACGCATACGTAGTATAGTCCTTGGCGTCTACTAGCCAGAACAAAAGGTGTCCTTTCTCGCTATAAGTTCGAATAATACGAGTGGGTGTGTGTGTGGTGTGCAGATCGTGTGGGACGCGGAGACGAAGCGCTGGCGCAACCTGGACGGCGACGCGGACGAGGCGCAGCCGCCGCCGCCGCCGCCGCCCTGCGCCGCCATGTTAGTGTACCACTGCTACTACTCGGCGCTGCACGCTTCTCGTGGCGCACAACTCACGCCATCGCCTACTGTTTCAACACAATAACAATTTCACTAATGTTTACAGCGCCGTTTACCCCTCGTGACAGCCTTAATCGAGCGTCCAAGAACCTTGCAGCACTGTACTCTTATCATTTACGAAGCCGCACAGGTTAGGTACGCCTACACATAACCTCCCCTGGATTCCACATAGAAGGCAACTTATGCGCGCCGCACGTTTATGAATTAACACAAATATATCTCGATGCTCATATTTATCTCTTCAGTGACGACCAGACGTTAGACGCGTGATGCTGATGACGTATGAAAGTTTGATTGTTACATTTTACTTAAAAGAAGCCTAGGTAATTATGCTGTTCAATGGTATGGAAATTCACCGAATACCTCGAGTTATAAAAAAGATGGGATAATATTCAAATGTTAAGTAAAATTTAATAATCGACCATTTTAGAAAGATCTCAACTTATAGTTGCTGGGGTCGTGACTCTTTTCTTTTTCTCACTAAAGTAATTATGCCAGAAGCAAGTCATTTTTGCTAGAGAAATAATTTTTTATTTACTTACAAAATATACAATTAAAATACATATTTATACATACAATTTACTTTTTTTTTCTCATCGAATTTATCAGGTTTTATGTGAATACAAATGCCAATTAAACCCATTGCAAGTTAAAACTTTAATCATGCTGAATATTTGGTAATATATAACATATTGATAATGAAGTAGAATCTAAATTATACAACATAATAAAGTGAACACAAATTTGACGTTCTGTTTAAAAAAATATATCGACGAAAGAATCTATGTTTAATGTTACTGTTCCATCAGTACGGTAGGTGACGTCACATTGAAATATCCAATCAGATTGCCGTTATCACTCCCGGACACCGCGTGCCGACCGGGCGACCGCTAAATTAGGTGAATTTGAATACAAACAAAATATTTAGCATTCGGAATCTAGAGGATGTTATTTGTGGGTATGCCTTACTAATTCATATAACACACTGTTCATGATCTACGTTCTATATCTGTTTCTAAGAAGATTCTGTCAAACTACAATTTTATTCCTTTGAAATTAGACATCATACGGCGGACAAATCAAGAAGGCAATCAAGCTTTGAAATGTTTTGAATGCATAATGGACAGGACTTTCCCCCTTAGGAGTACGTCGCCCCCGCCCCCGGGCGCGCCCCCCGCCCCCGGCGGCCCCCCCGCCGCGCCTGTCTCAAACATATTCAAAATGCAGAAAGGAAGACGTGAGTATTACAGTTATATTAACACACGTTAGTCAGCGACGACACTTTGTAGTAGTAGCGCTCATTCTGAAGGAACTCTTCCTATCATTTTTTTCCACCATAGTCTTCTCGTCCTAGCAAATAATGATGTAAATACAGCAAAAACTTTACACATTTTAATTTTTTCCCTGCGGCAATATATCTGCGATTTTTCTAGTAAACGAAGGCCAAGACCCCATGAACGCTATACCTTATTTCTAAGACATATTCTCAAACTTCAGTTTTGACTATAGAGATATAAAAACAATTGGATATTATTAAAAGTCGATCAGGTAAAAAAGGTGGGGACTCCCTCTCAGTCGCAGAATGATTAGGTTATGCTAAATGAGCGTTGTTCGGTGTGCAGACATAAAGAAGTCGTACGTGGACGTGTTCAACCCGAGCGGAGCCGCCACGCGCGCGCTGCCGCCGGCCGCCGACGTGCTCGGGCCCAGCGCGCCGCTGCAGGCGCCCACCAACTACTTCGTGCCCGCGCCGCTGCCCACGGTACACCCACATAACTACACATAACTAGGCACACGCACGAGCTGCTCGGGCCCAGCGCGCCGCTGCAGGCGCCCACCAACTACTTCGTGCCCGCGCCGCTGCCCACGGTACACCCACATAACTACACATAACTAGGCACACGCACGAGCTGCTCGGGCCCAGCGCGCCGCTGCAGGCGCCCACCAACTACTTCGTGCCCGCGCCGCTGCCCACGGTACACCCACATAACTACACATAACTAGGCACACGCACGAGCTGCTCGGGCCCAGCGCGCCGCTGCAGGCGCCCACCAACTACTTCGTGCCCGCGCCGCTGCCCACGGTACACCCACATAACTACACATAACTAGGCACACGCACGAGCTGCTCGGGCCCAGCGCGCCGCTGCAGGCGCCCACCAACTACTTCGTGCCCGCGCCGCTGCCCACGGTACACCCACATAACTACACATAACTAGGCACACGCACGAGCTGCTCGGGCCCAGCGCGCCGCTGCAGGCGCCCACCAACTACTTCGTGCCCGCGCCGCTGCCCACGGTACACCCACATAACTACACATAACTAGGCACACGCACGAGCTGCTCGGGCCCAGCGCGCCGCTGCAGGCGCCCACCAACTACTTCGTGCCCGCGCCGCTGCCCACGGTACACCCACATAACTACACATAACTAGGCACACGCACGAGCTGCTCGGGCCCAGCGCGCCGCTGCAGGCGCCCACCAACTACTTCGTGCCCGCGCCGCTGCCCACGGTACACCCACATAACTACACATAACTAGGCACACGCACGAGCTGCTCGGGCCCAGCGCGCCGCTGCAGGCGCCCACCAACTACTTCGTGCCCGCGCCGCTGCCCACGGTACACCCACATAACTACACATAACTAGGCACACGCACGAGCTGCTCGGGCCCAGCGCGCCGCTGCAGGCGCCCACCAACTACTTCGTGCCCGCGCCGCTGCCCACGGTACACCCACATAACTACACATAACTAGGCACACGCACGAGCTGCTCGGGCCCAGCGCGCCGCTGCAGGCGCCCACCAACTACTTCGTGCCCGCGCCGCTGCCCACGGTACACCCACATAACTACACATAACTAGGCACACGCACGAGCTGCTCGGGCCCAGCGCGCCGCTGCAGGCGCCCACCAACTACTTCGTGCCCGCGCCGCTGCCCACGGTACACCCACATAACTACACATAACTAGGCACACGCACGAGCTGCTCGGGCCCAGCGCGCCGCTGCAGGCGCCCACCAACTACTTCGTGCCCGCGCCGCTGCCCACGGTACACCCACATAACTACACATAACTAGGCACACGCACGAGCTGCTCGGGCCCAGCGCGCCGCTGCAGGCGCCCACCAACTACTTCGTGCCCGCGCCGCTGCCCACGGTACACCCACATAACTACACATAACTAGGCACACGCACGAGCTGCTCGGGCCCAGCGCGCCGCTGCAGGCGCCCACCAACTACTTCGTGCCCGCGCCGCTGCCCACGGTACACCCACATAACTACACATAACTAGGCACACGCACGAGCTGCTCGGGCCCAGCGCGCCGCTGCAGGCGCCCACCAACTACTTCGTGCCCGCGCCGCTGCCCACGGTACACCCACATAACTACACATAACTAGGCACACGCACGAGCTGCTCGGGCCCAGCGCGCCGCTGCAGGCGCCCACCAACTACTTCGTGCCCGCGCCGCTGCCCACGGTACACCCACATAACTACACATAACTAGGCACACGCACGAGCTGCTCGGGCCCAGCGCGCCGCTGCAGGCGCCCACCAACTACTTCGTGCCCGCGCCGCTGCCCACGGTACACCCACATAACTACACATAACTAGGCACACGCACGAGCTGCTCGGGCCCAGCGCGCCGCTGCAGGCGCCCACCAACTACTTCGTGCCCGCGCCGCTGCCCACGGTACACCCACATAACTACACATAACTAGGCACACGCACGAGCTGCTCGGGCCCAGCGCGCCGCTGCAGGCGCCCACCAACTACTTCGTGCCCGCGCCGCTGCCCACGGTACACCCACATAACTACACATAACTAGGCACACGCACGAGCTGCTCGGGCCCAGCGCGCCGCTGCAGGCGCCCACCAACTACTTCGTGCCCGCGCCGCTGCCCACGGTACACCCACATAACTACACATAACTAGGCACACGCACGAGCTGCTCGGGCCCAGCGCGCCGCTGCAGGCGCCCACCAACTACTTCGTGCCCGCGCCGCTGCCCACGGTACACCCACATAACTACACATAACTAGGCACACGCACGAGCTGCTCGGGCCCAGCGCGCCGCTGCAGGCGCCCACCAACTACTTCGTGCCCGCGCCGCTGCCCACGGTACACCCACATAACTACACATAACTAGGCACACGCACGAGCTGCTCGGGCCCAGCGCGCCGCTGCAGGCGCCCACCAACTACTTCGTGCCCGCGCCGCTGCCCACGGTACACCCACATAACTACACATAACTAGGCACACGCACGAGCTGCTCGGGCCCAGCGCGCCGCTGCAGGCGCCCACCAACTACTTCGTGCCCGCGCCGCTGCCCACGGTACACCCACATAACTACACATAACTAGGCACACGCACGAGCTGCTCGGGCCCAGCGCGCCGCTGCAGGCGCCCACCAACTACTTCGTGCCCGCGCCGCTGCCCACGGTACACCCACATAACTACACATAACTAGGCACACGCACGAGCTGCTCGGGCCCAGCGCGCCGCTGCAGGCGCCCACCAACTACTTCGTGCCCGCGCCGCTGCCCACGGTACACCCACATAACTACACATAACTAGGCACACGCACGAGCTGCTCGGGCCCAGCGCGCCGCTGCAGGCGCCCACCAACTACTTCGTGCCCGCGCCGCTGCCCACGGTACACCCACATAACTACACATAACTAGGCACACGCACGAGCTGCTCGGGCCCAGCGCGCCGCTGCAGGCGCCCACCAACTACTTCGTGCCCGCGCCGCTGCCCACGGTACACCCACATAACTACACATAACTAGGCACACGCACGAGCTGCTCGGGCCCAGCGCGCCGCTGCAGGCGCCCACCAACTACTTCGTGCCCGCGCCGCTGCCCACGGTACACCCACATAACTACACATAACTAGGCACACGCACGAGCTGCTCGGGCCCAGCGCGCCGCTGCAGGCGCCCACCAACTACTTCGTGCCCGCGCCGCTGCCCACGGTACACCCACATAACTACACATAACTAGGCACACGCACGAGCTGCTCGGGCCCAGCGCGCCGCTGCAGGCGCCCACCAACTACTTCGTGCCCGCGCCGCTGCCCACGGTACACCCACATAACTACACATAACTAGGCACACGCACGAGCTGCTCGGGCCCAGCGCGCCGCTGCAGGCGCCCACCAACTACTTCGTGCCCGCGCCGCTGCCCACGGTACACCCACATAACTACACATAACTAGGCACACGCACGAGCTGCTCGGGCCCAGCGCGCCGCTGCAGGCGCCCACCAACTACTTCGTGCCCGCGCCGCTGCCCACGGTACACCCACATAACTACACATAACTAGGCACACGCACGAGCTGCTCGGGCCCAGCGCGCCGCTGCAGGCGCCCACCAACTACTTCGTGCCCGCGCCGCTGCCCACGGTACACCCACATAACTACACATAACTAGGCACACGCACGAGCTGCTCGGGCCCAGCGCGCCGCTGCAGGCGCCCACCAACTACTTCGTGCCCGCGCCGCTGCCCACGGTACACCCACATAACTACACATAACTAGGCACACGCACGAGCTGCTCGGGCCCAGCGCGCCGCTGCAGGCGCCCACCAACTACTTCGTGCCCGCGCCGCTGCCCACGGTACACCCACATAACTACACATAACTAGGCACACGCACGAGCTGCTCGGGCCCAGCGCGCCGCTGCAGGCGCCCACCAACTACTTCGTGCCCGCGCCGCTGCCCACGGTACACCCACATAACTACACATAACTAGGCACACGCACGAGCTGCTCGGGCCCAGCGCGCCGCTGCAGGCGCCCACCAACTACTTCGTGCCCGCGCCGCTGCCCACGGTACACCCACATAACTACACATAACTAGGCACACGCACGAGCTGCTCGGGCCCAGCGCGCCGCTGCAGGCGCCCACCAACTACTTCGTGCCCGCGCCGCTGCCCACGGTACACCCACATAACTACACATAACTAGGCACACGCACGAGCTGCTCGGGCCCAGCGCGCCGCTGCAGGCGCCCACCAACTACTTCGTGCCCGCGCCGCTGCCCACGGTACACCCACATAACTACACATAACTAGGCACACGCACGAGCTGCTCGGGCCCAGCGCGCCGCTGCAGGCGCCCACCAACTACTTCGTGCCCGCGCCGCTGCCCACGGTACACCCACATAACTACACATAACTAGGCACACGCACGAGCTGCTCGGGCCCAGCGCGCCGCTGCAGGCGCCCACCAACTACTTCGTGCCCGCGCCGCTGCCCACGGTACACCCACATAACTACACATAACTAGGCACACGCACGAGCTGCTCGGGCCCAGCGCGCCGCTGCAGGCGCCCACCAACTACTTCGTGCCCGCGCCGCTGCCCACGGTACACCCACATAACTACACATAACTAGGCACACGCACGAGCTGCTCGGGCCCAGCGCGCCGCTGCAGGCGCCCACCAACTACTTCGTGCCCGCGCCGCTGCCCACGGTACACCCACATAACTACACATAACTAGGCACACGCACGAGCTGCTCGGGCCCAGCGCGCCGCTGCAGGCGCCCACCAACTACTTCGTGCCCGCGCCGCTGCCCACGGTACACCCACATAACTACACATAACTAGGCACACGCACGAGCTGCTCGGGCCCAGCGCGCCGCTGCAGGCGCCCACCAACTACTTCGTGCCCGCGCCGCTGCCCACGGTACACCCACATAACTACACATAACTAGGCACACGCACGAGCTGCTCGGGCCCAGCGCGCCGCTGCAGGCGCCCACCAACTACTTCGTGCCCGCGCCGCTGCCCACGGTACACCCACATAACTACACATAACTAGGCACACGCACGAGCTGCTCGGGCCCAGCGCGCCGCTGCAGGCGCCCACCAACTACTTCGTGCCCGCGCCGCTGCCCACGGTACACCCACATAACTACACATAACTAGGCACACGCACGAGCTGCTCGGGCCCAGCGCGCCGCTGCAGGCGCCCACCAACTACTTCGTGCCCGCGCCGCTGCCCACGGTACACCCACATAACTACACATAACTAGGCACACGCACGAGCTGCTCGGGCCCAGCGCGCCGCTGCAGGCGCCCACCAACTACTTCGTGCCCGCGCCGCTGCCCACGGTACACCCACATAACTACACATAACTAGGCACACGCACGAGCTGCTCGGGCCCAGCGCGCCGCTGCAGGCGCCCACCAACTACTTCGTGCCCGCGCCGCTGCCCACGGTACACCCACATAACTACACATAACTAGGCACACGCACGAGCTGCTCGGGCCCAGCGCGCCGCTGCAGGCGCCCACCAACTACTTCGTGCCCGCGCCGCTGCCCACGGTACACCCACATAACTACACATAACTAGGCACACGCACGAGCTGCTCGGGCCCAGCGCGCCGCTGCAGGCGCCCACCAACTACTTCGTGCCCGCGCCGCTGCCCACGGTACACCCACATAACTACACATAACTAGGCACACGCACGAGCTGCTCGGGCCCAGCGCGCCGCTGCAGGCGCCCACCAACTACTTCGTGCCCGCGCCGCTGCCCACGGTACACCCACATAACTACACATAACTAGGCACACGCACGAGCTGCTCGGGCCCAGCGCGCCGCTGCAGGCGCCCACCAACTACTTCGTGCCCGCGCCGCTGCCCACGGTACACCCACATAACTACACATAACTAGGCACACGCACGCTCTCCCTTTCCCGATCGTCCACATTACTCCTACTATGGTACCCAACTAATTAGTGTGAGCCAGATATAAAAATAAATTATACATACATAATATATACACAACATAATTAACACAATACAACACACAACATAACATAATTTTGTATTAATACATACAAAATTATTATAGTATATATATTATATAAGATTACTGCTAAAATACCCTCCCAAATTTTTGCCTTCCATAAATTATCAAAAATCTCAAATTCTTTTCCGACCTCTTTTTTTCCTTCTCCTTCTTTTTTTTTATTTCGAGGCTACTTAAAATGTTTAGCCTGTAAGAAAACAGTGAATTTTTCGGCCTCACTTAATTTGAATACAAATAGCTAGACGTTCAATAGTACAATATATTTTAAGATCAAGCAGGCGGTCGAGATAGTCGAGGTGACGATCTGCCCCTCCCCCGCCCCGTCCGAGTCTCCTCCCCCGTCCCCCATCCCGGACCCCTACGAGGTACTTACATGCACATGATCCGTCGAGCCAGCGAGACGTGCCACACACGATTATCTCTCGCGAAGCTTCATTGCCTAGGTAGTTGTAGTTACATGTATAATTACATACCTCATATTCTCGGTTTTACTAGCACTAAGCAAGCGACACACCAAATGTATGCCTGAATATTATTGCAAATGGAATTTAATTCGGCACTGAGCCGTGATGTTTAAATTCCAAAAGTAAACAAAAGCGCACTTGTTGCGCCAAGCGGCTTTCATCATGGTTTAGCGCTAGGTTAGCGTTAGTAAAAACGAACGAACAAAATATATAATCGATAAACGAACTTTTTATGACAGTTTCTTAAGTAATTGGTTAACCAAAACGTTCGCTTTTGAAGATCTATTAAAAATTTGAAATGGTTCCGCAGGACTGCGAGGATACCGATGCTAAAACGTATTTAGTACATCATTTTCCCAAAACAAACATTTTTCGTGGGTTATAAAAAAAATAACAGCTGTTTTCTACAAAACTGCAATATTTACACGGTCTAAATGTATACGTATAACAGCTGATTTTTTTGATTAAAAAATACCGATGAAAAAATTCTATGCGAGGGTTTTCAGAACGATGTGCATACTGAATAAGTTATAAGCGTTTTAGCGCCGGTGTCCCTTCCAACTTGTTTGTATGAGTTTTTCGAATTTAACTTTAAATTAAAATATGTATGTTTCAAAAGTGATGAAACTTTCATAATAAGAAAGACTTCCTTACTTGTATTGTACTGTAGAATATGTAATGATTGCAAACACAATGTTCACACGCGGCTAGGAAGCGGACACCCTGCCCAATGGACACTAACCGTAAGACATTCATACTATTCTACTAAGCTAACTAGTAGGCTTTATACAGTTTGAATTTTCAAGTGAGTGTGGATGGCCAAATCCGAAACTAAAACTTAAATATTTTTTTTAATTAGACCATGTCAGGCACTTTTGAATATCATAAAAGGATGAAACTACAGTCATAAGGCATAACTTGTGAAAGTGCTTATTCCAAAGCGTAGATCTCTATAGAGAAGATGGGCAAGAACTCCATGTACATTTGAAATCAAGATATTGGTTACATCATTCATGTGGAGATTATACATTATGTTAGAACGATATAGAAAGTCGTGCACATTAAGAGCGTCTACAGAAAAAAAAAAAAATCAGTTCAAATATAAGGTAATAAAAATAACCGCATGTAAGAGATGACCAGTCCCAACTCACAGCGCCTGTTCACGAACATGGCGCATGGATCAGCACCATTCTGCTCAACCATTTTGAAGGAAACTAAATGATTGACACAGCCGCAACCATAAGCGAGACATATGAGTGAATATGAAATTCTCTCAACCACCAGAGCACATCAGAGTCAATGATAGTACATAGTACTCACACATGTGCTATACAATACTAATTAAATTGAATCTATACAATGCAAAGATAGTCTCACAATCTTGTGCAGCTGCTACAATAATTTCACGTGCTAATCAATTAGTTTACTATTATTTGCCATTGGCACGGGAGTTATCATAGTGCACAAGTGTGTGCGCAGACACAGGTGCACTCTTAGTTCCTTCTCTCTCATAGTCCAATCCGACACGACCGGAGAGATATCAGGCGCGGGACCAACGGCTTAACGTGCTTTCCGGGGCACGGGGGTATCATATCGCCAACTTCCAAACTGGGGGCTACTACTGTGAAATTCCTAATAGAAGAACCCAATAGCTCTTTTTGCCCGCCCCGGGAATCGAACCCTAGACCCTACGTTCAGCAGTCGCGCTTGCGACCCCGAGACTAACGGGGCAGTCCGGATCCTTAAAAGCAACGCTATCGAACGGTGTATTGTAATAATACAATGTTTTTCTTTTTCAAAGTCAAAGGAGTCGATTCCTGGCTAGAAATACTGATTTTTCAAAAATCCAATGATGCTGTTATAGTTAACATCAAAATCGGGACCGAGACTTCTTCGAGTATTTTTCGCTATTCCTGGTAGTTACTGATTTTTCCAATCGCCATCCACGCCCACTTAAATAATTCACTCTGTATAGTGTTACTTATGTAAGTAGGTAGGTAAGTACCTTATTTTCTGTCAATGAACATGTTATGTCCTAACATCAGCCAACACACACTTCACATTTATAGTTCGTTGCTGTAAGCCTGCATAGACATTGTGGCGAGTGTCTTAAAATGTTTTGGTTGCACATTGCATCACAACATTATCGACAGCAGCACTGTTACGACTTACCATATACACTTACGATTATTTCGACGTCTCTGTAACGTTTAACGAGATATCTTGATTATTCCTCAATGAAAAGGCACTTTATCACAGATCTTGCTTTTGAATGGTTAAATATAATAGTCCGGTCAAAATAGACATTTTAATTAACAAAAAGGTGGATCAAGCTGAGTGTTGGTAGAGACCTAGACTCTTAGAGTACTCCAGTAAAAATAAAGTGTCAAAAGTCTCCATCGATCCCATGTGTGCTAAAATAAAAAAGTTATTCGACATCCAAGGTCAAAATTTACTGTTCTTTGGATTTTTCTCGAAAACGGTAAGTTTCATAAAAAATATAGCTCAGACAAAATTGTAGATCATAAAATTATCTATTATTATGGTGTTATACTTTTTTCCTCAGAATCACCATTCCTAAGATATCGCTATTTTAAAAGTTGAAGGAGTTAAAAGTAAAAATCAATAATCGATCCAAAACAAACTTTATTTTAATTGGAAAAGTTTGATTTTACGCGGCATAGAGGGGCGTTGTTTACGAAGACGCGGGGCGTGACGCGGCGCGTGCCTGAGTCACATACGGCCCACCTCGGGGCACGTCGCCGCGTCGCGGCGCCAGCGCCGGAGCTTGTAGCGTGTAAGCATTGCTTGAGGCGTTGAAGGAGGGAGGGAATCTCCAAAACGCCATTTCCCGTGACAGTGTAGTCACCCCTGCATTTAAAGAAAAGTTCATATGTACTAATTAAAAGAGTGAGTTTTAAAGATGCAACTACGTGTCAAAAATCAACGAGCTATGAACAAGATTCAAATTCTAATTCTTTATTGACAAAATAGGTTACAGAAACTTGTTTGTCACAACTCTTTTAATGTCTTCGTTGGAAATCTGTATGGTTTGAGTGACTTTGTTTTAAGCAGGGACTGTTGAGCTCTTTCTAGGCGTAAGAGATGCGTTTTACATGCACCTCCCCAAACTGATTGTGCTAAAGCATAATAAACTGAACGAATGAGATCGCTGGCAGCTAAGTGCCTCAGATTTTTAAAAACCCATGAAATTTGCCTGACTCTTGACGAAACCATCTCGATGTGTGGTTGCCACGATATTTTGTCGTCTAAGAGAACCACAAGGTATCTAATCGTCTTAGATTTGCTCAGAGTTGTCAACATTATATGGCGACCATGCTAGGATGGGCAGCCTGGCGCGTGTGCATTTGATACCATGACTATATGGCAAGCGAATAATAAACTAACGATATACAACGTACAAGATGAAGAATTATAAGAGACAATACTGTGAACTGTCGTGTTCGTTCGGGGAATATCTTCGTTTCGTTTCTGGAAAAGACAAAAATGGGTACCACTCAGAGTAACTCGAAGGAAGAAGTAGTGATCGCTCAAACTGCAGTCGGTAATGGCCAAAATTCTGCTAAAACAGAACAACTGCTGTATCATGCAAGTACCATTAACATAATACTACTGGTTATCGTGCTGTTCCTGAGTATTGGAGGCATTTTTATGGTGTTTAAAATATACCGAAGATGTCACGAAAAATTGGTGGAGAGACATGTGAACGACCTGGTCTTAAGATATGCGAGTATACTTCGTGGTCAGCGTAAAGGGACGCAGCCGGGAGAAGTCGTGTAAACACGTTAAAAAAAAGTGCATAGTGCAGTGAAAGTGCGGTCCATAATCGTGTTATATAAAAAGTTTGTAACCGCAAATCGTAGTACTGCGGTAGTGAAGTAACCACGTTAAATGAACTTCAGACTTTATTTTAAGCGTAATATTACAGTGACAGTATCGTTACCTATGCAGTAATATTGGTATGTAGTACTAAATAACTTGTATGTAAGATTAATGTCGGTAGCAATCTAAATTTTATGGCAGAATTTATTAAGGAATTGCATAATGATTTATTGAAAATACGGACATATTTAATTATAATTGGACCTAGTAGGAGACAAGGAAATATTGTATGTTATAAAAAGCTTGATGAGGCTAATATTTTGTATGAACAATACAATAATTATGTAGAAGAAATAAAAAGTATAAAGAAATTTAAAAGTGTATCAGAAATTGAAGATATTGATAAATGTGGAGCTAAGTTTCATAATTTGTACTTAGAAGTTACTAATTTGTGTAAAAGTGAGCCAATAATCGAAAATCGATAAATAGTCGAAATTCGCTTTAAAAGTAGCGCTTAACTTATTACCCGTAATGAATGATACTGAATTAGTTACAAAACAATTGATAGATGGTATAGAATATTATGATTCTGTTTTAGAGACTGCGTCGAAGAATGAGTTAATGGAGTTTGTTCTAAAAAGTCGATTATCTCAGTTCGCTAAATTGAGACTCGCTAAAAAATATAGTAACGTTTCCGAATTATTAAAGGATAATTATGAAGTTACATTTATTACCCAAAAAATCATTCACGGCTATATCCAGGAAATTACAGTCCATTAAGCAAAATGAAAAAACTATAACGGACTACGGCCAAGAACTATCGAATTTATTTGTTGACCTCACGATTTCGCAGTCCGAGGGACATGAGGAAAGCTATGATCCATTGAAACGCGTAAATGAAAAGCTTGCAATAAAACGCTTTGCCGACGGGTTGCGAAACCGTAGGTTGAGCATAGCTGCGAGAAATTATGACTCGCTTAATCGATTTCGATATGTTAAGTGTTAACAGGTTGCAGATTGTATAGGTACAAGAATGCCAAGCTCAATTTTGGGCTTATTTTTTTATGTGAAAGAGCTCATTTACGGAACCTCCTTCAACTTTTAGAATTGCCATATTGTTAGAAAAAAAAGTATAACACTATTTTTGTAGATAATTTTACTGTATACAATTTTGTCTGTGCTATATTTTTGATAAAGCTACTGTTTTCAAATATGTTGACAAATCCAAAAAACCGAAAATTATGTCCTTTAATCTCGAATAACTTTTGTAGCACACATAATGGAAAAACGGCATTATTCAAATGGCTTATAGACAAATCATTTTATTCTGTAAATTAACTTTGAAATTAAATTCACGTTGACATTTTCCTATTATTCATTGACAAATCATTGACATTATTAGCTGCACTAATGTTGTAGGTATTATATAATTTTGGTGTCACCTTGTTTCGCAGACAGAAATTTGACAGAATTTCGTTTCCCAGAAAATGTTTCACATAATATTTAGTCCCCGTATTTTTATTTCGAATATTTTTGTTTCGACTACTATTTACTTGAATGAAAAATATTTTACAGAAACACAATTCAAAGAATTTTACCATCACAATTTTTTATTTGACCAACTCATCAAACAGCAGAATTATTTTTCAACGAATATTGTTTGTTCGATGTATGTTTCCATGGTATTTTATTTCAACGAAATTATTAACCTTTAATTAAAATATTGTCTTTAAAAGTCAATATGTTGTACTACTAAAGTTAGTGACAGAAACGAATGGCAGCAAAACAGACTCCACGTAGTCTTGTTTGCCCTACCCCTAGAGTGTAATTTAAGCCCGCGTAGGCGCGGAGGGATGAGGCGGCCCGCGAGTTGAGGAGCAGGTGGTTTCTAATGATCGCCGCTGCGGCTGAGGCTGGCCGGCTTGCCGGCCAGCAAGCCGAAGCTGCAGTGGTGAGCGTTAATACCATCTGCGACGATAAACTTGCGTGGGGCCGCCGGAGCCCCGCAGCGCCGCAGCCGTGACAGAAACCTTGCCTGTTGCATGTTACATGCTTGCATGCTGTAAGTTGCATGCTGCATGCAACAGGCATGGACACCATTAGTGAGAATAACAAGATTGTTTTCCTGCTTGACAATAATTTACCCGCATTATTTTTGTGAACCCGGTGTTGTAATTTTGTAGGAGGGTATGCATTTTTCAAAGGTTTGAATTTTAGAAACTGTCAGTCGATTAAAATGTTATTCTTCGTAATAAGTTTTATGTGGAAAAATAATATTTGATTTGTTATTCTATGATATGAATATTCTAACATTAAACTTTATTTGAAACAAAAATCGATGATTTAAATTTCTTCAAAGTAAGTATTCTGCGTATTGATTATTCTATGAAATGATAATATGAGAAACAATTTATGTGAAACAAAATTCGATTAAACAATTAGCGATGAATCAACGCACAACCTATAATTTTGCATAATAGTTTTAGTTTTTTGTTTGAGCAGCTGTAAAAAACCCAAACATCTATTAATAATGTACTACAATTCTAACAAGTAAAAATAATTTCATTTCAACAGAAACGAATAAATCTATATTTTCCCGCACAGCCGAGGAGCTGAGGACAATTTCATCAGTTCCCGTTGTATTTTCAGACCGGGATATACGACCCGACGAAGTTCGAGGGCGACGCCGAGCCATACGAGCACAGCGGCATATAGCCGACACGCGGCCACCGGCGCCCGGCTGTCCACACGCTCACACCACGCATCCACTCGACACTTAGCTACCTGACAAATCTACGCGTGTTCTCTTGTAACCCCGTTGCAAGATACGTTCGTTTTTGTGCTGATATCGAAGATGGAGGCGCAACACTTGTCACTTTCGTTAAGTAAAATAAAAAGACTATGGAAAGCCGTCAAAGTTAGTAACGAAATATTTTAGTCCCCATTCCATGTTATAAGAAAATCGCCTATTTTGTATTATGCATATGTTGTTCAGTCGAAGCTGCGACGGCAAAACATCGCTCGTCAACTTTCCCAACACTCAAGTGTATCTAAAGCCGGGTATCCACTAGAGGCAAACTCGGGTCGTGCAGCCTCGACTTGAAGTAAACAGCCTCAGTTTAAGGCTGCTCGCTTTGAGGTAAAGGCTCGAGGCATGTTGCGGATCAACTCGAGGCGATTCGCATCAGCCTAATCCGCAACGTGCGCAGTTTAAATCCAAAACGAGATGGCACCAGACGCGCGTAGATTAACTGCTGCTTTAATAGCAATAACCATAATTAATAAAAAGAGGAAGCAACAAAAAGCTTTGCAAAAGAGGAAGCATCAATGGTGGATAAAAGAATTATCCCGCAATAGAACTCAACATGGATGTGAGCAGCTTCGTCGTCCATTGCGTGCCTCAGGTTGAGGCAACGTCTCCACTTGCGCAGCCTCGAAGCGAGGCAGCCGCTCGACCCGAGGCTGCCTCTAGTGGATACGCGGCTTAATATTTACAGCAGCCCTTGGCAATTTCAGTTAGTGATCTCTGAGAATAAACTTGAATGATCGATAACCCAAAATTGATTATAAGATTTCGGGTTATCGATCATTCAAGTTGCGTCCAGTAATGGACTCGATCGAGTCGGCCGCGGTAGGGGAAGTAACTTAATGAATTGTACCGCGTGTTTAATTTAAAGCATCATAGTATTGTTATTAAAAATACGATTATGTAAGGTATGTATTTAGATGTATATAGTAGAGGATCCGCGCTGCAAGCGACTGCCCGACAGCTCGCTACTGCTGCTCATACATAATATTCGTTAGTGTATTATTATAATCGCTTGTTGCATTATTATTATCTTTCTTATTTCTCGCTCTTTATACTCAAAGTTTTAAGGAAATGGATATTTTACGTTAAATTATATTATAGTTAGGAACCGATGGTATTTTGATTTGACAAATTGTTATTTTTTAATTAAAAATGTAATTCAATTTATTATTTATATTATTTCGTGTTTGCTGTCAATTTATTTTCTGTTAGATTTAGATATTTAGTTGTCCTTGTAGATTGGGTTTTGTTTTCGATCTGGTTGCAACCGGTTCAGTAGAGCCGCTGACCGGGACGACGTCTCGTTTGTTCTCGAAGCCTCTGTGCAGGAGTGTGGCTGTGTGGTGTACAGTAGCGGACGTCTGTGTGAGGGCGCTCCGTGCGGATAGGTTGTATAAAATGTTAAATGCCTTAAAGTTGAATCCAAGAATAGGCGTTCATTTGTATAAAAGCATATAGTTTCGGTTTATATGTATATTGGAGTGAAGACAGACAGATCGCGGACACTTGTCTGGTTTGTATTGTATTATATAATGATGATTCAACTTATGGAAAATATTTAAATAAAATGTTTATGTTATGCTTATGATGTGTTTCATTAAAGACTAAAGAACTCGTAAACCTGACAAAGAAGGTCGGGCACCTGGTCGGCACTCGCGCGCCGGCGCCGCCGACGAGAAATTGACTACCTACCTTTCTCACTCAAAAAAAAAAACAACAAGGTTCAAGCCTAAAACTCTCTGACTCTTCACACCGCCTGACGAGAACTCTATCGCAGATAATATAACGCAGCCTTTCGCTCAAAGAAGAAGGAGCAATTTATATGGACCGTGGGCCCAGTGTTGTAGCACTTTCAAACCTATCTAAATTGGAGGTGATTACGTAGGTAAGTTGGACACAATTAAATTAACGAATTACTAATAATAATTTGAATGTTTGAATTGCTGTAACTTTTTTATTTGATTCGTTATCGTCAGCGGTCATAGAATAAAATGTGAGGGTTGATCAGATCTTCATTTTTGATGGGAGGTTAGTAAAGTTCTATACTGTTGGGCCCATTCTGCCCCATCTTCTTTAAAATACTTTATTCCACATAAACCTATATGGGCACAGGCGCGGTCCTCTAGCCTCTGTGCCTCTAGCCAAAGACTGGGGGGCTAGGCACACACTACAACACAACAGCTACTGTGGGTTGTCTATTGAGAGCTCTTGAAAAACGATATCGAGGTTTCTATAAAAATCCTTTTTTTCTTAAGTCAATGGTACCGAAGTCGTGAAAATTGATAAATATTGGAGAGTAAGAGGAGAATTCTGAAAAACCTAGGTTTGTAAACGAAAAAAAAAACTTCAACAAAAATTGTTTTGGATAAGATTTATGTTTAGTTTTTGAGTTATGTTATTTTTTCATCAAACTACAGCATTAACTTTATTTTCATTTACATACTATCAAAAACAAATTGAGTTTATAAATAGCTTTATTTGTTTTGTTTAAAGAGAAAAAAATACAAAATAAACCAAGTCACAAAGTGCTCGCATTCAGCTTCGTTATGTCCTGAACCCAGTCAAGCTAGGGCACATTGGCCGATGCAGCAAAGATTTACAGTTCACCAGATCATGGAAAGAAACTAAATTAAAAGATTAAAATTTATTATGTGTGTCGTACGCGTAGGGCTGTGGAACTGGATCTCAACCATCACTCGCTGTGCTTGGACGCGAGACTAAACGCCAGTCTAGTTTTCTCTGCTTCACTGTAATGATAGGGATCGATAACACGCTCGGTCTTACGGGCATCATCGTTAGGTCGCCAGGCTCGAGTGTGGTGGTCGTACTCGCGTCAAGTTTCCATGTGTCTTCAAACTCGTCTAAGCTTGCCAGGTAAGATTTTTCGGCTTTGTCGGCTGAACTTGGTGGTGTTTCTAATTCATCTACTGTGGGCATTTCATCGTTTGGTTTGAGTTGTGAAGCAGCTATTATTTTAAAGACCGCGGCGGCGATGGCAAATACCATGTACAGCGCCATCAGCAAGGAGACGACTAACAGGCCCGCGTGGGAACACACTATAGACACCAACTCGATCCGCTCGTGTAGAATGTGTTGTGAACACACAACATTGCCGTACGGGTATGCTGAACCAACACAACACCACGGACACCTGTCATTTTGTGACATTCTAGTCAATTTATAGATTGGATGGGTTTTGATTTCAGCAAAGACATCTTAAAAAACTCGAAATATGTAAATCTTTTTGGTATTTCCATTGCTGTAATCCATCTCCCACAAACTAAAATCGAAGTTTATTGTCGTTTTAATACGAATGTCGGTACTAAGAGTCCCCGCGGACTGCGAACTTTTTACGGTCGATACTTTAGTCGGGTTGGGCTGCTAGCGCGCACACTTTTCTTTTCTTTTCCTAAAGTCCTCATGGATGTCCTCCGCCCTGGGACTGGCGGAGGGGTCAATCAGTCTATGTTTGGGTTCCCTTCCCACACTTGCACTGCCACAGGAAATCATGGGAACGCGTGGGTCTTCCACTATCAGCGGCTAGTCCACGATCTCCAGGTAGACTAGAGCGCACTCTAGGCTAACTAAACTGTCGGTGTACGGGCCAATAATGCTCATACAGAAAAAGTACGTTTCTGCGCACTTAATTAATTACGCTAAACGTACTTTACTCATTTTATTTTAACTTATATTCAGTCGTCACTAAAACTGAGCCACGAGCGGGTCGATCAATAATAGCATTGCATCAAGTGCGGCTCAGATTACTAAACAAACATAACGTAATTAAACTATTGAACTTAACAGTGGTTTGGTGTGAATTAACTACCCCTACAACAACTTCCGGGATATCGGTCAACGACGAGAATACCCCAACATCTTTGGTCCTTCGAGTCGGATGACCCGACATATCACCTTGTGAGTCGTCCTGTCTCTTCATCAACAGAGTGCTTAGCGTGGTATATCCCAGTTACGTTAGCAAATGGGTGTTGTAGCTGCTAGGTGGTGGTTGGTCGTGAGAAAAGAAGAAAAACGAAACTTTTGGAAAATTAGACCATTAGGAACGGAATGTAGCGCGGGAGATTATTAGTACGCGTGGAGTGTTCGCGTGATTTTTTGGCACTGCTCGTTCAACCATTGCAATGGCGGCCGCAGCAGTAGGCGGGGTGAGGGGTCGCGCATCAACCAATGAGAGCGCCCGCGTGCAGTCCGTTCCTGTTGGCCTTTGATTTAATTAAAATAACAAAAATACAATTATAATAGAAAACATACTTATAAGGTAAGTATACATGAACTTAAAATATTGCTAAAGTTTTAAATAATTAAAAAGACGGGCGGACCGCGATACCATCGTCAACATCCTGCCCCTTAGTGTCGTCATTGCGACACTCAAAACTCATGAGTAAAGCAACTCGTGTTACGGGACGTTTCAAAATACTTGTAGACGTTTTAATGTCTACGGTTCTTACCCGTCCATCAGCTCCCGGATACACTTGATGAATGATTCCCTTTGGCCAAACATTCCGAGGGGAAGTGGGGTCTACAACAACAACTAGGTCACCTACCTTTAACTGTGCACCCTCGCGGTCCCATTTCTTGCGGGGCGCTAGAGTAGGCAATACTTCTCTGAGCCATCTGGACCAAAATAAATCAGCTAGGCGTTGTACAATACGCCATTGCTTTCTAAGGTATAAGTCACTGTCGTCAAAGATACCTATTTGTGGGAGATTGGATGAAGAACCTAGCAAAAAATGATTGGGTGTTAAAGACTCGGGGTCGCGTGGGTCGACGGAAACATGAGTCAAGGGTCGCCCGTTTATCATGTTCTCAACTTCACACAAGAAAGTAAGCAAAGTTTCTTCTCTCGGAGCTCTTTCCTTTAGAACAACTCTTAAAGCTGTTTTAACGCTCCTAACTAGACGCTCCCATGCACCGCCCATATGTGGACTGGCCGGAGGAATGAATTTCCACTCAACTCCCTTGTTTAGAGCTTCAGTTGTTAACGCTTGTTGATTATTAAGTAGTTCTTTATAAGCCCTTTTCATTTCTGTGTCAGCCCCTCTCAAATTAGTGCCGTTATCCGAAAACATGGTGTGTGGCCAGCCCCTACGAGCGGCCATTCGACGAAGTGACATTATCATGGAATCAGTAGTAAGAGTCGGAACTACTTCTATATGAACCGCGCGCACCGTTAGGCAAGTGAATAGTACGCCGTATCTGCGCGCCCTCTGCCGACCGATCGTGACTTCCATAGGCCCGAATAAATCTACTCCACACATGGTGAATGGTCTATGGTGATGTGTAAGACGGCCTTCGGGTAGGTCACCTAGGCGTGGCGGCAAAGGCATGGCTCTTTTAAAACGGCAAATTAAACATTGTTTAGATATAGTACGAACTGTAGGTCTCAATCGAATGAGCCAATATTTTTGACGCAACTCATTAACTACCATCTCGTTACTAGAGTGCGCGGCCTTTATATGGTACTGAGTAACGATTAGTCGCGCGATATAGTCATTGCCATCTAAAATAATTGGATATTTAGTGAGCTGATCTACACCCTTTACGTTACCGATACGACTACCCATGCGTAACAAATTATTTTCGTCCAAAAACGGGGTGAGAGATCTCAATCGTTATTTACTTCTTTGTTTAATCTAATCATATTTATTTCAGTTTGAAAGGAACATGCTTGTGAGTAACGAAGTAACAATATTTCCGCTTGATTCATCAGTTTTTCGTTAATTACTTTAATTTCACTCTTCTTACATTTTTGTACAAACAATAAAACAGTTGCTGTACTGCGTAATAATCGCAGCCAACTAGAGAATCGACTTGGTTCGGGAACAGGTAAGTCACTTATTATATTATTATCTTGAACAACGTGTACTTTTTCTAAAATATCATCACTAATTGTTTTTATTTCAGGTTGTTGCGGCCAGCAAGAACGCGGCTGGTGTAAGAACGACGGGCCCAAGAACCACTCCGAATCACTTGTCAACACGTAATCACTATTTTTTGTCGCCAGGTCTGCGACGTTTACGTCAGTGGGCACATATCGCCATTCGTCGGACTTACTCAACTCGTCTATTTCCCCTAGCCTGTTCGCGATGAATACTTTATACGTTCTACAATTATTTTTAATCCAGTGTAAAACTGTAGTGGAATCTGTCCAGTAGAAAACTAAATTAGGTTGTAAACGATGTTCCTTTTTAACACTATTAGCTAACTTACATGCTAATACGGCTCCTTGTAGCTCAAGTCTAGGCACGGAAACCGGTTTTAATGGAGTAACTTTACTTTTACTCGCGATAAACGATACGGTTGCTTGTCCGTCGCTGCTTTCGCGACGCCAATATGCAGCAGCGGCGTACGCGCTCGGCGATGCATCACAAAATAAATGAAGTTCTAAACTAGCTAAACTATCACCCGTCGTCTCATCACAGGAAAAATAACAGCGTGGAATTCTAATATTATTTATCTCCTTAGCTTGATTAATCCACTTACAGAATAAATCATATAAATTCTCATTCAATTTTTCATCCCATTTGATATTAAGTTTCCATGTTTCGCGCATCAATATTTTTCCCTTGATGGTAAACGGTCCTAAATAGCCGTGAATATCAAAAATAGACATAATAATACTTAGCATTTCGCGCTTAGTAGGTATTCGTTTCAAAAGCATAATATCTTGCGGAATACGTTTAAAAGATAAATCTAAAGCTAGCAGATCGCTGCGCGGGAACCACAATATGCCTAACGCCCGTTCCGCCTGTTTATCAAAATTGAACTTTATTGCTATGTCGTTAAGACTGTCTTTTGGAATGTCACTTAGCACATTAGGTACATTACTGAGATAGTTACACATTTTAAATCCACCTTCATTATGGATAAATGAAATTTCTTTAACTATTTTTCTAGCTACCTCCTCATCAGAAAAGCTATCAATATAATCATCCATGTACTGATTGTTTGTTATAGCCTTCACAGCGTCTGGCATCTGTTGACTAAATCGAGAAGCATTTTTATTTTGATTAATAAATTGGGCAACAAACGGGGAACAATTTGCGCCAAAAATAAGTGACGTCATTACATACTTATTTACAACATCGCTACCTTTCTCCTTCCACAAAAACCTAAATGCATTTTGGTCGATATTATGTATTTTAATACGTAAAAACATATCTTTTATGTCTCCTATTATTCCTATAGGGTTCTCCCTAAACCTAAACATTATACCATATAAAGATTGTAATAAGTCAGGCCCTTGGAGTAAAAAGTCATTAAGTGACTTATTGTCAGTTTTGGCGGCGGCATCAAAGACCAATCGCAACTTTTTTTTGTTTGGGTTGTCCACACCAAAATGCGGTAAATACCAAACGTGGTCCGACTCGGAATCGAACCTGCACTCTGCCTCTGTCAGTTTTCGTGCGTAATTGTTTTTAAGTAAATGTTCAATACGTTCGCGGTATCTAATTTCATATTCTGGATTAGAAGACATTTTTCTTTCTACCGAGTGTAATCTTTTTAATGCTACGGGATAAGAGTCCGGCATAACAAATTTATCGCGCTTCCATGGAAGCTTGACCGACCATTGACCGTTAACTAACTCAGCTGACTCGTTAAGGATATTTACGGCTCGCAATTCTTCAATATTTTGACGTGGTTGGTTACTGATACCAATTGAATCCAGTGAAAATGAACAGCGAATTAAATCGTGTAATTGGCTCAAATCAATGTCTGTACTACATTCGAAGGTATCTTTAACGACAGCTGACTGACACAATGGTTTATTTACACATGTAATTAAATCAAAACATGGAGTCCCGCTCGCGCCCGCGCTTCCGTCTCTCGGGGACGAGTCGCGGAGCGCTTGCGCGGCAGGCTTACCTTGACTGGGTGTGCACGATGTCGCTGCTCCGTGCGCTGCGGCTGGCTCGCCGCTGGCGCCACCAATGCTGCCTATGTTGTTGACGTGCTCGGCGCGCTTACCAGTAATATCAGCTTGCCAAGCTCCGTGCACACACCATCCTAATAAAGTTTTTGTGAGGTATGGTCCGCCCGATTTATACCTTTTACATGAAATAGGTGCAATTAAATCATAATTGTCCTGACCAATTAATATTTTAGGTTTAACATTGCTGTCACATATTATGGGGTTATTATTACTAGACATGTTTTCACAATAGTTTACATTAGAGGTGAATAACTGTAAGGGCAAATTAAGTTCTTTGAGTTTACGAGCACGCATTTCGAATTTGTTACCGTCACTGTTACTTATTTTACATTTAATTATCTCAGTCTCGCACAATAACTCGGAGTCCCATGCACCTGAAGCGCGCATTGTGACCCTTTCCCCGTGCAGCCCGACCTTATCGGCAAGGTCAGCCGCGATGAGAGTCACTGTTGCGCCGTCGTCTAGAAGCGCATGCGTGGCCACACTTGACCTGGGTCCATGAATAGTGACCGGCACTATTTTAAGCACTACATTTATCTTTGGTTTTATCACTGACACTTCATGACACTGCGCGGCGCGGGTGCTGGCGTGTGAGACAAGCTCACTAGCGGCGGCGCTAGCGGAGTCGGACGTCGCGGTATCGTTGGGTGGCGCGGAAGTTTCACGGCGCGCCACTTCTGGCTTCGTCCAGTGCAGCATCTGGTGATGAGCCCCACCACAGGCCTCGACGTTGCAGTTTTCCGCAGTACACTCGTTCTTATCCGGGTGCCGAGCACCGAGACATTTGAAGCATAACTTGTTTGCTCGAACATATCGCCATCTATCCTTTCTCATGGCTCGCTTGAATTGATTACAGTCTGGCAACGCATGCTTGTTCCTTTTGCAAAACTTGCACTTGTCGGCAGTGTCGGGGTTACTGACCTTAACAGATAGCACGGAATGATCATCGTTATTCCTTTTCTGATGTTGTTTATTTTTGTTAAAGTCATTCTGGTATTGTATGTGGCTAACTCCCGACTCTGCAATCTTTTGCGCTTCCTCATACAGGAATTTGGATAGTAGTTCCAGTTTAGGCGTTTCGGTGTGTACTCGATTTTCGTGTAGGTATTCTACCCATTTGTTAACGAGTCCTGTAGGCAATTTAGATACGACGATTGTTAATAACTCTGGACTTTTCAAGTAGTCTATTTGTTTTAATGTAGTTACAGCAGTGACGTAATTTTTTATTTTTATGGCGAATTTCACAATTTCGGCGTGGTATGAGTATGGTAGTGGTGATAACTTTTTGAGTTGATATATAACTTGCCGCATGACGTTTTCTGGTCTGCCGAACCTCAGTTCGAGCGTTTCTATGATATCGTGGGGCGAGCTCGCTCCCATCAGTAATGCAGCGGCCGCATCTTTTGCGTCGCCGCGTAAACACTTCCGTAGACGCCACACATTTTCACTATCACTGTACTTACATACTCGTGACGATTCATAAAACGCTTCCCGAAATTGTATCCATTCCAACGGATCCCCAAAGTACAAGGGCAGATCCTTCGAGGTGGCCAGTCTAGACAACAGCACCGTATTGCCCGTGTTAGAATTAGATGAGTCGACAGCCTTCTTTATCGCGTTGGTCAGCTCCTCGATGGCGCGATGAGTACTTGTCGCGGTAGTAGGTGGAATAGCCATCTCGTCGCCGTCAATGTTGCGGTGGCACTCACCGCCGCCGACAGTCGCTTTGTTGCGATCGTGCAACGTGCCGGGTTCAGCAACAGACTTTTCCAGCCAATTCTCCACTTTACTTTTGTAGGAAGCTGATGGAGATTGATTTGTGCAGCGCGATTTCGATTCCAACTCGGCTAAGTCCATGGCCAATTTCTTGTCGACCAATTCTTTTTCTATGCGAGCCTTTGTTTGGATTTCTTGCATTTCAATTTTGGCTTTGACTTGAGCGGCTTCGTATTCCAGTTGCTGCCGTCGTAATAATGACGATGGCGCTCGTGAGTTGCGAGAACTTTTGCACTCGCTGCCATCTTGTCGCTTCAAGCTCGAGTTAGCACGTGGGTGTACACCGATATCTGAATGCACTTTCCCGACTTCTTTCACTGCATCCGTACTGCCAAGCAGCAGCTCTGATTTGACTTCAAGTTGTTTTTCTTCGTCGTTAGTCAGTTGCTCCATTTTCTTTTGTGCACGTGTTTTCACGACACGCGGCGTTCGGAACAACGACATCCCTGCTACACAGGTTTTGCTTCTCACTAACAATAAATCCGGCTCGAAGGACCAACTTTGTAGCTGCTAGGTGGTGGTTGGTCGTGAGAAAAGAAGAAAAACGAAACTTTTGGAAAATTAGACCATTAGGAACGGAATGTAGCGCGGGAGATTATTAGTACGCGTGGAGTGTTCGCGTGATTTTTTGGCACTGCTCGTTCAACCATTGCAATGGCGGCCGCAGCAGTAGGCGGGGTGAGGGGTCGCGCATCAACCAATGAGAGCGCCCGCGTGCAGTCCGTTCCTGTTGGCCTTTGATTTAATTAAAATAACAAAAATACAATTATAATAGAAAACATACTTATAAGGTAAGTATACATGAACTTAAAATATTGCTAAAGTTTTAAATAATTAAAAAGACGGGCGGACCGCGATACCATCGTCAACAGGTGTTATTGGCTTCCCACAAGCGAGTGTCACCAGTAGCATTGAAATTGCACATAACGTATAGTAGGGTGAGCTACACGGAGCGCTTGAAATTAACGAAATAGAAGAGATCACGTCTACTGCTACAGTTAAGAAATAATCAGCGGGGATAACGTCCACTGCGATTACATCAACTCCGAAAACTTCGTGAGTACCCACTACCTAAACGCCAACCACAAGCAACTACAAGCCATAAACAATGTCGAAAAAAGGCTACTCTGAATTTGCGGAACTTATAACGAAACAGCAAAACAGCTACGAGAGAATCAAAACTCTACAAACCAACTATAAAAAGGATGTTGTGAGTAGAAGAAATCGGCCAAGTGCGAGTCGGACTCGTGCACGAAGGGTTCCGTACCCTTATTTATAAAAACAAGCAAAAAAAATCACTTTTTTGTATGGGAGCCCCCCTTAAATATTAGTTTAATTCTGTTTTTAGTATTTGTTGTTATAGCAGCAACAAAAATACATAATCTGTAGAAATTTCAACTGGCTAACTTGGTTTATGAGATACAGCCTGGTGACAGACGGACGGACGGACAGCGAAGTCTCAGTAATAGGGTCCCGTTTGACCCTTTGGGTACGGAACCCTAAAAAACACAGACTACCGAAACAAACGAATCGACGCTTGGGATAAATTTCGATCGAACTATGAAATTTTGAAGAAGTATCAATCTGCTCAAAGAGACCATGACTACTTTAAGCAGGACAAATTCATTATAACAAGAAGCATGTTTGACGAATAATGCAATCTATGAATCAACTACGACACGAATTCATAAACGAACCAGGGTTTTCGAGCATATCAAAACCGAAAATACTAGAAACTCCTGGAACAGCGCAATTTGATACAACTGGAGTACACCAACAAATCGGGGATGAAACGGGCAAGCACTTAATATCAACGCTGTTACGTAATCCAATGTGTAACTTCCACGCTTTAAAGCCAGCGGTCTCCATTTATCTTCATGACATGAAAGAGAAGTGGCAACTCCAAGATCAAGTCAACATTAAGATCTAAATGGGAATCTATTGACAAGATTCATTGGGAACTAAGCTATTTACTGCAAGGACTATGAAGCAAAGTTCGACCATTGGGAGCAAGTCGACGACAACCTAAAGGAAGAGCTAAATAGAAAAATCTTTGAGACATCCCATTATGAAAAAACATCACCGCGTATGGAATTACCAGAGTTTAGCGGAACTTTTAACAATTGGATCTCCTTTAGGGATTTATTCTTTGAGATGATTCACAACAATCCGACGCTTAACAAAACGCAGAAATTGAAGTTCCTAAAATCAAAGTTGAAAGGTGCAGCGGAAAAGTTAATCAAGCACCTTACTGTGAGTGCGGAGAATTATGACTCGTGTCTAGATATTATTCAGCACCGCTACGACAACAAGCGATTACTTTTCACATCCTACATAGATACACTACTCAATCAAGTATGCATCGAAAAACCAAACTCTACTAACATGAAAAAGCTGTATGACACAACTAGAGTGTTGAAATGGCGTAGAAATCATTCAATATACGTCGTCAATATTCCAGTATGGGGTGCACTAATCAATTCAATTTCTTTATTTCAATCAGGATCGTACCTACATTTCATAAAAATTATTAGAAAAATAAATCAAAACAAGTCAAAACACACTTTAATTATTAATTACAATTTAAATTGCAAAGTCAACAAATTAAAATTAGAAATAATCATAAGTCAACATTATAAGAGAGCAAAAAATTAATGGAAAAGAGGGACAGATAATGAACAGTAATGTTATGATTGTGTTATTTAATTTTCTTGCTATCGTCACTACATTATGCATACAAATGTTGTAAGTATGCTTAACGTAGTGACTGAGAGGTTCAACACCTCTCAGCCACCATCCTCAAGATGGTTGTTAGAACTGGGGCGGACCCTGCGCACCAAGGATGTGCACCGTTTCCGCATCGTTGCATAGAAGCAGTCAATGCGCGATTCTGTGAACATCCCCGACACACTGCAAAGCCGAGGCAGCTCCAACAACACCCTGTAGGCATTGTTGAATTGGACTAGTAGGGCGCTGTACTGTTTTTGAGTATACTTTATTGTTTTGATTGTTATTGTGCACTCGCAGCGTACAGATGTGCTCATTAGCAATATTCAATTAATACTTTAATTAAGTTTGCTCTATTGCAGCGGATGGGAAACTCAACACCGAGCAGAAAATCACAAACCTTTGCCGTAAAGTCGAATCTGGTACATCACAAATGGCAGTCCTTTACCAGTCGCTGAAGCAGAAAGCTATTCACGCGGATAACATGATAGATAGCCTTAAACAACAGTGCGTCCTCCTGACAGAACATAATTCGTTTGTGCCTGTCAGGCTTTATTTATAGAGTGGATTGTTTTCGGTTTTCGCAAGTTACTGTACTGATTGTGGGCCAAAAAAAATACCAACCCGCACTGGGCCCGCGTGGTGGATTACAGCCCACTCCTTTTCATAGAGAGTATAGTGTTTCCAAAAACCTTCAATTTCTATTTTTTGTATTAGATGGTCGTTAGTGCTAAGACAGTAACAAAACCGGTATTTCGGAGCTCAAGCAGACGATACGGGACAATTCTGCGGGAAATGCTTCTTTTGCCGATACGGTCAAAAGGGGATCTCACCAATTCGTTCGACCTAATCATTTACGCTCGTTCGCCATTTATCCTAAGGATAAATTGAAAACAAGGGACGAAACAAAAGAACTGGTGCAAAACATCATACACGGCCCGTACAAATGAAGCTGCAAGTACGTGGTGTCCGAAAGACTAAAAGTGGTGACGTAATAATAAATAGGTACCGAGACTAAACGTGACGCTGATAAGCTGAAGAACGCCGTCCAGCTCTGTACATCTGGATTTACCGCTGACGAACCCAACATAAGCGCAAACCCCGGATTGTGGTTGTAGGAGTGCCGACTTCCTTGGGTGAAAATTAGGTCTTCAAGTGCATTTTCGAACAAAATGTAGCAGTTACCAGCGATGTCCTTGGCCTTGGTAAAATTAAGCGACAAATCTGGGAAGAGAGAGGCAGCGACCTGTAACTACGTTATTTAAGTTGCGGCCAATATACGAAAAATTCTAATAGTTTTAAGTAAATAATAATTTATTAGAATATCCGGTTGAGTCCATCAGATATATTATTTCTGATTGTTTTCGTCTAGCTAACGGCGAGTACTTGCACTGGCACAACCAAGTAGCCAGGATTATTCATCAGCAACTTGCCTTGAAATATTAACTTGTGGAATCTGAGGTATGGTACTACAAGTAAGAATGTGCCCGATCCCGACTCAGTTCAAGAAAAAGACATGACATGACGGAACAGCGCGCCGCGTAATGATAGTCGATGTTATAACATCCCGCATGACGAAAACATGTACACATTTTGCGAAGTGCACAGTGCGACGGAGCCGTTTCAAAAAATCTTAGGCTTATTTGGGGCCGCCTCAAATATGTTACTTACCTAATCTAAAAACTTATTTAGTCTAAAAGGTTATTTTTTTTCTTATTTTTCGCTTTTCGTCGGATTCATTTTTGTTACTTAGTTTTTTTTTTTTTGTTGGACTTATTCTTGGGCCACCGTAATTCACCGTATAAAATCAAATGAATTTATTTCGTGATTTCGTATATACGGGTATGTCCTCTCTCTGGTAGCCCGTAGTGTGTATGGCTTAATGGCGGTCATAAAATCGCGCATCCTCGTGCAGTTTATACAAGGTGTTGTTTTGCATCATCGTCAAATTCAAGGAGGTCACTATGCTAATGATTCTCGTCCCGAATCAAAAATAAAATGGGTAGGTAATTTTTCTTTTTTTTTTCTTCTTTACGGAAATTGGTAAGTGTGAACCACCCGTGTTTTAAACGCGGCCCGTCTGTTTCTTGCCTTATAACCTTGCTTACACACATACAAACAATCTCAAACTTTTATTCGATAATTTCTTAGTCCCTAAACCACGTTAATTAAGGGGGTTATTCTGAAATACTGACAAACTTAAACAACCAAAAAAATCTGCGTTTATTAATAATTAACTAGGTACCGTAATTTTAATTGATTGTTTATGTCTTTCGTGACCACTTTCTGAAATTTGGTGAGGTTGCAAAACAACACCTTGTATAATCAGTGTCTATGCGCCGCGCCTCACTAGATGTGCGCTAGCCCTTGGAAATTAAACAAATAATTAAGTAGTAAACAATAGAAAACATTTTAAGGAATTTATTCGATAACGGAGTCTATCCAGTCGCGCAGCGTGGCGATGTTGACGAAGAGCTGCGGCTCGCAGGCCACGCCGCACGCGCTGTTGTCACTCATAACGCCGAACAGCGTGTGGTCGCGCAGCAGCGGCGTGCCGGCGCAGTAGTTGCAGGGCGTGCCGCGCGACCAGCGCGCGCCCGCGCACAGCGCCGCCGCGCCGCACGCGCCGTGCGCCGCGCCCGCGCCGCGCAGCAGGTGGCGCGGCGCCCACAGCTCGGCGCGCGCGCCCGCCGCACCTGCCGCGCACGCCGTCTGCCCCACCACGAACACCGACACCTGCCGCAGCCGCCGCGACTCGGGCCTCTTGTCCACTGATCTGTAATGTGTCGGGAGAACTTGTACAGGGAATCAAGAAGCGGCTGCTGCGATATCACGTCAATCCAGGCGGTCTATGTCCGCAGTCGGCTCCTTGTTGTTGCGGCCCATATCAAATGATGTCGATACCTACTTACAAAACACGAAGAAGCCCCCTTGCGATTTCTCTCATCAATGTTACGCGCTGTAAGCTCGTACAGATTTTCAAACGTATGGAGTGATCAGTAATGCCATCTCAAGAACTTGGTCTGCATATAACTTCAGATTTAGCAAATGACGGTTCTGAGCGACAGAAAAGGATAAGATCATGGACAAGTGCGATTTCGTTCTGCTAGATGACGTTCAACTCTAATGCGTCGTCCTAAATGGCTAACGATCGTACGACTAATTTCATCGCGCACGATGACAATGATCGTGCCATGGTTCAACAGGTGTCCTAATAGATCGCGCGATGCCGTCGCGCCGTCAATGCAAAGACGCCATTTCAACAATGGCTGTTTACAGAGATGCACATTTTTTTGCTGTCGGGCAATATTGCTTTGAAAATTGCAAATGACAATGAAAGACGAAGACGTACCTAGGTTATATAATACTTAATCTATTAAGTACTAGCTGTCCCCGGGATGCGTTGCAATGCACTTTTTACCTACCCTATCTACCTACCTACCTACCTACCCTACCCTACCCTACCCTACCTACCTACCCTACCCTATAACCTACCTACCCTACCTACCTACGCTACATACCCTGCCCTACCCCACCCTACCTGCCTACCTACCTACCCTACCCTACCTTTCTCACCTTTTAAACCTTCCCTGGACTACGACAAACATTTTAAAACTAAAATCAGCTAAATCGGCCCAGCCGTTCTTGAGTTATAAAATTACAACGAAAAGTGGCATTGATTTATATATATACACCGTGTAAATCACCTCATCACGAAGCCGTCAACCAAGCATTCTGTACATGAAACTAAGTAACTTTACGCAAAAATTATTGCTGGGAAACGACTTTTTTTTGGGGGGTGTAAAATCATGTTTTGTGGTAGAACCTAACGTAACGCACTCAAAATATTGTGCTTATGGACGGATTGAACAGTACGGGGGTCGTGGAGGTGTTTAAAGTAAAAATCTTACATTAAAAACTTGTATTTAAAAAAAATACTTGCCAAAAAGTTGGAACTTTGACCCCTAATGTCTCCGTAACTAGAAGTTTCCCAGGTATGGTGTAGAACAAAAAAAATATCGCAATGACAGGGAAAACCAGTGCCTTTCGGCTTCGTTAAGAGGTGTTTTACACCCTTTATGTCGTAGCCAGATGATGAAAATGATAGAATTGATCACTTCATGATGTGGCCAACCATTTCATGAAATGGTTGTATTTCATGAAATGGCCAATATCCGGTGCCCACATCATGATATGGTCTGGCCAGATAAATGAATAATCAGCGTTTAACGATATTATGAATAGCTTAACGCACGGCTACTTCATGATAATGGTCAAACATTAGTGATCATATCGTAAAATAGTTACATTATCCACCGTTAGAGACGCTGATATCGTTTAGTTTTTGTTGCGCATCATGGCGGCGGACAAGTGTTCTGTTATTCAAATAATAATGCGTTAATTGAAAGATTTAAATCTCTCTCATTTAAACCAATCCCACCTTTTCTTATTTTATAATAGGAAATTTTGGTTTTAAAAGCGTAGTCGACGTAGCCCTATTTCTGTCTGCAGGGTTTAAACCCCAGTAACCTAGCACGAAGGGGATGTCATAGTCTTAGTTCGCTCGCTCCGCTCGCTCACTAGACCTCGCGCGCTTTCTTTTTCAATAGGGGCCGCAGAGCTCGCTTCGCTCGCTCTTGCGGCCCCTATTGAAAAAGAAAGGGTAGAATTGGTCCTTGGTCCCAGTTTCGAGTAGGACGAGTTGCTCCCTAGCCCCATTAATGATATGGCCAAACGTGGATGGCCATATTATCAAACGTTGACGTTTAAATGAAATGGCCAGTTTTAGCTGGCTATTTCAGTTAAACACTCTTAAAGAGATCATCATCTGCCTAGCTTTTTCCCAAACTATCTTGGGGTCGGTTTCCAGTCTAACCGGATGCAGCTGAATGCCAGTATTTTACATGAAGCGACTGCCTATGTGACCACCACAACCCAGTAACCGGGTAATACGATACCACTTGGTAAGACTGGATGTCAGACTTCTGGCTTCTGATTACTCGTAACGAGTGTCAAAGATCTACAAATGACAGCCGGGACCAACGGCTTAACGTGCTTGCACAGAGGAAACATGGGTACCGGTAAAACGTGGTGAATAGGGATGCGAGGGAGAATATGACGACACGGTTGGCGCAGTGGTCGAGCGTTCGACTGCTGCGCTACGTGTCGCGGGTTCGATCCCGATCGCGGGCACGGAACAAATATTTGTATGGCCTACAGATAGTTGTTTCGGGTCTGGCTGTTTGTGTATGTGAGTTTAAATGTTTGTGAACGCACCCACGATACAGGAGAAATTCCTAGTGTGGGGCAACGTTTTTAAAAAAAAAAAATGAAACAAAACTTTGAATGGGATTTCATCATTAAATACAATTAATTCGTCACGAAAAGCTATTGGGATCATTTCTGTTTTAATTTAATAAACAGTGAGATTAATTTTAGGCTACCAATAAGATTTAAATTATGTTAAAATGCCTTTCAAACTTTCGTCCCGATTTATCTCCGTGTCCCTATTCACCCCATTTTACTTTATGTAATTATGGTCACCCATCCACGGACCAACTTAGGCAAGCACGGCTTAACCTTAAAGATCGACTTGTGCGGCTGTTATTATTTAGCCACGATGTGTGTTTAATCTCATCGTGCAAAGAAATCCCATCGTTTATTCGCAAGATCGTTATCCAATTAGGACGACGCCTAAAGCTCATGCAGAACCACAGATTTGTAAATGTTGGGCATGTCCTCTTGCTTAAATAAATATATATCAACTAACAAGTTCGTAATTATTTTACAGGAACGCACTACCGAGATAAAATTTCCTGTGTGAATCCAGGTTATAAACTATCAAAATCCGTTCAGTAGTTTTTGCGTGGAAGGGTAATAAAACATCCATCCTCACAATCTTTCGCATACCTATACATATAATAGGAGATTAGATAATGACATTATTACCTGTATCCCCCATAGCCGAGGATGAGGAATCTCTCTCCGAGCGCAACGAGGAAGTAGTCCAGTAGGCGCGGCAGGCGCAGCAGGGGCGCGCGCATGCGCAGTGCGCGGTCGGCCCGCAGCGCTGCCAGGTCGTGCGCGCGCGCGAAGCCCTGGTACAGCGGGTGCAGGCGCACGTCCGCCACGGTGCGCGGCCGCGAAGCGCGGGCTTCGCCGAACTCCTCCATTATGACGAACGAATCCAGAGAGTCCACCTCCTCGATAGACGCGATACAGCTGGCTGCCGTCAAAGTCCAGAACTTTGTAATCTTAGTCAAAATGCAGCCGAACGTTACGTCTCCCGGAGGTTTCAGCTTGACTAGGGCCACGACCTGACTATTGTACCTATCCTCGGCGAGCTCACCATCCGCGTGTTCTAAGAATTCGACGTCATCATACTCGTGGGACGGTTCCAGAGACTCCCCGATTACCTCTAAAGACTCTGTTGTGGTGGACGGAGCCCTGCTTGTGGTGGTGGTGGCACCGGTACTTCCGGGCGAGCTGCGCCTGTCACTCAGGAAGTGCCGCGTCCCCGCAGTAGTCGGCCGAGAAGGTTCCCATGTACACTCGACGTCTGGCGCCAGAGTGCTGTGCTGAGTGGTGCTAGCGGTAAAGCCACGAGTTGATGACAAGTGCTTAGTAAGAGTTAATGGCTCATCAGGATCCTTATGAGAATCGTTTCCAAGGGCAGGGGCAGCTTCGGAACGAGGGCGACAAGCCACAAAGTGAAGTATCACAAACACTAAAAAACTAATAAGAACCACAAGGAGGATAGCCTCCACGATGGAGAGGATTCCCTCAGTCCGCGTGAAAGACTTGCACCAACCCTTCAGCTCCTTGCAGCACACATAACACATTATTTGTCGCGACTGCTCATGTTGTTGACTTTTGATTGATGCCTGACACACACGACCAATTAGATCACAAGTGTTTTTTTAGTAACTTTACTATCCAGTTTTCATTTTATTTTTGGCTCTGTCGATAAATGTACTCTGCCAAAATGGTCACTTTTGCACACGCGAGTTTGTGGACGAACTAAACTAAACTCTTGTCATCACTGACCTTGTGTTGGTTAGCCATCAAGTTTGATGTTACGTCATAGGCACTAATCACCATCTAGGTTGGGCTTAACACATTGATGCCGTCTTTATCCTCATTATCTCTTGCCCTGCTCGTCATCCCTCCTTTGTCCCACCATTATTGGCTTTCTAAATGGTCTGTCCTGACAGCCGAACCTGAGCTGTCCGGACTCCTTGCGGCCACCGAAGCCCCCGCCGAGCCGGCGCGGCCGCCAGCCCGACAGTCGGCGCTCCGCCTCGCGCTCCACGATTATCTCTGTACCGTCTATGTACTCCTTCTGCATCTCCTTAAGAGCTCGGTCCACACTACCTAAGTTTTCAAATTCTATGAATGCATATTGCTTAGATCTTCCTGTTACTATGTCTTTGACTATGCGACACTTAAGTATTAGGCCAAATTTTACAAATTCAGCTTTGAGTGTTTCCTGAAATTATATTAGACATTTTAAAAATTTTTTTTTTTTTTGCTACAAATAAAAGATCAGCATCAGACCTTCACCAAAATTAAATGGGACCACGGCGAAACAATACTCTTCCAAACAAAAAAAGAAGTTTTCAATTTTCAGTTTACAATTGGCAAAGATTGATGACCATACACACAAAAAAAAACATTCTGACAAATTGATAACTTAATAATGATATTGTTATCAATTTGTCAGAATGTCTTTTATTAACACATAATATTAATACTTTTGGATATTCCACCATTACCAGTGATTGATAAACACTTAACCATTTATTACCAAAATTGTAGGGGTATCCGTGCGAAACTGCATGTTTTATATATGATCATTTTAACTATAAGATAATACTGACAGAAACATGACTAGTGCCTGACATTAATAACAACGAAGCCAATAAGTTATCTAATTACAGTTGCTACTGTAAAAGTCTTGAGATCACCCCTGTGTATTACTCACTTCAGTAGTTCTGGGATTGAGCCTCCCTACAAAAAGTGTATTGACAGCGTTTCCCCTCACCAGCCGATTGGGGGTGTAGTGCGAGCGAAGTGCGCGTAGAACAGCGCGGTCGTGCGGCTCCGTATCCGTGCCTGCTCACACAGTTCCAAATTGTTAAAATCAAAATCAAAAGTCATTTATTCAAATTAGGCTGATAAACAGCACTTTTTGAACGTCAAAATTACAAGAGACAGTCCCCCAAAAACGCCCGCCCTTCGCCACTTCCTAGTGTTTTAGCTGGGAAGAAGAAGTGGCGGAACAAACTCCCCAGCAACACATCTGTCTGTTAGGTTAGAAGAACCAGATTCTATACAATAGTGTTCAAGTTTATAGAACCAAAGAATCCATTACATCAAATCAGCTAGCATTACTTAGGGTCAGTTCACACCGAGACGCGACGATACTTGAAGCCAGTGATTTCGCGCTGCGTCGCTCTACGCCGCGAGGCGCCGCGCTGCGTGGCGCAACGTATTCTGATTTCTACTGAAATCTACTTCACGACGCCGCTCGACGCCGCGCTGCATAGCTCTACGCCGCGAGGCGTCGCGCGGCGCAGCGCTGCGTGGCGCAACGTATTCTGAATTCTCACAACGAAATGTGTATAGTATATATAGAAAATAAAGTAATATTTTGAATCGCTCTTTAAAAGTGTGCGCGCAGCGTCACGTCGCGTCGCGTCTCGGTGTGAACTGACCCTTAGACGGAGGGTTGGCCGTGCCGAATGAGTTACAGACTAAAAGCAAGCGGGCACTGCCACTCATCGGGCACAATCCCATGTCTATTATTTTATTAATATCAAATTCATAATTTCGCTATATACATCGCAAACATTGCTTACCATCAATAGATCCTACTTTTATGGGATTATACTCTGTTGCATATTTCTTAAAATCATCTTCTCGCGACATTTATTTTTATTTAAATAACTGTAGCCTTTAACTGTTTCCTGGGACACGAGTGTCTAAAAGAATTCCAAAAGAACAAACATTAAAACTCAAAAACAGCGACATGCATGAACTTCGATAAACTGACAGTCTGTCTGACACTGACAGACTGACACTCTTACTGACATTAGCAGACACAACACAACCTTCACAGAGTATATAATAAAGTCACTACGTTCTAGAACGTTGATGAGAGATTTTAGATTTGTGGGCCCAAAACCAAAGAGAGTTTGTGCGGCATGTTGGTAAACGTTGAAAATCACG
Organism: Cerastis leucographa; assembly: GCA_963082945.1. NCBI lineage: Eukaryota > Metazoa > Arthropoda > Insecta > Lepidoptera > Noctuidae > Cerastis > Cerastis leucographa. The sequence goes on along the minus strand of OY720380.1, from coordinate 23,190,000 downwards.
CATCTATTCACTATGAAAACCATATCACACATGTACCTAATAGTGCACAGACATTTTATCAGACTTGTAAGTCCCATGCAATAGGGGGGAGTAAGAGGCGAGCCTATTGCTATTAACCGGGCAGAAAAATAAACTCCGTAGCTGCTACTAAGCAATTCCTGACGGAAAAACCCACTAACAATGTACGACCTGGGAATCAAACCCTGCACCTCAGCAGTTGCGAGACAAATAATTACCTAAATCAAGTTATGAAAATGCAAATACTTTTTCCGGTTTCTTGTGTTGGTATTTTAGCTTATTCTTCTACCTACACAAGCCTACATTATGGTGCGATTCCGCCAGAGTGCGGCACAAATGTTTTCTTCGGAAGGTAGACTCGTTCAAGTGAACTTGAACAAAAGGTGCGCGTTTTCACCAAAATGTTCGTAGAAGCAGTGGACTTGCATCAGCGATCACGCACTCGCTGTTGGCGCACTCAGTTTAGTAGGAAGTCTACGACTGAGAGTGGAGATCTGTAAAATATTAAACAAAACAAAAAAAAACATATTTTTTTGCAAGCTTATTATGTACATGTTGTCATGTTTATTCAAATAAATGCTCTTATATCTGTTGTTAATGTATTGTCCGTTATGTATTTTATGTGTATTAAACAAATTGAAGTGCTTTGTTTGTAATTTCAAAATAACGTTTTAATGAATGCATAATAAAGTATAATATACAAAAAACCTTTTTTTTGTCTCCGTGTTTCTGCCTATTTATTCCGGCTAATCTCCGAATCGGCTCGACCAATTTTGACGGGACTTTTACTGGCAGATAGCTGAGGTTATAAGGAGAAACTAAGCTTGCTTTTTTAAAATAAAAGATTAGGTTTCCGTGAACAATTATTAAAACCCTTGAAATTGTTAACAAAATCTGATTCAAATAGAATATGAATGGCGACAACCGTGAGTCTTGACCGATTATACTTCGGCAAACTATTATCCTCTAAACCCTTTCGCAATATGTTTGTTCATGTATATATGTCTAAAAGGTATTTTTCAGAATCATAATCAGCTAAACCAAAATCTATCGATTTTATATGGTTTACATTTTAGTCATGGGCTCAAAATATTCGTTGACAAATGTGCTGCACTGTGCGCGAACATTTTGTGCGGCACAAAAATTCCACCGCGATTCTACTGGTTCCAGTCCGATTATTCCCAATAGTCCCCTCTAGCCATGTCCTCCGGGGTGACAACTTGTGCCGACTGTTCCCTTTGAAAACTGACTAGAGGGGACAAATGGGAAGTCTGTTTCTCAGTTGTCACCGGGGGGGGGGGGGGGGGGGGGGTGAAATTTTCTACGATTCCTTCCTTCCGACCAGAAAAAAAATGTAATTACCCATAGATTTCAGCTTTTTTATTTCTTATGCTACATAGAATAAAATAACAGGCTTACAACATTAGAATTTTGTTTTTGTGCCTTGCGCCACATATAGAATGACACAAAATCGAATGACTCGAAGAAATAAAAAAGCTGAAATCTATGGAAATTACATTTTTTTTCTGGTCGGAAGTAAGGAATCGTAGCAAATATTACCCCCCCCCCTCCCCGGTGACAACTGAGAAACAGACTTCCCATTTGTCCCCTCTAGTCAGTTTTCAATGGGAACAGTCGGCACAAATTGTCACCCCGGAGGACAGGGCTAGAGGGGACTATTGGGAATAATCGTTCCAGTCGCACCACTGGCCAGCTTTGACGATTTTTAACATGCAAACCTTCTTGTGACAGACAGACCAACAACAAGAGAGCTGAAGTTCAGACCCTCGTTTCCCGGCAGGGAAACATTTTTTTATAAAAAAAAAAACAGACCAATAAGAATGCTATAGACCAATAAGAATGCTATATATAGACCACTAAGAATGCTATATATATAGACCAATAACAATGCTATGTATTATCTGACTGGGTTAATGATGAGCTTGAAACAATCTGTTACAGCTGTACTGATTCTGTGGGTGGTTTGGTGCCCCATGTGTGTTTACCTACATATCTTATAAAATGCTGTAAAACTTTGAGAATAAACCAATGAAATATTGTGTTGCACAGTTAATTATAATATTACCTTATGTTATATTATAATTGATTATCTGATTTAGATGCTCACTAAATCTTGTATTGTCTTGTATTGTAAATCTCACATTATAGTCAAACAAAATAAAACCAACAAATTGTAATTAAAAAAGCATGTTACACTATTTATGACTAAACTGAAAATATCTTTCAATATACTCTTCATAACGCGACACTAATGTGTACAGCTATTTTACATTAATCTGACCAATACAATTATAATAATCACTACCTAAGAAATAAGACTATCCAAAGATGGCTGTTTTGTGTTTAGAAGCAAGTGGTGGATGTTACAAGACAATCCTACGAGTGTGAACAGACAGTCCTCAGGCAGGAGCCACACACAAATTTATTTTAACTAACAAAACTGATCAACAAATGACTATAATTTGTGTCAATGCAATTTACTTACAAAACAAGTATTGGTTAATGTTTAAGTCAAAAAGATATACAAAATGTTTGTAATTAAGTTAATAATCCCAAAAAGTTGATGGAGAACTTCCTTGAAGAACAACTATAAGTTATATTACAGCCAACAAAGTGGGTTTGCTTCCATACTTATTACTTATCAAAGAAGTAAATAGGTATGTCTAGCACAGAGTAGTAATGCAATATGCTTAAGATACACAGTGTAGAAACATGTTAGTGACATTTCCAGTAACAATTAAACAAAATACTTAATTATCCATAAAAGGATGGCAGACACAATGTTAAAGGCATTTTTTTACGTTACATAAAATAACATTAGTATCCCTTACAGTATTGTCATGATGATTATTAGCAAACCATGATTTACAGAATGAAGGTTGGCAAACAAGTTTACCAAGTTTTATTAGATTATCATAATGTACAACAGTGGCAGCTTTAGGAGGATAGACATAGAGATGTCTATGACCATGGCCAGTAGCATTCCTGTTTTGATGGTTTGTGTTGGGTTCAAGGCTGTTGTATCTACCACTGCATGTGCACAACAAGTTTGTCTAAAGATACAACATCAACAGTTAGATACAAAGGTTGGTACAAAACTATACTTTCTATCAACATTAGACAAGTGCAACATAGTGCGTGTGGTAGTCGCGTTGCGTGTGGTAGTCGCGTTGCGTGTGCAAGCATTGCAGCGACACTGAAGTGCACTATGAGCATTACTTAGCCACTAGTTAGTTGGCATCACTCACCACCGCACCGCATCTGGGTAATTAGATCATGACCTAGACCAAAATTCGTCACAGCTAATCTTAATATGAAAATAGATTTGTATTTCAGTACCCAGTCCAAAATTACGACCAAATTTTATCAACACAAAAATAGAGCACTGTAAAATTATATTTTACATTATATATTATTTTTTACTTTTGCATAAAGCTTATTGCTTAATTTATCAGATCACTCATTTATACAAGTAGCTTGGAGCTATTCTCACAACATTGTACTGATCATTACTAAGTCTCATCTTATGGAGAGCACAGTACACAGTGCGCTGCGTCATGCTGGAGGCTCAGTGCCATTGTCTTGCCTAGAGGACGCCAAATTTATGCAAAATAGCTGCCTTTACCAGTGCGAGGATCATCCATGCGGAGCCTCAACGCAATCCATCCAATACAATTTTTTTATACATAAGTTAATACAATAAAGTAATGGAATTTTTCAGCAACATTATTTAAACATATCTAAAGGTACTTTCGATGCATTCCTCACTGTGTCACAGTATGAGTTCATCAAAGCAAGGGGTCATCGGAAAGGAGCAGCCTGTGCTAGTTGAGCGACGGCGACTGACCGTCGTCCCACATCACATCAATGCTGGGCCATTTGGTCTGCAGACACGTGAGCATGGCGTCCGTGCTGGCCGCGCGCATGTTGCACTCTAGCAGCGCAGCACGCCCCGTGCGGTATAAAACGCGCGAGCCAGGATTGCTACGCAACAGTCCATTGTAGTGGTGCAAAGTAAAAGTATCTGGTGCACCACGTTCACATCCTGGAAAGAACTCATCCATAAACGCACTCAATAGTATAATGCCCAAATTCTCTGAATCCAACTTTCGTCTCATTAATTCCACATATTCAGGTTCACTGACCAGATCAGCAGCACATAGTACATCTTGCAGGGCAGCTGAAGGAATGAAGTTGTTGCCCTCTGGATCAAATGAGCGGAAAATCCGCTCAGCCGACTCGCCTACAGTCTCAGGTGCAGCTAGTCTTCGCTCAAGAGAGAACAATACTGTAAGATGTGTATCTGAGGCTAACACCCACACAGGGTGTTTTGGGTTTTTGTAGAAAGAACCAACTGTGCAGTATTGCATGTGTTCCATTATTGTAAGGAATCCAATGTCATTTTGTCTTTCAATGCCCTGCAGTCGCAGTCCTCCCACAACTTGGTCATGGTCCCATACATGTGCAACAGCTCTACCTGTTAGCATTAAATTTATAAGTCCCTGTGAGCCATAGCCATATGTTGAGTGTATCAGTGGGTCTGACAGTTCTGCAAGCTCTGCCTCCATAGTAGCAACCCCCTTGCTGAGAATAACACTATACAACAAAAGTAGAACACCATACTTGTCCTTCAATATTCGAATGTTCCTTGTGTAGAAAGCTTCCACTTCAGATAAAGTCTGAAATGGATGAACCTCGATCCTTCGATGGAACTGGTCTAAGGTATCAAACACCGAACTGGATTGTCCATCCACATTGTGGTCATTGCCACTGCTAGTCTCAGCATCAGGTTCATTCTTCCGGTGCACGGCTACAATGTACTTAGGAGCTACACACTGGCTTAATATTGTACACACAGCCCTAACAAGTAGAGAATTGCACTTCTCTGATGTCAAGTCTTGAAAACTGTGTCCCGGTGTCTCCGATAAGAGTATTTTAAGGAGGAAGCCTTGAACTGGTGCAATAGCTGCACACGGACCACCTTCCAGCTGGACGAGGGCGCTGGGCTCGTCCGGACTGAACTGAAACCCTTGCGCCCATCGCCGGAACACATCCTCTTTCACGTGCTCGCCCCACAGCAGGCGCCGCGTGCTCGCCAGTTCGCTGTCCAACGACACACTTCCGGCGCTCATGATATTCTCTTTATTGGATGTTGTCACAGTAGAACTATTCGTATCGCTCGATCCGTTCAACATTTGCTTATGTAGCTCGATGTTTACGCCACCTAAAATAATAACAATGTATACAGAAAAGACACAGGCAGCCAGATGTTTGTTAAGGTCTATCATAATGAGTAACAATCAAGGATTATTATACACATACGTAAATTAAGTCAAGCAAATCTACCACTACAAAAGAATCATAACCACGTAGTACTTACAGCCAATATGAAGTACATGACTAACGACATTTACAACTAAATAATTGCCTCAGAAAACTGATTGACCATCTGGATCGCTTCAAATAGCATTATATATCTTCCATAAATTGATAGTAAAAACTTTTCATTTGTAGAAAAGAAAAGAAAAGCTTACGACATGAAGGCTGCCATTTTTATGAAAAATAGCAACATTTATTCTGTAATGTCACTTTGTGTCAAGTATATTTTTCATTATAAATAGGGCTATTTTTTTATTTACTCTTTTCCATATATAAAAATAAAGCATTTAGCATTTTAAATTTAAATAAAAGAAAATAAAAATCCTCAGTGCGTTAAAATTGTAAATGCGTAAGAAAAAAAAGATTGGAAGAAAATAAAGGAAATGATTTTATTATTTTCAGTTTGCGATAAGTAGTATGTATACCATACTTACCAAAACAACAGGTTTCAACGCAGAGATAGAATCAAAATATGAATAAGAATGGTTTTTGGACGAAACAAGTTTTTTATATTGGGTTATCTGGCATCAATTTTTAGGCGAAAACCGGAGTGGCCCGCATATTTAAATTTTCCTTTTTTTGGAACGTGCAGTTTTATGTTGAATGCAAATTGATTGTTTGCACCTGTTACGAAACATAAGTATTAATATAATTATAATCATTAAAACTATCGACACAATTTTCTATGCTATTTTCGAAAGTTCCTTCGCACTGTGCAAAACCGTGCATTAGCTATTTCTACTGCTGCTGAAGTGCTGACGTTTATTCACGAGAGTAAATTATTGTTATTGTATCACGTAAGGGTTTAATATTGCATAAAGAATTCAATGTTAAACCCTAAGAACATCGCCTGAAATCCTCTGTGACTCGAGTTTGTTTGAAGGTTTATTTTAAATACCTTCTGTTAACAATGGTAACACTGACTTGCAGATTCTTTCGACTTCTTCGCCCCGCCACAGAGCCCTCCCCCCCTTTCGCCCCTCCTCACCTCATACTGTCTGTCACTTGTCAGTGATGATGAGTGAATGAGTTGAGTGAGCCAGCTTGGCTAGTCCAGTCAATGAGTTAAGTTTTGTGGTGATGTTTCTTTTTTAAGTTTTTATTTCCGTGACATCAAAAGCTTTATGTTCTATGATTTAGTGTAATTTAATTAACTTAACGTTTTTTTGAAAGTGCATTATGAATTTGATTAAAGTTATTAATTAATGTAGGTGAATAGTTTTGTGTTTTGTTATTTCAACATAATGAAGGTGGACGTTGTTTGGAGGCGACGCGGCGCTGCAAAACTAGCAGGTTGGTGCGAACACCTTTATTTTAATTGTGTTACAAACCAAATAGAATTGTCAATCTGAATAATTTTGACTTGGTGAAATAACTTAGTACATAAGTACAACTTTTTGCGTCCGCGAGAGGTTGCAGGCTGCCTCTGTTATGTATTATTCTTATTTATTATAAATTGATAGGTTGTTCTCAGTAAAAAAATTATATGCGCTCGCGACTAAGTCCCCACATTCATTATCATTCACAACGATTGTATTGGTTTGGTTATGTTAAAACTTTTTCTTTGATATAATTAGCCGAAAGCTTATGTCACCACAGGTTAATTGGTTCATTGATTAAAACAACGTATAAGTAAGTATGACTCTTAAGTTGAGAGTAGAAAAAATATTGAATAAATACATTAAAAAAAACAAATAAATGAAACAAGATAAAACAAAACAAGGAGCTTTAGATCCAGGACAATAAATATATAAACTTGAGTATTGCTGAGTTAATTACTGGAGAAATTCAACAGATTCAACCTTCAAGACACTAGTGTCCTAGAGAGTGAAATTTACTTGACTTTTAAATCTATTGTAATGGATTAATTGATTTGTATGTACATTTCTTCTACATACTAATACATACACAACATCACCCCTGCAATTGCAGTGTACCTGTACTTGTAGTATAGCCACATTTCAGTCCAGTTTCATCCCTATATTTATTATTATTTGTGAGCACTGAAGCTATGGCAGTAACTGCAAGCTTGTTAATGATATTATTTAAAATGTCAAAGTATGCAAGTTCACAAAATCTCACAACTAAATTATTGTTTTGACTAAAATCAATATGTTTTGGATGAAGAATAGAATAAGGTCACACAAAATTACTTTGAATCATTGTTTACTTCTAAATGTTTAAACTTATTAGTCTGTTATCTAAAACATTTGCAAAAAGCATGGATTGTTTCTGTCAATGAATGGAAACTCCACCATTATCTGTGACCTAGTCATACCGGGCAGGAATTGGAATAAAAACTAGCAGCCTTGACTAAATAATTGCATATTTCATTCAAAAACACTGCTTGTAATGATTTTATTCTGATTGTGGTGTGTGAAGTGCAAAATAATATCATAAAATTTAATTGGCTTTTACATTGTACAAAATGTGGGTGTACTTCCAGGTACATCCTCTGCCTAAGTCTTCATGGATTATAGGATTTGTGATATTGAAACTGCTTCTGTGAAATATTGAGAAGAGGCTATTTTTTATAAATTAACTAAAATTAAAACCTTTCTGACTAACTCAGGTGCTTAACATAAATTATATACAATTTAGGTTAAACACCTCAGATAGTTAGAAATCAGATCCATTCTTTTTTCCAAAATAATACCACATGTTTTAGTGTGACAAGCTACAATGTTTGTCTCTCTCTCTAGTGACAACTCAATAACTCACCTGTATAATTTGTAATAGGTAGCTACCTACATATGCATAAATTGCTTTGATTTTCCAAAAAAAACAGAGTAAACCATAGTCCAAACTATTGCCATTTTAATTATAATGAGTGAATGTGTAAAACAGTTCATTTATTAAATCTGTTACTCGGTAACATTTTCACCTCTCTGAAGTATTGCAAAGTAGCATGCAAACAAATGTATAGTAAAAAACATAGTATGAAGACCGTTTAGAAATTATCAAAATTATTATAATTTATACAATAATTATACATGTTGTATATGAAACTATACTGGGGAAGCCAAACTTAAGGTTAACACAAATTGTAACATAATTAGGAAATAGAACATAATACGGAGTTGAGCTGTGGGGCTCTGCGAGAAACTCAAATGTGGAAATTCTCCAGCGATTCCAAAACAAAGCTCTAAGAACAATATCAAATGCTCTTTGGTTTATGAAGACCTCAGAATTACACGAGCATCTACAAATCAGAACCATAAAAGAGAAGCAGAACACCGACTAAAGACATACAAATACCGAATAAAGTCACATACCAACACCTTAGCCATAGCCCTGAATGATCCAATAACTACGAAAAGGCTCAAACGCCACCACGTACGGGACTTCATAGAATGAAAGAAAGTGAAGTTATTGTGAAAGCTGCAGAAGATTGTAAAAATATATTTGCATTGTATAGATTCAATCTCTTAGTATTATATAATTGCATAGCACATGTGTGAGTACCATGTACTGTAAAGCCACCATTTAATGAGTACCTAAATCTTTCATTGACGCGAAATTACCCTGGTGGTTGAGTGAATATCATGCTCACTTAAATGTCACGCTGATGGTGGCGGGTGTGTCGGGTCGTTTAGTTCCCTTCAAAATGGTTGAGTTGAATGATGGCTGATACATGCGTCATGTTCGTGAACGGGCGCTGTCAGTTGTGACTGGTCATCTCTTAGCTGCCACGGTTTATTTTAATTACTTTATTTTTTTAATTACTGATTTAATCTTTTACTCTGGACGCTCTTAACTTGCCCGTATTTCTACATTGTTCTCATATATTTTTAATTCTTAACATGAATGATGTAACCAAGATTTTGTAACATATTTTGATTTAAAAGAGTGTCCATGGAGTTTCTTGCCCGTTCTTCTCCATAGAGATCTACGCTACGGAATGGGCAACTACAGTACTTTCACAAGTTATTATGCCTTGTGACTGGGACTGTAGCTTCGCGTTTTATTTTGTTTTGTTGACTTTCAAAAGTGCCTGTAATGGTCTTATTGAAATAAATGCTTTGACTTTGAAGCAAACCAGAAAATTTTGAGAGGCAGATTTTTCACTGGAAGAATGGACCTGAACAGTCAATAACCACACAAAAAATCTGCTAAAGTTTTACTACCAATCGCAAGATGAAGAATAATAAAAAATAATAATTAGGAAAAGCTCATAATTTTATCCGCCTAGGGTAGTTAAGGAAAAGCTCTACATAATATTAGGTGCTTTTTGTTTGTTCTGTATTTTAGTGTGTGGACCTTTACTATAGAACAAGAAGCCGAGTAAACCTCATGAACAATCGCGCCGCGCCACACCGTACGGGTCGCCCGGTGTGCAAATCAAAGTGCAAATACTAAAAAAACACATAACTTATTTTCGAAGAACTTCCTCGTAACTTTAATAGCTTCAACGTCTAGAAGGAAAATTGGGAAAAAAAAAACGGTTTTATCTCGAAGATGCATCAACCACGTACAGTATTTAACATATTTCTTATCTCGAAACACATAGTTATGAGTCACGTAGTCAATGATATACAAAGTAAAACAGTTAACTTAAGAGAAACGCGCGAGTTTCGGTACCCCTCAGGCTCTCACTCAATGAAAGCAGCTCACACGGGCATTGTTCGTGTCATGTGCCGTATGCCGTGCGCCGCCGCCGCCGCCGGTGCAATGTGCTGATGCTACAGTCGCAAGTGGAAAGTGCGCACACAACACTTTCGCATTGTTTCCGACATTTTAGTGAAATGAGGTGAAGGCTGCTCGTACTCAGGTCGTACTCCCTCTCGCGCTTCAAGAAAGTGTGGATGCGCAATCTAGCTGCCATCGTGCTTAGGGATGCTTGAATGTTTGTCAAAGAAAGAAAGAACTGGCAGCTATCGCAGCGTGGAGTCATTAATTATTGTGCAAATCTCTTTCTCCATGATAAATTCAAAAATGTTATACTTTCTAATAAAGCAAAATGTAAACGGAGGGTTCCAAAATAATCATAACACTAATAAAAAGACAAGTGTTGGCCATAATCCGTCAAGTTGCGCTTTCGAAGCGCTTTTCAGCTGACTGAACGCCAAAACGTTGCGAATGTGTCTGCAGTACTGATCGGTCCCGTTACTAAAGGAAGGCGAGCAGTGCGATACCGACGTGAGAATACATAACGGTACCCTGGGGCTATCCCCATGTTTTGTGTTTACGAGGCCGGCTTTCTTTAGGCTTTCATATCGAGTTATTGTTCTGACCTGCAGCTGTGATAATGGGAAAAAGAATGAAGGCTGATTGCTGTGCTGACTGCTGTGCTGACTTGGTGGGTCAATGGAACTATACGTAATAGACGTAAACAGCTACAGAAATAGATAAGTTCCGTAAAAGGATCGTCGCGAAGACACCGCCTCCATTGCCAGTTTCACATGATAAGAATAAAATTTTGTGGGAGCATCAGTTAACAGATATGTAAATTGTAGCAGTCAGTGTTGTAGCTTTGTGTAGACTTCCTTCATCGTTCACCACGTTTCTATTGTTTAGCAACCTTAATAACTATTATGTGCTCACTCGTAATAGTCGCCACGCCATCCAAATGAACGAGTTTAGGAGACTACGTTGTTTAGACTAAGCGTGGTCTACCTGTCTGTATTAGAAGTGGATAGTTTTAAACTTTTAAATACTCAACAATACTTAAGAATTATTACCATGATGCTTCTACTGTCTACTCTGAACTGAAATCCACTCTGTTTAATGGGTACAGTTCCCGACATCATTGTAAGCCGAAGTCTGTCTTACAAAGTGCCACTTTACAAATAAATTATAAACAGTGGAGTTAATCGTATTAAGAGCTAGTTTGTAGTAGGTGACAGTCGTGCAGTGTGCCGGCCAGGGAACGCACCAGGTGCAGGTCCTACTTAACACTATCGATCTGTGTGGAGCCACGTTTCATATCGATTCTACATATAACTTGAAATAGACATGAATTTGTCATAGGGAGACGCGTGGCGTATATTTGTGTAAGAAAATTCTCTAAAATATTACGGATAAATAAGTCCAAAATTCACATCCTCTTTAAACAAGTTAACGATCGGTACTTTAGCATATTCAGAAAAACTTTCCGTCTCCCTTATATGGTAAATTGTACACTCTGTTCTGCCACTCTCAACTTACGAAGCGGACCTCAAGTGAAACAAAATCATAATGGACGTTTTCGTTTAGTCGTGGTGACAGTTGTAATGAGTAGAGCGCACATGAGAAGGCCCGGTTCAGCAGGTTTAGTCTGTGGAATTAATAACATCCACCCTGCCTACGACCGAGACACGCCCTGCACTAGGACTACATGGAATCCTAAGAAGTACCTACGATAAAAGCAAGGTCAAGGAAGTCAATTTCGACTTTCCTCCTCAAAAGAATCAAAAAAGATGCTCGTGTTCTTGCACGTGGGAAAAACCAACAGCTAGGCACAAGGAAAAATAAAACACATGTTATTCTTTTTCGGTAACGAAGCAATCATTATAATCAAGAGTCATTTATCGAAATTAGTCTGAAAAAGAAATATTTTTGAACGTTAAAGATTACGACCACCTTCAAGACGAAAAAGGGGTCACCCCAGAAGCCCTCCCTTCGCCATATATGAATGCGAAGAAGAAGAAAGCAGTAAACCCGCAGAGTCCCAGGACTTCTGTGTCGAATGTTGTGGGTACCTGTAGTGTTGCGAGGAAGGTGCGGCGCAGGTGCCGGTGCCGGTCGCCGGTGCGTGACGCCCCGACCGGCGCGACCTGCGGCTCCGGCCCGCCACACCGACAGCTGCCCCATACAAGTAGTAAACAATCGATACTTGCGAGCTATGCGGCGGACATCAGCCGAAAGATGCGATTGGAATGACAGCTGTTACTTCCCCACGATAGCTGTTGTCTAGAAAATGTACTGTTTACCTACGTTCAATGTTGCAACCATGTTTAACATTCTTGCATTCCGCATTCTTTTACAGTTTGTTAATGTGTAGTTACTTGTACTTTTATGTTTTCTTTTATGATTTATAGTATTTACAAATATTTTATATTCTTCGATGAATCTGCCGTTGTTCACCGTAGGAGATGAATCTCCTATCTAATCCCTCTCCTCTAATGTCGAGTAACTCTAATGTAAAATCAATATTTAGGAAGCGCATTCAAATGTTTCCTGCCTTCGTTTCAGGTTATAGTAGCTGTAGTAAACAAATTCATAATTATTATTATGTATGCGTTACGCGAACCTGGCCAATACCAGGGTCCTGTTATAATTGAACCCGATACGGCATCTCTGCCGATCGTTGAACCCGGCCCGTCACACGCTGGATGTTCACTATTTATTCAAACGCGGTTAAGCTACAAGCAAATGAAGCAGACCTTACTAAATACAATAATTCCATAGTTAATTCACATTTATGTCAAACTGAAAAGTGTAGACCGTCCAAGAAGCCGGAGGATATTCATGATCCGTCGTGCACAATATAAGACCACCGCGGATATAAATGTCGCAGGTTATATCTTATCCTAAAAAGCACAACTCTTCGTGTAGCTGTAAAATATATTTCATAATGGTTCGGATCTGGAATAAACAAACTGCAGGCGATGTTTAAGCTTTTCTCTCGCTAGTCGACTGCAACAGTGTCGAGCACTGCTGTCAGTAACGATTGCTATCGTCTAGCTAGGTAGTGCATTTCAGTCGGCTCTTACGACGTGGGAACTTTAGAGCTCCTCCTACCCGGTGCACTAGTTGTAACTGTTTGAAATGTGTTTGCTCATTCAGAGACAATATTAATCAATTTATAACATGTAATGGAACAGTATGTCAATATGCAAAAGAACGAGCTTTGGAAAGTGAATAATTTGGTGAAAAAATCTGTAAGACTAAAATAAACTCATAGCTCTTCTGGATACACGACATTTACGGATTCCAGAAATAGCAAACACGTCGCAAATTAACCAGTTGCTTGCATTATCCATGAATGAATCATGCCGGGTCACTCCACTAGCGTGGAGTGCTAGCAAGCAGCCTTTCGAACGAGGCTTTAAAGTCGAGTCGGCTCTCGAGGCTAGGAGCTTCGCCATTCATTCAATATGCCGCTAACGACAAACACTTCGTATGCTCAAAGGCTGCTTGTCATTGAAGGAAAGCCAACTTTGCAGTTGCATTTACCCATTGAATTTAAAATGATTATGTCGCTAAATATTGCATCATGGTTGCTAAATCAAATTATCAGCTACATCAGTTCAGCTCAAAATAAATTACCGGGTAAATTCATGTCCACGTCATTAAGGGACTTAAATTAGCTGTTGCTAACTGATCCAATGAAATAATTATTAGTATATACATATGCTATACAGAGCACTTACGGTAAGTATTGAATTAGAACCATGAGGTTCGCAGTGCTATATAACGGAAATTAATGTGAATTGTGAAGACACTGACTGACGATATTTCGGTACCTACATTTGATGATTTGATTGTTATTGTAATTAATGATACTGCCGTAACAATGCCGCGGCATCGCCTGTCTATTATGTCATCATAATGTTTTTATAAATGTGTTGTTCTGATGTTACATTACTGCAAAGTTTCATCAATATCCGTTCCGTAGTTTCGGCGTGAAAGAGTAACAAGCATATATCCATACATCGTCACAAACATTCGCGTTTATAATAGTAGTATTACGTGCTTAGCTTAACATTCTTGCACAATTACAATATTATTCTTATTTTATATCTTCCTGGTTATTAAGTTACTAAGTAATTAGCCTTGACTGGCGTAAGCAGGTCACGATTGTGAGCAAGAGAGTCACCGGAATGTTGCGGTCGCTCTATCGGCTAAAAAATATTCTCCCATCACACATTAAGGCAATGCCTGCACAGTCCCTAATCTTCCCCATAATTGACCATGGTGATATGTACTACTACGACCTGAATGCAGATCTCCTCAACAAACTTGACTTCTTAATAACTGCTTTCGATTCGTATTTAACCTTCGTAAGCATGACCAAGTCTCCGCACATCGGTCACTTTTAAAATGGTTGCCCATCCGACAGCGCAGAGCGTTAAGAGCTTTGACTACCCTATTTTCTCTTCTTAATAAGCAACCTTCTCCTTCTTATGTCACTTCTTATTTTCAATATTAATGCTCTGCGCACAGCAAGAATCTTGGTTCTTCCAATAATCGTCTTCTACGTTGTCCTTCTCACCGCTCTGGTTTTCTCAAATCGTCTTTCTTAGTTCAGGCTGTCTTCATTTGCAATGCGCTCCCTCTAAACATCAGGTTGGCTAAAAGTCGGTTCACATTTAAAGTTAAAGCTCGCGAACACTTAAGAAACTGGCAGATTCATCTCATAGTTAAATTGTTCTTTCTTTGTCTCTCTCTTTACTTTTTGTTTATATGTATTTATCATTATATTTTATCCGTAAATGTTTTCTTACCATTTGTTATGCTGCGCCAACTACTTATGTTTTCTCTCTGCATCACCCTAAGGTAGACCGGTAGAAAATGCCCAAGGCATTGTTCGCCTTTGTACAGTCTTTTTTCTTATAGTTTTTAACATAAATTTAAAAAAATATTATAACACTATTTCATTTTGAGAGCAGCGGTGGCCCAGTGGTGGCAGCCCCGACTTACGAGCAGTAAGCCGTGGGTTCGAACCCAGGCAGGCGCATTACTTTGTGTAATTTATTTCATCACCGCTGCCCTCAAAAACGGTGAAGGAAAACATCGTGAGGAAACCGGCATGTCCTAGAACTAAAAATTCAAAGACATGTGACATCTACCAACCCGCACTGGGCCCGCGTGGTGGATTACAGCCCACTCCCTCTCATAGAGAGGAGGCCTGTGTCCCAGCAGTGGGAACATAATAGGCTAATAATGATTTCATTTTGGATAGTAATTAGCATTTTCACGTTGAATATAATTACTAAGTATGATCTATAAATAATTAATTAATTGCGTACAACATGAGACGTTCATAAATGTATGTATTAAAAAAAATGGCCAAGTGCGTGTCGGACTCGTGCACGAAGGGTTCCGTACCATTATTTTACAAACGCGCAAAAAAATCACTTTTTTGTATTTTTTTTATGTATGTATACATTCTGTTTTTAGTATTTGTTGTTATAGCGTCAACAAAAAATAATACATAATCCGTAGAAATTTCAACTGGCTACCTATCACGGTTCATGAGATACAGCCTGATAACAGACGGACAGCGAAGTCTCAGTAATAGGGTCTCGTTTGACTCTTTGTGTACGGAACCCTAAAAAATATCACAAATCTCTTACAATTCCATACTAGTCAATCGGGGAAAAATGTATGGTTTTCCTCGTACGGCAATGTATCCTGACGATCTTCGAGAATCTGGACAGGAAAAAACAATCAAATTAATGAATAATCGATATCATTGATAAATTAAAAAATCCACCGCATAAAAATTTTATTTATTAAATTTTGTTTATGAATTTATATGTACTTATTTATTTTCCCTATGGCAAGACAAACTGTTAACCTCTCTGAACTTGGCATGGAAAAATAGCAGGCAAACAAAATAATGAAGTACTGGATAATTAGCCGTTAATTAACCATGGAAACCAAAAATTTTCCGCTCGCCGGAAAACCCGAAAACCGGTTTGTATGCCAACTTCAGTGGAAGTTAGCATGCAAACATTTTAAAATCGGTTAGGAAAGACCAAGATAACTGTACCAAGGCTCATAATTAGCCGTTAATTAGCCGCAAATGAACCGTAAAAACCAAAAAAATCCCCCGTGCTGG